>VTFQ01000578.1:0-317500 GCA_036281575.1 Ancherythroculter nigrocauda | reverse complement strand
AATATTTTATTTTATATATATATATATATATCCTCCTGAGAACCAGGAGAATTATTATTTTTTTTTTTTGTAAATATGTTTTTTTTTAATTGTCATTACATTGTTTGGAGCATAAGAAACAAATGGGGAAAAAAACAAAAAACATCTGAACTTTTGAAAAAATATATTTTATTCATATGTTGGTGTCTGTAGTGGACATCAGGACTGTATGAAATGACATGGCAAAAACAATGGATTTTTTTTCTTCATAAGAATACCTAATATTTCATAGGAAAATTGATATATCCTCCTGAGACCCAAGTATAGACTTTTGTCCACTGTAGTGGACATATATTTTAGCAAATTTCTCTGAAAACATGTGTGTTTCATCCACAGTCTGGATGTCCTGTAAAAAGCAGATTCAGGGCTTTTCAGATACCAAATGTTTGGAGGTTTCATCATGACAACTCCCTCTCCTTGATCTTTAATAAATGACTGACATTGATTTAATGATCAAATTTAGCATTCTTATGGAAATATTTTGTAATTACAATTTAAACCTGACTACTTTTCAAATTGTTTGTCATAAACCAACATCTCAGGAAATTGTTATGGGGTTTCAAATCAGAATACAACTTTCTGTTACGAAACAAGACATCGATTTCATATATATCCACTGTAGAGGACACCAGGACTTTTGAGGAAATCAGGCATTTTGGGAGACACAAGTGAACAGGCAACGAAATTATATCCTCCTGAGACCCAAGTATAGACTTTTGTCCACTGTAGTGGACATATATTTTAGCAAATTTCTCTGAAAACATGTGTGTTTCATCCACAGTCTGGATGTGATTATATGATTATATATATTATATATATATTTATATATTATATATTATATATATATATATATAATTATATATATAATTATATATATATATATATATATATATATATATATATATATATATATATATATAATGTGTGTGTATATATATATATATATTATGTGTGTGTATATATATATATATATACACATACATAATTATATATATATATATATATATATATATATATATATATATATATATATATATATATATATATATATATATATATATATATATATACATATATATATATATATATATATACATAATTATATATATATGTATATATATATATATGTATGTAGGCCTATACTGTTTAATAAAAACATTAAGTGAAGCATTAAGCAATATCCCTCCATAAATGTTTCAAACAGTACATCACATGTTAAATTATAATCTTGGAAATAAAAGCTTTATTTTGCTAATCTAGTTCATGTCATTTTAGTAAACATGCTTAATGTTTCAAATGGAGACAGATTTGGTGAAAATCATAGTTGATTGCTTGTGGTTTATCCGTAGCCAAGTCAAGCGCATTCCTGAATATAGCCAAGGTTTTGAGATACAGCCGCAGTCAGTCTAATTTTATCTGCTTTATCAATTAAAAATTCAGGGCAAGATTTGCTGTATACTACATATACTGCAGAAATGGATCAGGGTGCAAGGCTGGAACATACATCACATGTTAGATCAAACAGAATCCTGAAGGATAATAATCCATCTAGACCTGGAAAAAAATATATATTTGCTTAAGGTGCACGCTTTCCCACGGGTGCACTCTGTCCCTGAGCTCAAGACAGTGTCCTTACGGGAGTGAAATGTACTTTATATTAGAGCCTGTGCTGTTTAATTGGTCACCTGAGACCAGATTTCCAATAAATTTAAAAAGTTGTTTATTTTTAGATCCATATAAAAACTTAAGTCTGCTAATGTATGCAAACAATAAGTAATAAATTAGCTGTAATGTTGGTGTCAACAAAGCTCTAGCACCTGGAAATATACCATAACCAGAAAGCAGTTTATGTGACGTACCTGGGTTTCAGCACATTTTTTTTGGTTCAAAAAACGTACAAACTTTCAGGGTATGTAAGTAGCCATAGCAACTTACTCTCTGAACATAACCTGCTCCAGAGCAGCTCATGTTCCAGGGTTAGTTTGCTTAAGAGGTATTCAGATGTGTGTTAAATAATTATTAAAGTTATATTAAAGGTGCCATAGAATTGAAAATTGAATTTAGCTTGGCATAGTTGAATAACAAGTGTTCAGTACATGGAAATGACATGCAATGAGTCTCAAACACCATTGTTTCCTCCTTCTTATATAAATCTCATTTATTTAAAAGACCTCCGAAGAACAGGTGAATCTCAACATAACACCGACTGTGATGCAACAGTCGGGATCATTAATATGTACGCCCCCAACTTTTGCATATGCCAGCTCATGTTCAAGGCATTAGACAAGGGCAGCCAGTATTAATGTCTGGATCTGTGCACAGCTGAATCATCAGACTTGGTAAGCAAGCAAGAACAATAGCGACAAATGGCAGATGGAGCAATAATAACTGACATGATCCATGATATCATGATATTTTTAGTGATATTTGTAAATTGTCTTTCTAAATGTTTCGTTAGCATGTTGCTAATGTACTGTTAAATGTGGTTAAAGTTACCATCGTTTATTACTGTATTCACGGAGACAAGAGCTGTCGTTATTTTCATTATTAAACACTTGCAGTCTGTATAATTCATAAACACAACTTCATTCTTTATAAATCTCTCCAACAGTGTAGCATTAGCCGTTAGCCACGGAGCACAGCCTCAAACTCATTCAGAATCAAATGTAAACATCCAAATAAATACTGTACTTGCGTGATCTGATGCATGCATGAAGCATGCATGACGAACATTTTGTGAAGATCCATTTTGAGGGTTATATTAGCTGTGTGAACTTTGTTTATGCAATGTATTAATGTATTAGAGTTGCGAGCTCGGGGGCGGGGAGCACGAGGATTTAAAGGGGAAGTACGCTGAATCGGTGCATATTTAATGATGCCCCAAAATAGGCAGTTACAAAAATTAATTTAAAAAAAAAAAAAAATCTATGGGATATTTTGAGCTGAAACTTCAGACACATTCAGGGGACCCCTTAGACTTATATTACATCTTGTGAAAAAGCATTCTAGGGCACCTTTAATAAAACTATATATATATATATATATATATATATATATAATATATATATAATACAGTAGTCAACATTTGAAGTGGATCCAAAAAGTTCATCAAAGTTGTCCTAAGAAGAAGGTTTTAGGACAACTTTGATGAAAGGTTTTGATCCACTTCAAATGTTGACTACTATATATATAAAATATACACTCACACAGTGCATAGCATAAATGAGTACACCGCCTCTGAACAAAAACAAAAGATGTATTTTCTTTATGATCACTAATACAATTCATGGAAATATGGCAAAACTAATATGTATTAAACATATAATAAAAACTGAGAAATATGTCATTAATAGCCATAAAATAAGTAAATTAGCCAATTTTGTTTAAATTAAGGATTGCAGAAATGAGTACACCCTAGATTTACTTCAACAAATGTATAATATTCTAGTACTTAGTATGCCCTCCATAATTTTTACTGCTCTGACCCTTCTTGGCACAGAGTGTACAAGTTCATGACAAATCGTCACATCTGTCCTGTTTAACTCCTGGATGATGAGCTCCTTAAAGGGATAGTTCACCCAAAAATGAAAAATCTGTCATTAATTACTCACCCTCATGTCGTTCCACACCCGTAAGACCTTCGTTAATCTTCAGAACACAAATTAAGATATTTTAGTTGAAATCCGATGGCTCTGTGAGGCCTCCATAGCAATGACATTTCCTCTCTCAAGATCCATAAAGGTACTAAAAACATATTTAAATCAGTTCATGTGAGTACAGTGGCTCAATATTAATATTATAAAGCGACGAGAATATTTTTGGTGCGCCAAAAAAAATCTAAATAATGACTTATTTAGTGATGGCCGATTTCAAAACACTGCTTCAGGAAGCTTCGGAGCACAAATGAATCAGTGTGTCGAATCATGATTCAGATCGCGTGTCAAACTGCCAACGGCTGAAATCACGTGACTTTGGCGCTCTGAACAGCAGATTCGATACACTGATTCATTTGTGCTCCGATGCTTCCTGAAGCAGTGTTTTGAAATCGGCCATCACTAAATAAGTCTTTATTTATTTATTTTTTTTTTTTAGGCGCTCCAAAAATATTCTCATCGCTTTATAATATTAATATTGAACCACTGTACTCACATGAACTGATTTAAATATGTTTTTAGTACCTTTATGGATCTTGAGAGAGGAAATGTCATTGCTGGCTATGCAGGCCTCACGGAGCCATCGGATTTCAACTAAAATATCTTAATTTGCGTTCTGAAGATGAACGAAGGTCTTACAGGTGTGGAACGGCATGAGGTTAAGTAATAAATGACAGAATTTTTATTTTTGGGTGAACTAACCCTTTAAATGCCCAGGGGCCGTATTCACAAAACATTTTATCTTACCACTAAGGGTTCTCCTAAATAGCAGTAAAAGTTCTTAGCTAAGAGTTTCTCTTAACCTATTCACAAAGCTGCTGAGACAAACTTTTGCTAAGGAATAGACTGAAGTCTTAAGCTAAGAGTAAGGGTGGGGTTGACCTCGTTGCTATGGAGTATATACACAGTGATTGCCTGATGAGGGAGGTGTCAGCGATTAAATCATAGTAATACTGTAGAATGAGGTGTTATGTTTCCATATTAAAATAAAGGTTTTAAAATACAAATGTTGCCATAGTCCAAATAAAATGTTGTTGCCACAAGGTTTTAAAATGTAGGCTAAGTGTCACTAATTAAACTAGTATATACAGTTAATTGTCTGCCTCTTGGATGTCTGCATCTCAACAGAATGCAGAATTCTAGCGACATTATGTTTTATAAACAAAGTTTGGGAGAAACGCATTCAAACAGTCTTTCTGATCAGCTCGAGAGGAGGAATATATACACAGACAAGAGCCGACTCGCCTATAGTTACTTCGACTGTTTTCTGCATTCCTCCGCCACCCCATATATATATATATATATATATACACATTATTATATATGTATAATTTTACTCTATTCAATCATTTGTAAGTGTGAACTCATGAAAACCATTGCCACAGGTAATCAGACATTTATTTATTTGTTAAATATTTATTCTTGGCGTCTCATCGTAGATTCAAATCTATAAATCAAAATGTATTGCATTTATGAAGAAAAAGTTGAGCACCTAAGGCTCTATCGCTATGCTCAATGGTGTACACTGAAAGTTCCAAAAAGAAAAAGCACACTTTAAATACCCAGATGATGCACTAAATTAACGGAAAAAACGAAGTGTGGAATGTTGGACGCTTCGTGCACTCAACTGTCGCAGCTTTAATTATTTAGGAGCTTGTTTTAAACACTAAAATGCTTTGTGAAATACTCTTATATTCACTCATACACTCATACACTCATACATCCCTATATAAGAGCTTTACTACTGCTGAACTTTACTGTGGGAACCAGGCACTTCTCACTGTACTCTCCTCCTTCTCACTGTACTCCTCTTCTAGCAACACCATAACATTTTGGATGCTGTTAGATCCAAAATGATTGATTTGGTCTCATTTGACCAGTGGCCTGTTGCATGAAGCTAGTTGAACAAGTTTCAGAGTAGGTTTGGAGTTGACAAATCCAGATAAATCCAACCTGGTTTAGATCAGGATCTGCTGTTGCACAACGCTCAGTGTAAACTTTCTCTTTCTGTGTGATTCATGCGGCAAACAGCCAATTACATGGAACAAGGAGAACTTTCAGTTTGATTAATTTCTCGCGAGAGCCACGCAATTAATGTCTCTTCTGAAGATTGAGATCGTTAAAATGTGAAAAATGTAAAAAAAATAAAATAAACGCATTTACAAAGCAAGAATAAACACTGATGCAGAGAAAGTTTGAGAAGGCAGTTGAAAGAAAATATCTGCATGTGAATCAAACAGTTTCACAAAGAGCTCAAATGAATACATGTAAGCTTAATCTTTTTAAAAGCTTTATTATGCATGTATTATATTTATTTTAATTTAAAAGCAGAGTTTAATGTTGTCAATTAATATAATGGGCCTAATTATATGAATGTCATGAATAATTCATAATTTTAATTTATTTAATATAAATATAATGAATAATTAACAGCAAATGTTGATCAATTTTGTCTCTAAAATGTTTTCACTATAAACTGATTTAATTTGGAGCGAGAGATACAGTGGCTTTATTGCATCAGATACGTGTCACTTTACTCACAGCTGATTGGTCGAGTTTGGGTTTGCGATCTCTACACGGCTAACCTGCTCTGGAGCAGGTTTTATTCTGAGTTAGTGTAAGTTACCATAACAATGAACCCCGCTGAAAACCAATCCACCTTCATAAGCCCAAAAAAACAGAGTTTACTCAAACTAATCTTGAATTTACCTGGGTAGCAACTGAAACCGGTTTTATGCAACAGGCCACTGAGTATTGATTCCCAGAATCTATATTTTGTAAATATGGGCTTTGGAAATGGCTAACTGACTTTATTGTGCTTTGGCAACAGTAGGTAGTTCCAGTGAGAACAACAACCATGCATGTCACAAGTGCATCTATTGTTGTCAGCATTAAGTCTGAGAATGATTCAGTGGGCTATATAACACATTTAATCATCAAGAAATGACTTCTCTTTAAATGTTTTGGTTCAACATACTTACCTGTTGATCAAACATTGCCTTAAACTTACACCAGAAAAGTTTTATTTAGTAACATTTAGGAGGGTGTACTCATTTTTGCTACACAACATTTTATCACCTTGATAAGAAAATCTTATTTTCCTGAATAATTTTGACATGCTTCTTTGGTAATTAAGCAGAGGGGTTGTTTCAGAGGTAGTTTACTCAATTATGCTGTGCACTGTGTGAGATATAATAATATAATGTGAGATATATAATATATATCATCCCCTTGGAATTATAAGGTTCTATCTGACATTTTTGTCTTTTTTTTTTTTTTTTCCCAAGTTGTGCACATTTTGGTACTTTTTTTTTTTTTTAGAAAACAAAAAGGTTCTATCTACAAAGTCGCACTCTAACTTGTCTCTATAAGGTTCTATCTGCATGAGCTAATCAGCACTTCGAATGCACACACGAGGACGAATCAGGATCAGCGTTCTGTCATGTCGGCGCAATAGCAGAAGCGATCGCTTAAAAATGCTAAATTGGTGAAGAGAAGACTAAATTTCACACAACACAATGTTTATTAGAAATGGGCTTTTTAACCCATTTTTAACCCATAGTGTACTACAAGTGGTAACTAAATATATTTTTTAAATACAGAGATAGTATATTAAAAGCACATTTTATTAAAAGGCCTATATTAGTGTGTGTGTGTGTGTTATGTATGTATGGTATGTATGTATGTATGTATGTATATGTGTATATAATATATAATATAATATAATATATAGGCCTATTTTATTGTCATTTCACACATGGATCTGCTTTTTATTCCTTTTTATAACAGGATGTTTTCTATGCTATAATTTCTATAATAAAATACATTTATGATCTTATTAAATAATTAGTTATAAAGATTACTTATTAACCCTCTACTGCACACTACTTTTGATGTCACATGATAATTATTCCACATCATTTCTTGGTTCATTTGAGAACATTTTAATTATTTATAAAACTTTTTTTGACCCCCCCCCCCCCCCCCCCGCCCCAAAATATTTTTTCGTCGTCCAACAATGGTACAGAATCATCATTATCATAAGACGATGCTCAGAGAGCAATACAAAATCACAAATCTTTTTCAAAAATGTCAAGAAATCATTACGTAAAAAGGGAAAAACACTTGAAACACACTGATATACTGGATTTGATACAGGCATAGGTTTGTATCAATGTAGTGTCATCATGTACTTCATGTAATGAGATTTCACTCCGTGAAAAACTTCAAAAAGCAGTTCTCCTCTGCTGTCAAACGGAGGTGTACGTTATACTTTTTCTGCACATTACTTTGGGTGTTCCTGTGTACCCACCCTGCATCTTCCCTTCTTATCTCACACATTATTTTTCAGTGTGAGGTATTGTTCAAGACATCCTTGAAAAGTACCTCTTATCGCACAACGTTGCCCTGAGACAACAAAAAAAACCTGAATTTCTGAACATGCAAAACAAACAAAAAAAATCATAAAATCTGACAAAAGGCTTCTCTACACCTTCATACACACACATTTATTTATTTATTTTTTTTAAATGTACAGTTCATGTCATATAATAATTTTGCGAACCGGGAACATACTCTGGGTTGGCTGAAGTTACTCCCGGATGTGTTTTTGGAACGAGCATACCTTGAGTAAGTAAGGTTTGGGTTAATCAACTGAGAGTTCAGGGTATATGTGATGGCAAGTTAACCTTGCTTTCTGGAATACCCCCCAGTTCAAGTAAGTTTTAAGAGGGATTGTTTACCCAAAACTAAGGTTTTGTCATCATTTACTCTTTCCAAACCCATATGACTTTTTTTTTTCTCTGAAACACAAAAGAAAATATTTTGAACACATTTGTGGTTTCTTTTGTCCATACAACGAAAGTCACATTCAAAGTATCTTGTGTTTCTGCAGAAGAAAGAAATACAGGTTAGGAACAACATGAGGGTGAGTAAATGATGACAGATATTTTCATTTGAGTAAACTGTTGCTTTAACTTTCAGTAAGTTAGTATTTAAAGGGTTAGTTCACCCAAAAAAGAAAGTTCTGTCATTAATTACTCACCCTCATGTCGTTCCACACCCGTAAGTCCTTCGTTCATCCTCGGAACACAGATTAAAATAACAATGAGTCGGCATTCTGATGTAGAACCTGGAAGCGCTGGATGTAAACAACATATGAGAATGACGCAGAAGAGAAGATATTGTTGAATAAAGTCGTTATTTTTGTGTAGTTTTTGCGCACAAAAAGTATTCTCGTCACTTCATAAAATTAAGGTTGAACCACTGCAGTCACTTCGACCGTTTTAAAAATGTCTTTAGTACCTTTCTGGATATTGAAAATTGATTATATTGCTGTCTATGGATGAGTCATATACCTCTCAGATTTAATCAAAAATATCTTAATTTGTGTTGCAAAGATGAACGAAGGTCTTACGGGTGTGGAATGACATGAAGGTGAGTAATTAATGACAGAATTTTCATTTTTGGGTGAACTAACCCTTTAAGAAAAGTTTATAGAGCCAATGATATTCCTCCCTACACAAACCACAGACACTTCAGAGACATGACAGTTTGGTCTTATTTTTAAGTGCTGTTCATGCATTTAAAAAAAATGCTGTCACATGAGTCTTCAGACTTCAACTTAAACAAAACCCTTCTGCTTTTTGAATGTCATGTTTCTTTGAACTCACTAGCATTATGGTTTCCTTGTGTCTGATAGGCTCACTGCTGAACTTGACATCAATGGGAATATAATCGAAGAAACTGAATTCGGAGGAAGATTCATGTAACGGATGTTTGTCATGCTCCCAAAAAGCAAGTGTAGGATCAACTAACATTTGATCCCCAAGGAAGAACAAAGAAACGGAGTGGTGCTTCAACGGAAGCACGTTCTGTGTTGGGTGACTGCCCACCATTTCCTGTAGAGACCAACATCCTTTCTTGCTTCTCAACTGTTGCCTTCATTTAACCGAGCAGTTGTAAAATGAGAAAGACGTATATTAAATTCCTCATCTTAGCAGTAGCTAGCAGCCTTTGCTTAGTCATATTCTATTCCCAACTAAAGGATGTGGAACTCGCACAAAGAGACTTGGCCAGAAACCCTTCGGTTACAACTGCCACTCATAGAAAACCCACAACTCTAGTCATAAGCACCATAAAAAAGAAAGCCAAAAGTGTTATGCTAGTTAAAATTCCACCCCTTACTATTTCTGAGGACTTCAGAAAAGACATTCCCAAAAATGGTGCCTTCTGGAACCGGAAACTTCATTCTCTCCTCAGGCAGTTTGACTCGACAATGAACAATGAAACGCGCAAGGACCCACATGTCAAGTTTCACTGTCAATCTGAGAGTTTTGAGTTGCTACAAACCAACATTCAGGATATTCAGTCGTATCCTCCTCTTTACGGAGACTTCCTTAGAGGCATGGAGTGTCGAAACCCACCACTTCTTCACGATCAGCCTGGCAAGTGTGCGTCGGATCAAATTTTCCTTCTCTTTGCAATTAAATCCATCCCAAAGCACTTCGAGAGGCGCCAAGCAGTCCGAGAGACTTGGGGAAGGGAAGGGTTGTATGAAAACGGACTTCAGGTACGAACGGTCTTTCTGCTGGGTCGATCATCTGTGGATGATCCCACTCTCGACAAAATGGTTTCATTTGAAGCTCAGCAGTTTCAAGACCTGCTCGTTTGGGATTTTCACGACACCTTTTACAACCTGACTCTCAAGGAGCATGTGTTCTTCAAGTGGATGATGGAGCACTGTCCTCAGGTGTCTTTCGTTTTTAAGGGCGACGATGATGTTTTTGCCAACACTCAAGCGATACTGAATCATCTGAAGTCTCTGGAGCCCGAACAGGCCTCGTCGTTGTACACCGGGCAGATCATTTCTGATGCCACACCGTTACGGGACCCTAAGATCAAATATTATGTTCCTCAGTCTTTCTACGAAGGTCCTTACCCTCCTTATGCTGGCGGTGGTGGATTCCTCTTTTCTGGAAACCTTCTCCCATCTCTTTACCATGTTTCCTTTTACATACCCTTCTACCCTATTGATGATGTCTACGCCGGGATGTGCTTTAAAGCAATTGGAATCACTCCGACCAAACACGATGGTTTCAAGACATTTGACATTCGGGAACAAGATCGAGAGAACCCCTGTGTGCACAAAGACTTGCTCCTGGTGCACCAACGCAACCCTCAGCAGACCATGAGACTGTGGAGAAATATGCACAGCTCCATGTTGACCTGCTGATATGTTTGGTAAACGGACCCTTATTAGACCATTTAGCTGTTCTGCTTGATAAAGCCCCATGTTGAATAAGAATAAGCTGGTAAAAAAAATACTGTGCATTAAAGTACCTTTCAAGACATTTATGAGACTCTGGATGAAGACTATTTTTGGTTAGTTTTTACTTGAGTTGAAATGACTTTGGTTTGTTTCATTATTGTACTTGAAAGAAAACATATGATGGTGATGAACACCATTTATGTTTCTGTGCAATTGACACTGAGCTCTTTATAGGTTAACTTTTAAGGCAATGTTTCCCAACCCTTCCCACCAACACTATACATTTCTGAACCTGATTCAACTCATCTGCTCCTTCAAGACCAGAAATAGATGGGTCAGATAAGGGAGACATCGAAAATGTGCAATGTTGGTGTGCCTCCTGGTTGGAAAACAATGCTTTAAGGGATAGATCGCCCATAATTACTCATTTTGTCCTGCAGAACACTGATATTTTAAAGATTGTTTCAGCTGAATCAGAAATTTGGTCTAATCTTTCAAATTCCAAAAAGGATTGTGTAAAATTAATCCATCCGACTCCACTGGAATATCATGTTTTCTGAAGCGACACAATCACGCTATATGAAGAATGGATCAAAATATAAGAAGTCTATCCTCTTTTGTGTTTCATGGAAGAAAGTATTTTAATTTATATTTCTCAACATTTGGTCACATTTGGATTCACATGATGGTGATGTGTTTCCCCTTTGCAGATGTTGCAACTGTTTCAAGCTGGTCACGTGAATACATCAACCGAAAACTGCTTGGTTTTAAAAAGTGACTTCTGTGTGATCTGCTTCATAATTTCCTGTACTATTAAAAATAAACTATGAACCTTCTTTTTCCCTGCAAAATTTCACTAATGTGACCACACCTTTAGAATATACAGTATTAGAGTTTCTGATGAATTAATTCACACTAGCTTTATGCCCCATTTTGAAATTTGAAAGTTTTGGACCTTGTTGACTTCAGCAGTTGTCCATTCTTCACAATATACTGTATATTCTTCTGTGTTCAACAAGAGAAAGAAATCTATTTTTCAAGTTTGCATGCGAGACATCAAATTGGTGTGTGAGTAATTCATTGGAAAGCACATGTTCCTGGAAGATAGGCCTTGTGGGAGATGAACATCTTATCAGGCATTATTTATCAGGGCTGCGTTTCTCAAAAGCATTGTACACCTAAGTAGATTGTAGAACTATTAGCACCAATGGTCTCTACAATGAACTTGACTCACTATGCTTCTGATAAAAGCAGCCCAGATTTGTGAGCTGTGAACAGTTTTGCAATTGGTATCGTTATCTGTGAATCATCTTTATTTGTCAGTGCCTTGTGTTGTAACGCTAGTGATTTATGTGAAAATGCAACCAAGTATGAGAATTTTTATGTATATTTTTAAAGTTCAAATTATAGTATGTGCTTGAATGGTATTTAATCGTCTAGGGCTAGGCTGCAGTATCTATGTGTGTCTGTTTGAATTATGATGAATTGCACAGAAAAAACACAATGTAAAGTTCACATTAAAGCTATTTTGTTAGTGTTATATCTAGAATAAGAACCTAACGCAACTCTGGCTGATTTTGTGGAACAAGGATTTTAGAGGATGGGCAGTTTTAATTTCATTTTGAATATGGAGGAAGCATGCATTGACACTCAAATGAGGAAGCTGGGGTTGGTAAACTGTTTATTATTGTAACATGAAGGGACAAGTACATGCTATGTTAGTCTACATGCTTCTCTTGCTTATTAGAATAGATTGAAATCAGACTCACTCAGATGACTGCATCAAAACAGGAACAAGTTGTTCTTTGGGAATGTTTACAGACAACAATGTCGTTAAAATGATCCCCGTTCACACGGATCCACGAAAACGATTAAAAATGCTGTATTATGCATGCCAGGCCAGTTGTTGGCAATGTAACTTTGTAAAGAACTACACGCCTAGACTGAACACACAGTACACATGCGCATGACGTTATTGTTTTCACAAATTCAGGCTTTTGTAGTTTACATGGAGACGATAATGCTATCGTTTTCAAAAGTTTGCATTTTCAGGCCCCCAAAACACTGTTGTAGTGTAAATGGACAGCCAAAATGCATAAAGCTTTCCTTTTTTCCTTTCCCCCCCCCCCCTTTTTTTAAAATGAGTGTTTTTATTTACTCCACCACACGTCGTTCCTTCAGGGTCCCTACGAGGATATGATGATGGAAAAAATTCAAGAAATTATATTTGAATGCTTTTGTGTTTGCTAACAGAACATTTGCATTCACCTGAGAAAATTTGCATTGACAAACTATATTTAACCCTTATGCAAACAAATTCTAGTTGTATGTAACACTACATAGTCAAACTATTACTATCGGTGAAATTAGAAACTTTAAACACAAACATAGTAAAATGCTGGCTCTAATGTAACCATCAGGACTCAAATGTATAAAAACTGTTGCAAAAAATTTACAAAGTTAATTTAGAGACCATTAAAACTAATAGTTACCAACCCCTACTCACTGTGATGGCCAATTCAGATGAAAATTCTCATACAAGCAAATTATTTGACATTTTTATAACGTTAATCAGTGCCATTTCACTGATAACATTGTTTTGTTGGCATACAAAGGACGTTTAGGTAAAGTTATCTGTTTATTGCTCTTTTCTCGAGTTTATTTGTAGTCTTGAGGTAATGATTTCAGTATTTTCATTTTTGAGGTATTTGGATTAGGCTAATGATTAATTCACAAGGTTTTATGAGGGCAAACGGTACTGTACATTTTGCCAGCTTGATTGTTTCTCATTGACTAAGGCACTAATAACTGGAGACATGCTGTTTTTACACATTTTCTCATTAATTTTCCCAGTGGCTAGGTTTTTATTTTGTTACGGGTTTTTAGCACTTTCCACACACATCCCACTGATGTCTTTATCTTCATGCAGAACATTTGTAAGGTTGTTTGAGTGCATCTGTGTGTATGAGAACGCTGGTGGAAACTAATGTGTGAAAATGTGTCTCGGAGATATATTTAGAATTCATATTGTCAGTTTACGTCAATAAATTACAGGGGAAATGTAACATGAAAACTTTGTTTTGTCTAACTTTGTTGATTCCAGAACACACAATAATTGCATTGTTTTCTTGAGCTTTCTTTTTGAGTGCTTACTGTATTTTCAATAGTTATATTCAGTAATTGTACGTACTGTCCTTATTCTAATTACATAATTATATTGGTGAGTTTCACTGTAAAAGTGCAAAATACTGCTTTATTTGAGAAAAATCACTGTAGTTTCATACAATTACTGGCTTATGAAATTCCATTGGTTGTTGACATCGTTTTGTCTGACTGTCATCAAAGTTTGTTTGATTATTGGTTTGTCTGATATTTTACTGATACCATTTAGTCTGTCAATATCAGTCATGTGAAACAAACTTTTTTTTTTTTCAACTGGTTGTGGAGTTGAGAGAGATTATTCTTTTAGTTACAGTGCCTCCTGCTGCTGAACTACAATATTCACTGTCCTTCCTCAGAAAGTTCATGTCTTCCCGTGCAGTGACCATTTAATGAATAATAAATGAATATTGTATAAATACAAATGTATTGTAAAAAAAAAAAAAAAAAACAACTATTATTTATATTTATTTACAGACATATAATATGTCTTCTCCTCCAATATATGCATGACTCAAGTGTTGTTTGTATTTAATGGTGTGATTCCCTGTCGAAAAAAGCAGCATATGCTGGTTAGGTATGTTTTGAAGCATGGAAGCTGGTTTATGCTGGTCAAGTGTTGTTCCTAAAGCTGGAGATAGCTGCTTAGGACCAGCACTTGACAAGCTTAAACCAGCTTCCATGCTTCAAAACATAGAGCATGTATAAAACAGGCAATTCTTTTAACACTGTTTGAGGTTCTTGTGATGCAACATTGCTGTTTACATTACCCTTCCATACTGTTCTATACCTGCCTCAACCCTCCCCGCCGTCTTATCCAGTGAGGATTTCTGCCCCAGGGGACGCAGGTATTATCCTGTAATCCCCATAAGACTCATTATTGGACTACTTGAAAGACAATCTCCATCCTGTCTCTATTTGCAATGACTAGTAGGGACTTGTGCCGAAATGGAACACATGGAAAAGCACACATGCACAATGGAAACAACTTCTCAAACAAGAAAAAAATGTAGGCTGGGACTTGATTTTGTTCATGGGGAATTGGTTGGATGGTTGTGGTTTGCTATTGGTTGATTTGTGCCAGTAAACCCTCATCAGAGAAGAGATGTTGATTAAAGATTACAAGGGCACATCGATATTTTTATTTTAAATAATATGCACACTTAAATAATTTTTAATAAATAATGCAATATTACATTTAAAAAAAACTGTCAATTTTGATTTCATGATTTAACTTCTTTAATTGAGCAAAGTGAACTGTATCACACAAAAATAAAAACAGAAACATACAGGTAGTTAAATGAAGATTCAGTGTTGAATTATTGGAGAGTTTACATTCTTTAAAAGAAAGTAAGTAGCAGCTATATAAATATATAGATGTGAAGTTTACATATGCTGCTGCTTATTAAAATGATCACTACTGGCATACAGAAAGTAGACTAATCGTTCAGTGGTGATCCATGAAAGGTTGTTTAAAATGTTCCACTTCTCACTTCAACAGTTTGCATAGATGTCTTCGTTGGAGAGATTCTTTTTGAATGTGCGTTCAGGGTTAATGGTGTAGATGGCCTTATCTCCACATGCCTTTGACCGAAGCTGACGGCTTTTCTCTGTACTTGAAGACACATTGGCGTAAATGTCCTCATCTTACTTTGTTTCCTGAAATGCATTAATAAATGAGCTGCGAACTTGTACACTCTGTTAGCTTTATGATAATTCTCTCACAACAGAACATTTTTCTGGAAACAATGATAAACTCACAATGATGTAACACTTAATTGACAGTACAGTATTAGCCCAGTATTATGAGGTCCCATTTGTGCCAAAATTGAGTCGACTGCTTTGTGCTTTTGTACTATACATTTGTCTTTGTCAATTTGTTCAGATAAATTAATATGTTCTCTGTATGTTCTCAGACTACAGTAAGGATCACAGAGAAAGATGACAGTAAAATTTTTTTTGGCACAAATGGAACCTCATACTTTTATTTAATGTCTATTATCTTTGAAGTTTTTTGCTAGTGTACTTAAAAGCTGACAAAATTAACTTTTAAAGGGATAGTTCAACCAAAAATGAAAATTATCCCATAATTTACTCACCCTTAAGCCATCCTAGGTATATATTACTATCTTCTTTCAGATGAACACAATCGGAGTTATATTAAAAAATATTCTGACTCTTCCAAGCTTTATAATGGCACTCATGATTTTGAAGCCCAGGAAAAAGTGCATCCATCCATCATAAATGTAATCCATACAGCTCCAGGAGGGTAATAAAGGCCTTCTGAAGTGAAGCAATGGGTTTTTGTAAAAAAATATCCATATTTAAGATATATATAAACTATAATAACTAGCTTCCAGAAAATGGCTGTACGCATCCAGCTATGGCGAAAGAGTGACCCCTGACCCGACATAGGATGTAGGAGTATTGTGAGCTTAGATGCCTCTCGCTGTTCAAAGAGATAGGGCTGGGCAACAAACTCAAGCTCCTCTTTTCTTATATCAAAATAAAAAAATTGTATTCTCATTTTAGACACTTTTTTGGGCCTCAAAATCATGAGCGCCCATTCAGTACAATTATAAAGCTTGGAAGAGTCAGGATATTTTTTAATATAACTCCGATTGTGTTCATCTGAAAGATGAAAGTCATATACACCTGACTGTTTGAGGGTGAGTAAATAATGGGATAATTTGAATTTTTGGGTGAACTATCCCTTTAAGATCTATCGGTCTGTCTATCTGACAGTTGATGCAACTCACTTCATGAGAAACATATAATGGCAGAAAATATACTTACACTTCTGTTTGGTTTTTTGCACCTGCATATACAAAAAAAAAAAAGGAAAACATTCTCATTTACCTCAAATAATGTATAAAATATTTTATATAACTTAAATATTTAGCAGGATCCTACCTTCTGTAAATCAGAATAGTAAATGCAAATATAAGCAATGAGAAAAGTACCAAAACTGTGAGGAAAGCAGTGAATGATATGCCTGCAAAAGCAAAGAGAACAGACAAACATGCAAATCATGGCCTTTGTGCCTGTTCATTACATCTGTTTAATGTCTCAACATATGTAATATCTTTTTTCTCAGTCGCTTTGGCTGATTTTTTGAAACAGTCTTAACATTCTTTAAACTGAAAGTGCAGTTGTCAAAACTGTAAACTGTAAAATCAAGCACAGACTGACCTGGGGCATTGATCTGTAGGATTGTGGAGTTCACTGCACCATGTGTGTTCTGTGCCTCACAAATGTATTCCCCACTTTTCTCATGGGCCACAGTAAAGGAAAGCACACGTGAGGAACCCACTTCTTCCACTATACCTTCCTTCTTCATGAACCACCTGTGGGCCGCTGGAGGGTTGGCATTACTTTGACAGGTGAGGGTTAAATTATTACCAAGCCAGACTGAGCCTGTAAGAGAGATCCATGTTTCCTTAGGAGGGTCTGTGGGTCAGAAAGAGAAGAAACGGTGTGTATTTTCAGAACGACCAAAAAAAGAGAAAAGCTGCAAACTGTGTTGTGTTAAAATCTCACACTCCACATTGAGGATGATGGTCTTGTGGCTGAGCAGGGGTTTGTCCTCTCTATCTCGCAGATGGGTGGAAACACAGTTCACCTTCAGCTCATGATGACGGAATGATGGGATGAAGTTCAAAATGCTCTGAACACTCTGTGTCCCGTCAGCATTCAGCTGTGTCCATTGTGTTATGTTACCACCTAATGCAGGATCCCATGTTACATTTGGAGTGGCACTGGGGCAAGGGGCTGGAACAGTGCAAGTCAGATTCCCCACCTCACCCTCCCTGAGTACCGGCACAATCACACGCGGCTCGGCCAAGGAATCTGTCAGGATATGGAGAGGAGAAGGAGTAATGGTATTCATTTGTAGGAACTAAGCATTTTCAAATAATAATGGATACACTTTATTTTAAGATGCACTAAATATACAAATAAATACTAAGCAGTGCTTCCCACAGGTTTGAAATATACTTGCAGTGGTAGCCAGGTGAAAAATCCTCCTATTACCCACGTCATAAAAATGGTCTACTACATGTGACAAACAACAAATAATGTGATTTTTAATATTTTTATTTATTGAAATTTATTTTAATTACATTGGCTACACTCTAAAAAATGCTGGGTTAAAAACAACCCAAGTTGGGTTGAAAATGGACAAACCCAGCGATTGGGTTGTTTTAACCCAGCGGTTGGGTTAAATGTTTGCCCAACATGCTGGGTAGTTTTATTTAAACCAACTATTGCTTAAAAATTGCTATATGGCTAGCTTAAAATTAACCCAAAATAGTTGGGAAATTAAAAACCAGATGCAATTAGAGGCAACAATAATAGACAAAAGGTGAATGTTTATTAATAAGCTTTAATATTTTATTAATATAAATTTAATAGTTTAATAGTTTATTAATATCAATTTATTAATAAGAAATTTAATAAATGTTTATTGTTTAATAATTATTCATTGAACATTAATAAATGTTCATTTCCAACATACTTTGGGTTAATTTTAATTAAGCAATACAGTCATTTTTAAACAATACACTCTAATAAAATGCTGGGTTAAAAACAACCAAAGTTGGGTTGAAAATGGACAAACCCAGCAACCTGCTGGGTAGTTTTATTTAACTCAACTATTGTTTAAAAATTACTGTATTGCTTAATTAAAATTAACCCAAAGTATGTTGGAAATGAACATTTATTAATGTTCAATGAATAATTATTAAACAATAAACATTTATTAAATTGCTTATTAATAAATTTATATTAATAAACTATTAAACTATTAAATTTATATTAATAAAATATTAAAGCTTATGTGGGGCATCGCTCGACAGAACTTACCAATGACTTTATCAATGAACAACATGATTGAACAAAGCTTCATTTGGTCCAACAGATCCATTTCCTGACAGGAAACACCTAGCCTTAACAGGAGTGATGACGTGACTTCTTTTAACAAAGGACTCTGTCTAAAGGACTTCTTAGCTCATCAGCAATAAACTAATCAGAACCCATCACGTGGATCTGATCACATTAAATCTATTGATTCTCTCACAAAACCCTCTTGTATTATCGGACGGAACAGGAAAACACCCATCAACGGATTTAAAGACGAATCTGTCCTATCAATACCTCCCTTGTGTGAGCAATCCATCCTGACCCGGTCACTCGTGACTCCGGTCAAAGTTTAAACTATGCTTAAGGACTCAATCTTGAATCTCAAAAGGGACAATTGTCGATTACTTAAAGTATTAACTATATCCAGAATAACATTTGCTATGATGTGATTACTAACATGTTGGATTCAATGCATTATATGTTTGTATTCCCGTATGCATTTTCTTTCTCTTATAATCACTGTTTTTAATTAGGTCAGTCTAGTAATATGTGTGGAAGAAGTGTGTCATGTTTGAGCTCTAAATACAGAGTTTATAATTCTCTGTAATTCTGTGTGAATGAAACATTGAAATTCAGTATCAGGAAAATATTAAGAAACTTTATAAAGTTGTTAATCAAACAGGAGAATGTTCTGCAGATATCACGCGATGTGATCAATAGACAATAGACGAGGCGTGTCTAATCTCCGTAGCAACGTCTCATTGGAGGATCGCATCTGAAGGATGGAGCCAAAATTGCTCCCTTAAAACTATGCTGTCCGAACAAGCTAATGTCAGAAGCTGGAAGTCAGAAGTCGGTCAGAAATCGCTCGAAATCGGTCAGAAGTCGGACTGAAGCACAGTCGTGGAAGCCCGGTAGCCGAAGCACCGCTACTTTGACCACGGCGGAAAAGTCGCATGGGTCATTGATAACTGATTGACCGGGGCTGATTTTCCATCTAACACCCGACTTCAAACACGAGCTGCGCCGCTGATCATTCAACAGCCGTCACATCCAGACTCCAAAACCCTCTGTGAAATACCTGACCAAAGTCTCCCAAGAAGAGAGCCGCTCAAGCCTTTAAACCTAAAGAATCAAGCCAAAGCTCTGCTTTTGTGATTTTCCTCAGGTTATGAGTTAAGTTAGCACTGAACTTGGGACTTTTCATAACCCATATCAACTCCGCGAATGTGTGTGCATGTATGTATGTATGTGTGTGTGTGTGTGTGTGTGTTTAGCCTTAGTTTCCTGTAATCATTAGAAGTAGTCAATAAACCTTGTTTTGATTTTCACATATACGAGTTTCTTGTGCTGTGTGTCAAATTACTGCCTTAAACTTAAAAGATCAAGTTACCTCTTGCTTATAATATAATAATTACAATAATAACAATAATCATAATAAAATATTGTTACTGTAAAATATTACCCAACTGCTGGGTTAAAACAACCCAATCGCTGGGTTTGTCCATTTTCAACCCAACTTGGGTTGTTTTTAACCCAGCATTTTTAGAGTGTACTATTGCATTTCATTACATACTAATATTATGCATTATTATGCACTGTAGATTATGCAAAATTACAGTATTCTCCTTGCTTTGTCATATAGTGTCTCTCTCAGTGAATGGGACACAGATTTTACTGATACAGTAAAATGTAAATATTGAATAATATGTGTCAAATGTTCTTAATCTTTTCTTCCTGAGGGGGAGAATCCCAGCCAGAGAGACTACAATAGTTTACTATGAATTCAATTGAAATCAAATGAAATACAATTTATTGTGTAACCAAAATACCAATAAGGCCAAAAAAAAAAAAAATTAGTGAGTGACTTAATTATAAACCAGCCTGAAATACACAGGGACTCTGGGACCCCCTCAAAAACGAGATGCTACATCTCAAGGGGTTTATCCTAAATAAATAAATTTCTTATTTTGAAATATCTATACTATTGCGGGCTGATTCTTCAGATGAGAGAGATAAAATATGCATTCTTGCAACCTTCTCTAAAACATAAAGGCCATAAAGTAGACATTGTCTTAATTCATCAACTCGAATTCATTAACAATGGCTTGGCATAAATGTGCGCTATTCATTGATTGGGAATCACTTTGAAGCAGTCTGAGGCCCCATTTACACTAGTGCGTTTTCGTTTTAAAACGCACAAGTTTTTCGATGGTTACACTTGGCGTTTACACTACGTTGCCGTTTCTGAACCTCGAAAACTGAGAATTTTTCAAAATGCTGCAGACCCAGTTTTAGTTTGAAAACGCCAGGTTGCGTTTTAGTGTAAATGTACCAAAACTGAGACTATTAAAAATGATGCCGTGGCTGCCCCTGTTCGCTCTGCGTATCCTTGATGACCATGTAAACAGTAACATGGAGACTGACCTGCAATCTTTGGTGGTTTTGTTGCCATTTTTAGCAGCCATTGTGCAGTTAAACTCTGAATTTTTTAAATACTGCACTGCAGCTGCCTACATGTGCAAGAGGCAACTGTTTACATTTGTACGCACATGCCCAGTGTGCATGAATAGTCATGTGACATGCATTTTCGGCCGTGGTGTGTTGATGGAGATCATTTCTGAAACGCTGAGGAAACACCAGTGTAGACGAGGATCGTTTTCATTATAAAACGCACTAGTGTAAACGGGGCCTGAAGCGCCGCTTTTGTGACATATCCACCGCATCTCTGCAGGTTCGAAATGTGTAGGGCGAGGGGAGATTTTCTACTAGTTATTCAATCGCAGAAGGTTTCATTATCTCGGGTATAAGAGGATAAAAATAATACAAGCAAAAATGTCTCCAAATATCCTTAGGCGGCAGTTAATATACCTGGGCGGCCCGCCCAAGTAAAGTCTATGTGTGGGAAGCACTACTAAGAATTATTACAGATTTTTAAAATTTTTGATACATAAGATTAGAGTTACACTATAGGTAAGAACAGTTAACGGCACAATATGTACATTTTTACCACTAGAGGTCGCCTATCTAAAACAAAGGCGTAGCTTGATGACTCCAAAATGAATCGGGATGGGACTCGGGCAGAAATCATGTTCATGGATGAGATGATTAACGTTACTGTAGTATGAAACTGAGCAGGGCCAAGTAATGTTGGAGTGGAACGAGGCCGCTGGAGCAATTGCTAATGAGAGACAAGCGCGACACAAGCGTATGTGGGATAATGCAGCAAACAAAACAGTCACGTTGCTATAATTGAGGTTAAACCACTGGAGTCATATGGATTATTTTAATGATGTCTTTCCTACCTTTCTGGACCTTAAAAGTGGCAGTTGTGTTGGATCTCTATGGAGGGACAGAAACTTCTTGGATTACATTAAAAATATATTCATTTGTGTTCCGAAGATGAACGATGAACTTAGGCGTGTGGAGCGACTCAAGGGTGAGTAATTAATGACCGAATTTTCATTTTTGGGTGAACTAACCCTTAAAGTGACAGCAGCCTACTGATGCTGCCTTGTCATTAATGTTAATGCACAGTGTTACAGTGTTGCACAGTGTTATATATTTCGTTCAGCTGTGTACTTACATTATCCTAAATGTTTCCAAGAATTTGTAAATTAAGAGAAATTCACAGTTTTAAATAGTGCCCTTCCCTCCCTTGTCACTTGTCGCCTGTCAATGACGTAATAAATGCATTATCCCTGGTTTCCTTGTGCTGGATAGTTATCAGCGTAATCAATGTTATATAGCTCAACACGATGAAATGTTAGAATCATCAGTATGATCAGGGTGCGATTTGTAGGGGGGATGGGGAAGATTTCCCTTCTGGTCTATGTATCCCTGCCTCTGCTGAATTATTTTTTATAAAAAAATATCCCCAAAAATATCCCCAAGCATAGGCGCCGATCCCGTGCGATCGATTTTTTTATTGGTTAAATCAATGGAGAATATCTCGTATTTTTCCGTGGGTGCTCGACCATTTCCGTGGGTGCTCCAGCCCCCGAGCACCCACGGAAAAATACGAGATATTCTCCATTGATTTAACCAATAAAAAAATCGATTGGAGCTTTCAGACACGATCTTCACCATTTTTTATAGTTTATTTAAGGCTTTCTATGGTGATATTTTAATTGCAAACGTCGAGAGCGCATCCAAGTGATGCGCGAGCACAAATGGCTCTGCTCTCGATCAGATCATGGATCAGATACATGCGCGCGCTCAAACTCAAACTCTCCTTGCATCAGATATCAGCGAGAGCACGACTCGCGACAACACTCGTGAAAAGAATGTGTTTTTGGGTCGAAATTGTCATCTCGCTGCACGGATATAATGCAAATGAAACATCCAGTTGACGTTAATTTGAGTTAAATAAGCTAACTAGTGCTAAAACGTGTTGTTTTTGAAATCATGCAGAGGAACGTTGTGGCTCATGTAAGTTAGTCTATAATCTATCGCTTGACTCTTTCCAGGGAAATCACTAACAAAAAGCACATAAACATGTCCCTGCTCTCGATATACAAACATTAATGAACTTCTTTGAACTTTGTGAGGAAAAAAAAACTATATGTGGGCAGGTTCGAACCACTGATAATTAGAGCACGGCTGGACCTCTGACTCCATTAACAAAAATTCTACCACAAGACTATCGTGGAATACGAAATTCAAATGCGGATTTGTCTATAGTATAATATGGATGTAATTGGGGGGAGGGGAGGGGGGTGATGTGGGGCACTGGGCACCCACCGGCAGAAACATAAATCGGCGCCTATGTCCCCAAGGGTGATGCTACTGCACAAACCATCATCAGAGCATATAAAATACCAAAATAAATAAAAAAAAAAACATTGCCAGGTAAAACGCTGCGTTTATATAGAATTGTCTCTTTACGACCACAACAAACGGGACAATTTTCAGACGCACATTCCAACTTCACCTCAGCGCCAGGTGCAAGTCAAACGAGCGCGAAAAAGGTAGGCTACAGGTGACTACGAGGGAGCTTCAGTTAAACAACAGTGAACTGCGGTCAGATGAGATGTTGTCAGGCTATGACAGGCTATGAATCGGTAAAACCGCAAGAATTGCGGTGCGCGCTGCATATTACTTTATTATAGCTTAAATAAAGCGCAAAAGAAAGTACAAGCATGCACCGTCGTTGTTCTGTTGTAAGTTGAGTCATGAAATTACCAAACATGCGATTAAAGCTGCCTCAAAACTGTGCATGCATGTATTTGTTGACATGGTTTTAAAGCTATTGTTATCCAAATTTTTGGCCTTAAAACGTCTTAAAATGCACATGTGTACACCAGGGAAATCTACATTTTATCGGGGGACCATGCCCCCGAACGCCCCTAGCAAACTACATTTTGTGACCTTGGTAATTATGAAACCCTGCCTAATACGGCCCGGCTTCAAATATGAGATAAACATGTATTTCTCCAAATGTGTGCACTTTGAGACTAAAACTTTGTATGTGTATGCACTGTGATCAAAACTAAATGGGACCAAACGCGATTTAATGTAAAGGTTTGTGTCTCGTTATTCTATTAATAACCGATTGATTTTACTTTCCTATCAGAAATGAAGAATTATTAGTGTCATTGTAGATAGTGGTGCAAATATGTAAGCTATCTAATACTTCAAATTCCAAAGTTAAAAAACATTTTTCATAATAATATGAAATGTCCTCATTCCTTTATATCCCTTGGGACTCCCAGTGTGGCACTGATATCCGTCTCTCATTAGCAAACTTTTGTAGCTTTAATAAATATCAGTGTGTATTTTATTCACACAGTGAAGACTATATAGTTTTATTTTACATATTTATTTGTCCTATTTTTGTCATTTGTTTCTTTGTTTTTATTTTATTACTGATTGTTTACCTGTCTTCAATAATTGCTTAAGAAACTTTTACTTGCATTAGTAAGCCAAGTATTAGTTTTTGCGGTGGTATCGAACCTGGTATTGAGAATTGCGAAATTTCACTGATTTCTAAAATTTTGGAACCGTAACAACCTTATTTCCAGAAAAAACTAAAGACTAAATCATGATATTGTTATTGTGAAAATTATTCATTTCATGATGTTAGATTTTGGTCATATTGATCATCCATTTTCCTTACTATAAAGTTCTGCCAGTTTTACATGCGATTTATTCAGTAGTGTTCAGCACAAGTAATAGGCTGCAGTGTAACCTGGACAGAAGTAAGTATAGAAATGGCACACAGACGACACCTCGGTCACACCCAGTCTTTTTGAAAAGTTGGTCGTAGAGGTAGGTGAAATAAAAACAAAAGTTTCTAAGCAGTTGTACACACCAAATTATGCTTTGCATTCAGAACAGGTCCAGAGATATTAAAGCCTAATAGTCATGCTTCACTGAATGGCCAATTTCACATGTATTTTATACATTTTCAAAATACAAAATACCATATTTGTATGTAAATACAATTTTTTTTCCACACAGTATTTGATATTTTATGTTGATACATTTCAACTGAGATATTTTGTAGATTTATTTTAAATACATTTTCATGTATTTATGCCCATCTCTGACCAAGGGACTGAGTGAACAACAGATAATTCAGGAACGAAACACAACTACTGTGTTTTGGAAGCAAAGATACACAAAATTAATTTGACCTAAAATGTAATTTGCTCAATATTAACTTGATTGAATTGTTGTATAACTAGGCTAGTTGAGCTACTAATATGTGCCCCATTAAAACTTGGAACATTTTTCAAAGATTTGATGCCATGGACCTCTTAAACTAAAAACACTTGATGTTAGTGTCTTTGATTATTACTGAAACATTTGCACTCTCTTACCTGACACACTTATCTGCACAGATTTTGTTTCCCTCATACTAAAGCCCTCAGATTGAAGCCTGAAGAAGTAGCGATCTGAATGCAGGCTGGTGAGATTCATCATGACAGAAGTGCAGTTTTTCTTTCGTAGGTCCCCCACCATCTTCATCTGAGGTTCCAGCTGACGGTGAGCGTTGGTAAAATTATCTGTATCATAGAGTGACCACAGAGATCCTCGTATCCATGTTGCTACTGGTGAACGGTCGAGAAATACTTCTTTCTCCTTTGAAATGTTGAATTGGCAGGGAATCACAAGGCAGGAGCCGCTGGTGGCGTTTAGGGTTTTGGGGTACAATGCTTTAATGCCTGTCTGACACCAAGCAGCTGAAATACAAATGTGCTATAATCAAATGTAATATCTATATACATTGTGCCTCAAAAATATTTTGACAATTAAGCCACATTTAAACGGTTAGTTCACCCAAAAATGAAAATAATGTCATTAATTACTCACCCTCATGTCGTTCTACACCCGTAAGATCTTCGTTCATCTTCGGAGCACAAATTAAGATATTGTTGAAATCTGATGGCTCAGTGAAGCTTCCATTGCCAGCACCTCTGTTACTGCACCTCTCAAGATCCATAAAGGTACTAAAAACATATTTGAAACAGTTCATGTGAGTTCAGTGGTTGTATTCTAATATTATATAGCAACAAGAAAACTTTTTTTGTGCCCCAAAAAAACTAAATAACGACTTTTCAACAATATAGTGATGGGCCAATTTCAAAACACTGCTTCAGAGCTTTACAAATCGAATCAGTGAATCGGAGCGCAAAAGTCACGTGATTTCAGCAGTTTAGCCGTTTGATAGGAGATCCGAATCACTCATTCGAAACAAAAGATTCATAAAGCTCAGACGCTTCATGAAGCAGTGTTTTGAAATCGGCCCATTTAGATATTGTGGAAAAGTTATTTCATTTTTTTGGCACACAAAAAGTATTCTTGTCACTTTATAATATTAGAATACAACCACTGAACTCACATGAACTGTTTTAAATATGTTTTTAGTACTTTTATGGATCGTGAGAGGTGCAGTAACATTCCTGTCAATAGAGGCCTCACTGAGCCATCGGATTTCATCAACAATATCTTAATTTGTGTTCTGAAGATTAACGAAGGTCTTACGGGTGTAGAACGACATGAGGGTGAGTAATTAATGACATTATTTAAAATGACATATTACATTTTTTGGGTGAACTAACCCTTTAACAATTTATAGGCTTCATGTCTTAGCATTATAGGCTATATATACATTTATATTAGAGAAAATAGCACAAGCACTCTTTTCAGTCAAATCATTTCACTCAGTGAAGCTTGTTAGATTTCTAAATGAACTTTCGGGTTATCACACTTTATAGAACATGTTCATATACACTCTTAAAAATAAAGATTTGGCATCTTTGGTTCCATGAAGAACCTTTAACACCCCCCACCACTTATTTGTTTGCAGATCTAATGCAATGATTTTCAGACATTTTCAAATATGAAGTGTCCAAAAATGTCCAAATATTTTTGGGGTCATTGTTAATTCACACACACACACACACACATATGTATATATATATATATATATATATATATATATATATATATATATATATATATATAATTTAAAGAGATAAAAAGACAAACCTGATAGAATGGAGCAGAATATAAGAAAATCTGCAGCAAGCATTCTGAGAATCACCTGAGGTGTATTTAGAAATAATGAAGATTAAAGTCGGCATAAAACATAGCTACTGTCTTTTCTTCTCTACTGTGATGTCTATCCGAGTGAAACGGCATCTGAAATGGGGTGGGAGTGATTTCATCTTTCAGGAATTGACTGGATTGTTGGAAGTTGGGCGTTGCTAACAAAATGGAGGCAGATCTGAAAGCCAGCCAGTTTGCAATCAGTTGTGGGGGATTTCTCTCCACCGGACTCACTGCTAGCACCCTCATATTAAGAACTTTATTTATTGAGGATGAGGATGATGATGAGGATGATCAACGGCACTAAATAGTGACACAGACAGACCTGGCTACCAAAAGAAGACCGGCTGTGTCCCCATTGCACAGGAAATGAAGTGGAAACAGAACTGCACATCCTGCTCGGAATATGCACAATAAAAAGAGCGAAAGAGCCTCCAGCGGGACAGAACTACCAACACACTCACTATATGCCTAGAGACACTTCTATTATAAGATTAAACATTTTTATTGCTGTTTTTTTTTTGTTGTTGTTTTTAAAAAAATCTGTATTCCATTGTATTTTATTCAAGATTTGTTTTCCATCATTGTTATTATTTTATTATCATTATTTTATTTATTTATTTATTTTATTGTAAAGAGTTATTAATGCTTTGGCAAAGTTAAGATTTCTTTCACCATGCCAATAAAGCTATTTGAATCCTTAATCTTGAGAGAGAGAGAGAGAGACTGACTGACTGACTGTCTGAGCACATCCTCCATCAAGGTTAAAGGGGGGGGGGATCATACAGTTTCTGCCAAACTCATGTTAATCTTGAGTACCTATAGAGTAGTAGTGTATCCTTCATATCTCCGAAAAGTCTTTAGTATTATCATATTTATAAAAAGATACATACACTGTACCGAGTCTTTCTGAAAACAGCCGAGCACCTGGAGGCGTGCCGTGTGAGCGGAGCTAAAGACTGACGAGCATGCGCAGTGATTCTGTAGCGATCTTCTGCAAGCTATCAATGGTCAGCTAAAAAAAATTATTTAAACAGTTTTACTCACCACCTGCGGTTCCGACTCATGACCGGGATCATTACCGCTGTGACCGCTCCATCTTTCAGTTTCAAAAGATCTGTAAATCCAGCATAGAACTGGTCCTTGTATATGAAACCATAAACGCAGATCCTGAGGGCTCGAGCATATATCGAGAGCGCATCAATGTAATGCGTGATCACAAAACTCTCAGCTCCACTTAATGCTGGGTTCTTTGGGAAGCAAGGTTATCTTTCCCTCACAACCAAAACCACACTTCTTTGGTGACATTGTTGATTTCCCGAAGTCCTGTGACCTGTGCAGCTCTGACAATGGGTCTCATTCATGAAAGATTCGTAAATATACAAGTAAATATGTGAGTGATTTGCGCGTAAAGAGACCTTCCCGAAAACTCTTCTCCTGATTCACAAATACTTCGTAAACGTCAGAAGTGATAGTGAAATGTGTGTGTGTGTTAATGAATTCCAATCAGTCGTAAATGGGACGCGCGTGCACACTCATTCTCAATTACCATAAATCCCGCCCATTAAATCCGACTGACAACTATATTATATTAATATTATGACACCAAACAAAGGATTTTGGCCATTTTATAGGAAACAATTTCCACAACAATTAAGGGGCCATTAGTTTGCCCAGCCCTATTGAAATCAATTAATTATTTGATTAAAGTGCTCCGTTTGCAGATGCTATTACTGGCTCTCACAATAAAAGTAAAAAGAAAAAAACGTATGTAATTACTATATATAATATTTTTTCAAAATGCTGTGTAATGTACCTTATTAAGGTGAATTAAAATGCAGCCTTATTAATGAGCAAAACGTTCGGATGTTAAACGCACTATTTACGCGTGGCTGGGAGTAGGTGTAGATTTCTTTCGTACCAACTAACATTTGGAAAATACGAACGAATCCGAAATGAATCCGAAAATTTACGCCAGAACCACTTTACACATGATTTACACAAAAATTCGTTCTGCTCGTGTTTCATGAATGAGACCCAATGACTTCCGTTCGAAAGTCAAACGCGTGTTGATGGGCGTGCTCTCGCTCTGGTCGACGTGTGCGCGCACGCTTTTCCGGGAGAAGTGCCCGTATAAGGAATTATGACCTATATGACATCACACAGCCCCATATTCGAAAAAAGACCGCGAAGCTTATGAGGATTTGGAAGAGTATTTTTGGCGCAGAAATACTCCGTCATACGTCCAACTCATGTTTTGAAACTTTGGCCATGTTTAGCTAGAGAATCCAACTCTTTAACAGTGTAAATAAGTCAGAATACATGAAATAGCATTATAAGTCATTCATAAAAAAATAGTTTGCCATGTCAAAGAGTAATGTTGTCATAACATCCTAATATCCTTTTAATGTTTAAGGGTACTGTACTCCCCAATGACTGGCATCAGCACTGATTAATGCATTTATCTCTATAAAGTGAAGCATCAGCTTCAGCGTTCCCCCGTTACAGCATTTATCCGTCACGCCTCTTTCACACATACTCCGTCTACAGTGCGAATGCGGTGCGTGTTGCAGTATGTATGCGTTGCAGGAGCAGCACGCCTTATTGTGCTTTTACACATGCCACGTTTGCAGTGCGCAACTGATCCGTGGCTGTACATCATAAACACAACATTTACTTTTTCATTTCAAAACCAAAAGTTACTGAACATGGCTTGTCAGCATTGCGATTCTCTTTTAAAACGCACATTTAAATGTTTATTCAATTAATTACTTTATATTTATATTAAACAGAGTAGACTTTAATTCTATGTATCTATGGTGAAATTACTAGATTTTAGCATCAATACATGTTCATTTTAATGCGAACAATGCGCCGTCGCTTTAATTCAGTGCGGTGCAGCATAGCAAAATTAGACTCGGAACTCAGTGGGTCCCACACAGATGTTGCAAGGCTTAATTGATATTTTCGCTCTCACAAGAACGTTCGAAGAGTATATTTCTTTTCAGAGTAAATCCACTTGTTCGGCGATGAATCTACAGCGAAAAAGGCTTCTAACGTGCAGCATGAAGAAGAAAGATTCTGACGTAATGGTGCGGCGCCTGGCATCACATTATATAGGGGGGCTGTGCTGCCCCCACATTCGCACGCTTGAACACCATTGGCTATTGCAACACAATAGCGCGATTCAATAAGGCAAAGGTGTTTCCCCAATGCGTCAGCATCTGATGCAACGTCGAGAGACCGATATTGAAAGGGAACGATCACTAGAATTCTGCAAACGCACTGCTCCCCTGAACGCACTGCCGGTAGCCTACACTCAGTGTACATTCTTTCAACTTAAACATGTAGAAATTAACAAGTACTCAACAATCTCACTCCAGTCAACAATCTCAAGCCAAAACACGTCAACACAATGGCCAATCAGAGGTGTTTACGAATGCGCTCAACAACGCTCAAAGCGTCACATTTTTAAAATTTCAGTACCGATAGGTACCGAAATCGGTACTTTTGACAACTCTAAAAAGGTTAAATGTGTTTTAGTTGTTTATGAGTAAATTAATTATTTGTGAACATAAATACCAACGAAATTATGTCTAACCATTTTTTTTTTAATTAGCATTGCCTTGTGTGTGCAGTATAAAGGTTACTGCTAACTGAATATTTCCTGTACAAGATGTTGCATTTACTTGTTTGTTTTATAGACATATATTCGTTTTGGACCTTGTGAGCATGTTTATAAATATTTTTGATTTGATGATTTCATGTGCTCACTCAGTCAGGGCTAACATCTGTGTTTTTATGGAAGGAGTGTGTGTGGTTTTTTTTGTAAACATGGGCATTACACAAGGTAAGTAAATTTACTGTAAGTAAATTAAAAAAGTAAATTCCACTGTTTAAAATAAACTTCCATAAGTGAGCAGAAAAATCATCTTTGCAGTTTCCGTGATTTGGCTATATTTATTAATTTTAAAATTACATTTTTTCATTGGATACCACCCATATTGAAATTATATGAAAGCATGCTTTTGGTGCATAAGATTGGTGTGCAAACGGCAACTCAGGTAGGTCAAAAAACATGCAGAGAACTGTTAGGATAATACAACATCAGCATTCGGACGGCATTCTGCACTCATTTGAAATTGACCTATGACATCAAATTAATTTAAATGATCTCATAGATGTGGTTGTTGTGGTTCGTGGTCATAGTGGCACCAACTGCTGCAGTAAATGTGGTGAATTCAAATGACTTTAGCATAGTCCTTTTATGTTTTCCCATTTTAAATGCCTATTGCCCGGCGTGCACATTTGCCCTGAAGCTACTGGGGTGGCTCCAGGGCTTGGGCCCATCATCGCTGCTTGCAGCTATATTTTTCTTTATTATGCATTGGCCAATCATTTGGTTTTTTCATACAATATGTTTATGGCCTAATACTCACAACTATTTTTACTAAATTCCAGGAAGTTCTGGAGGCATTTGAACATTGCTCTTGTACATCATGTAATATATAAATGATCCATACTACTTACTGTATGAAAGAATAAAAAAAAAAAACATAAATAATATTACATTTGTCATGAAATTCAAGTTGTGTTTTTCTACCCTAATGTGACATATCTGAGTGAAATGGCTTCTCAAACAAGAAAAAATGTAGGGCGGGACTTGATTTTGTCCATTGGGAATTGGTAGGATCGTAATGGTTTGCTATAGGTTGATCTCATGTGAGTGACATGTTGTCCTGCCCTTGTGCCAGTAAACACTCAGAAGAGATGTCACTGGGAGGGGAAGAAATTTTGATGATTATTATGAGGGACCACTTTTTTTTCTTTTCTTTTCTTTTTTAAAATAATGATATGCACACTTAAATCATTTTTAATAAAAAATGCAATATTCCATTTTTTTTTTAAATTAAATTTTGATTTCATGATTACTTTAACTTCTTTAATTGAGCAAAGTGAACTGTATCACACAAAAATAAAAACATACAGGTAGTTAAATGTAGATTCAGTGTTGAATTATTGGAGAGTTTTTATTCTTTAAAAGGAGAAAAGAAGTAGCAACTATATAGATGTGAAGTTTACATATGCTGATGCTTATTAAAATGATCACTACTGGCATACAGAAAGTAGACTAATCGTTCAGTGGTGATCCATGAAAGGTTGTTTAAAATGTTCCACTTCTCACTTCAACAGTTTGCATAGATGTCTTCGTTGGAGAGATTCTTTTTGAATGTGCGTTCAGGGTTAATGGTGTAGATGGCCTTATCTCCACATGCCTTTGACTGAAGCTGATGGCTTTTCTCTGTACTTGAAGACACATTGGCGTAAATGTCCTCATCTTGCTTTGTTTCCTGAAATGCATTAAAAAATGAGCTGCGAACTTGTACAATTTGTTAGCTTTATGATAATTCTCTCACAACAGAACATTTTTCTGAAAACAATGATAAACTCACAATGGTGTAACCCTTAATTGACAGTGCAGTATTAGCCCAGTATTATGAGGTCCCATTTGTGCCAAAATTGAGTCTACTGCTTTGTGTATTTGTATTTTGTACTTTTGAACATTTGTTTATGTCTACTTGTTCAAATAAATTAGTATGTTGATGTGAATGTTCTCTGTATGTTTGTTGTCTTCTGTCATCTCTATCTCTATATATTTAAATGACAGAAGCAGTCTACAGTAAGGATGATAAGTACAGATAAGTACGCATCCAGCTATGGCGAAAGAGTGACCCCTGACCCGAACATTGGATGTAGGAGTATTGTGAGCTTAGATGCCTCTCGCTGTTCAAAGAAATAGGGCTGGGCAACAAACTCAAGCTCCTCTTTTCTTATACTGAAATCCTCCAACATTTCTCTTTAAAAATTCTTGTTTTACACTTCTAATTCTTGACCGGTATTTTGTTTTGCTCTGTCCTCTGTCCTTTCGTGTTCGTCATTACATCATGCGTCGGGTCAAAGGTTACTCTTCCACCGCAAATCGATGCATAAGGCTGTCTGCCGGAAGCTAAATATTATAAATAATATAAATATTATATATATATATATATATATATATATATAAAAGCATATATCCATATATATATGGATATTTGGAAATATAGATATTTTTCTTACAAAAACCCATCGCTTCACTTTAGAAGGCCTTTATTACCCCCCTGGAGCTGTATGGATTAGATTTATGATGGATGGATGCACTTTTTTTTTTGGGCTTCAAAATCATGAGCTCCATTCACTACCATTATAAGGCTTGGAAGAGTCAGAATATTTTTTAATATAACTCTGATTGTGTTCGTCTGAAAGAAGAACGTCATATACACCTGACTGTTTGCGGGTGAGTAAATTATGGGATAATTTGAATTTTTGGGTGAACTATCCCTTTAAGATCTATCTGTCTGTCTATCTGACAGTTGATGCAACTCACTTCATGAAAAACATATCATGGCAGAAAAGATACTTACACTTCTGTTTGGTTTTTTGCACCTGCATATACCAAAAAAAGGAAAACATTCTCATTTATCTCAAATAATGTATAAAATATTTTATATAACTTAAATATCTAGCAGGATCCTACCTTCTGTACATTAGAATAGGAAGTGCAAATATAAGCAATAAGAAAAGTACCAAAACTGTGAGGAAAGCAGTGAATGATATGCCTGCAAAAGCAAAGAGAACAAACAAACATGCAAATCATGGCCTTTGTGCCTGTTCATTACATTTGTTTAATGTCTCAACATATGTAATATCTTTTTTCTCAGTTGCTTTGGCTGATTTTTTGAAACAGTCTTAACATTCTTTAAAAGGGGGTATTACACACAATTTCTGCCAATCTCATATTAATCTTGAGTACATAGAGTAATATTGCACCCTTCATATCTCCAAAAAATCTTTAGTTTTATCATATTCATAAAAGATAGATACACTAAACCGAGTCTTTCCGAAAAAAGCCGAGCTCCTGGAGGCGTGTCTGCCGTCAGTGCCGTGGGCGGAGCTAAAGAGTCACAAGCGCTCGCAGCTTTTTCGTAGAGATCGTCTGCAAGCTGTGACATCATTATAAATAAAAAGGGAACAAAAACGTTTGTGTTGTTTACATTTTATTCACTTGCGCGCCGATTGCCAACAAAACACAGACATCTGATGCAGCTTTACTCACCACCTGCGATCTGCAAATCCTGAACTGGGACTTGTTTACAAAGCATCACTGAAATCCCAGGAACAAACAAACAAACATACGCGCACAACTCTGTTGCTTCGCCGAAAAAACAAACATGCATCTCATTTCAGAATGAAATAGCATTACACCCCCCTTTAAACTGTAAGTGCATTTGTTTTTGTTTTTATGGTAAATAATGTGTACTGCATGTCTGTAAAATCAAGCACAGACTGACCTGGGGCATTGATCTGTAGGATTGTGGAGTTCACTGCACCATGTGTGTTCTGTGCCTCACAAATGTATTCCCCACTTTTCTCATGGGCCACAGTAAAGGAAAGCACACGTGAGGAACCCACTTCTTCCACTATACCTTCCTTCTTCATGAACCACCTGTGGGCCGCTGGAGGGTTGGCATTACTTTGACAGGTGAGGGTTAAATTATTACCAAGCCAGACTGAGCCTGTAAGAGAGATCCATGTTTCCTTAGGAGGATCTGTGGGTCAGAAAGAGAAGAAACGGTGTGTATTTTCAGAACGACCAAAAAAAGAGAAAAGCTGCAAACTGTGTTGTGTTAAAATCTCACACTCCACATTGAGGATGATGGTCTTGTGGCTGAGCAGGGGTTTGTCCTCTCTATCTCGCAGATGGGTGGAAACACAGTTCACCTTCAGGTCATGATGACGGAGTGATGGGATGAAGTTCAAAATGCTCTGAACACTCTGTGTCCCGTCAGCATTCAGCTGTGTCCATTGTGTTATGTTACCACCTAATGCAGGATCCCATGTTACATTTGGAGTGGCACTGGGGCAAGGGGCTGGAACAGTGCAAGTCAGATTCCCCACCTCACCCTCCCTGAGTACCGGCACAATCACACGCGGCTCGGCCAAGGAATCTGTCAGGATATGGAGAGGAGAAGGAGTAATGGTATTCATTTGTAGGAACTAAGCATTTTCAAATAATAATGGATACACTTTATTTTAAGATGCACTTGTTAAAGTGTAATTATACAAATAAGTACTAACTATTTTTTTTACAGATTTTTTATTTTTTACAGTTGCTATTTTTTCACCACTAGAGGTCGCCTATTCAAAACAAAGGTGTAGTTTGATGATGTTCATGGATGAGATTATTAATGTTACTGTAGTATGAAGCAGAGCAGGGCCGAGTGCTGTGGGAGCTGAACAAGGTCACTGGAGCAGTGAGACTTTTATTATGCCACAGTCGCCGCTTCCGTTTCTTCCGGTCAAGCGTATGTGGGGTAACGCATCGCTTATCATATTAGATACATTTGTGTGTTGAAAATTGTTATAGTGCTACTCTGTGCGTTCGCTCGGCGGCTACTATGAGACACTTGTTGCACACTGCAATAAGCTAGATCGATATTAGAATATCATATTAATAAATACTGGATGGCTTGTGTTGCTAAATGGCATGTAATTAATTTTAAAACAAATTGTCTGATGGAGAAAATGTTGTATTACTGTTACTAAAAATAAAGCTGCATCTGATTATGCTATGTTAGCCACTTGACAATATAGTGTTTTTCATGGTAAAACATGGTACCCGTGGAAAATCAAGAAAACAAGATTCATGCAATAAGACTAACAGTGCTGAGTTATATAACAATGATTAGTTTTCTGTCAATGAATGTATTCATACAGTTGTTCCCTTGTCTAATAAAACATGTAATATAGTAAAGCGTCTTTGGTGTTTTCATGGTTTCTACAAAATAAAACCGAGGGTAACGCAGGTATGATGTCATTGATAGGCGACGCACAGCATGGTCCATGTCCTGGTTAAAATTGCTTATTTCTCTGAATTTAAACATTCTTGGAAACATTTGGGATAATGTATACACAAATCAACAAAATATATAACACTGTTCAAGTGGTTTTGGGATATTTTAATTTTGGATATTGTGCCTTTAACTACGGAAGCCCTAAACGGCCATGGATTACTTTTTTTTTTTTTATCTTGTTTTCTCGTGATCACGACTTATTTTCTCGTGATCTCGAGATAACAAAAGTTGTTTTCTCGTGATCACGACTTAATTTTCTCGTGATCTCGAGATAACAAAAGTTGTTTTCTCGTGATCACGACTTAATCTCTGCTCGACATTACACAAATGTGCCAACAGGTGGCAGTATATTACCAAATATAAGTGGTGATGCGCTGTAAATATCCACTTTACTGTATTAGTTCATATTGGCTCAGATTGTACGAGTTTCGGACAGAGATAGTTTTCCTAATCGCTTTATTTTGTGCAGTATTGTGTGCCTTAAGCGATTAACTCTACTGTGAAATGACTGATTATAATTATTAGTGTATCTGTTATCGTTCTGACTAGTTGCATGACTCACCACAGTTTCACGACCGCAATAGTTCGGTGTGATACTAAACTTATTGTTTATTAAAACTAATTTTGATGTCACTGTTCTGTTTGAACTTCATTGTGTATCTTTAAGACGCTATTTTAATCATCGCAGTTTCAGTGTTCGTTTACCTAAATATGTCACAATGTATATTGATAAGAAATGGGATTTATAGCCTATGTCATTTAATTCAGTGATAGTGTGTAACCTATTGTATTTTCTACATTTCTTTGTAGAAAACATACACAAAAACAGGAAATCTGGAGTATTGCACCCCTTTTTAATGGAAGATAGGAGGAAGACAGTTTAAAGCACATATCGTCACAGCCTATCCTACATGACGAATAAAAATAACATACACATTATGTAATATATATTACATAATGTGTAGCCTATGTTATTTTTATTCGTCGTGTGTGTGTGTGTGTATATATATATATATATATATATATATATATATATTAAATGAATATGGAAAATAAAGTTGGTTTAATCTAAAAGGTTTTAGAATTATAGAATAATCTAGCATCTTTCTGAAGGCACTCTGCCTGCGCTTGAGATGCTCTGTTGAATATTAGCTATGTTAATTACACAAACAATATGTTAAGCGTACATTTATTGAACAGTGATTAAATAGCCTATATGTATTTATTTATTGTAAACTTTATTATTAAGTGAAGTAAACATTTAGCTGAAATATCCACAAGATATAAGAGCGCATGATTTATCCGTCGATCAGATGCGCGTCAAAGTTGTGTTCGTTACTATAGCAACAGTAGAATCCGGTACAGTGTTTCAGAATCAATCATTGTATAAATAACTTTTAATAAGTCGTGATCACGAGAAAACAACTTTTGTTATCTCGAGATCACGAGAAAAATAAGTCGTGATCACGAGAAAACAAGATAGAAAAAAATTGTAATCCATGGCCGTTTAGGGCTTCCGTATTTAACATAGGAAGTTCCCTTGTGACTGATGAAAAGAAAGCTTTTTGTTTTTCCATGCCATGAAGTTACATTGTTACACCAATAGGAGGCGCCAAAGGAATGTTATTAAAGATGCTAATTCATTAAGTAACAAAACAAAGGCAGGATGGGCAGTATTTCAGATACATGTGGGCCTATTTAAAAAATGTAAGCCTATTTGATACAAAATACAATTTAATAAATTGTAATTTGTATTTAAATACATTTAAGTTTAGTATCTTTGTATTTTTAAAATACATAAAATACTTTATGCAAAGTCAACCTCTTCATTAGTCTCTTAAAAAAAAAAAATGCAGTTGTACGACTGACCTTGAACACACTCAAAACACCCCCACTCAATATAGAATTCAGAAATCGCATTGGGCTTTTTTGGGGCTATTTTTGTTTTGCAGACCTGGCAAGGGGAAAAATAGTCTTAATAGTTTGTCTTAATAATTAAAGGCACAATATGTAACAATATGTAATTTTTTTATTTTTTTTTATTAAAATATCCAAAAACCTGTAGCAAATTAGCTCAAAGGGGAAATATTCATAATTAAAGGGTTAGTTCACCCAAAAATGAAAATAATGTAATTTATTACTCTCCCTCGAGTCGTTCCACACCCGTAAGACCTTCGTTCATCTTCGGAACACAAATTAAGATATTATTGATGAAATCTGATGGCTCAGTGAGGCCTCTATTGAGAGCAAAGCCACTCTCAAGGTCCATAAAAAACATATTTGAAAACATATTGTACTAAAAACATATTTGAAACAGTTCATGTGAGTTCAGTGGTTCAATATTAATATTAGAAAGTGACAAGAATACTTTTTGTGCACCCAAACAAAAAAAAAACAAAAAAAAATTGACTTTTCAACAATATCTATATGGGCCGATTTCAAAACACTGCTTCGGAGCTTTATGAATCGAATCAGTGAATCGGAGCGCCAAAGTCACGTGATTTCAGCAGTTCCTCAGTTTAGCTGTTTGATAGGAGATCCGAAACACTAATTCGAAACAAAAATGTAGAAGCTTCATGAAGCAGTGTTTTGAAATTGGCCCATATAGATATTGTTGAAAAGTCGATTTTTTTTTTTTTTTTTTGGTGCACAAAAAGTATTCTTGTTGCTTTATAATATTAATATTGAACCACTGAACTCACATGAACTGTTTCAAATATGTTTTTAGTACCTTTATGGACCTTGAGAGTTTGAATGGCTTTGCTCTCAATGGAGGCCTCACTGAGCCATCGGATTTCATCAACAATATCTTAATTTGTGTTCTGAAGATGAACGAAGGTCTTAAGCGTGTAGAACGACATGAGGGTGAGTAATAAATGACAGAATTTTCATTTTTGGGTGAACTAACCCTAATTATAAAAAGTTATGAATAATGTTTATATAAATATTAAATATTTTGTTGACCTGTATTCTTATATTGTCCCAGAAGTTTCCAAGAATGTTTAAATCCAGAGAAATAATAAAATTTTAATCAGGACACGGACCGTCGCCTATCAATGACATCATAAAGACGCTTAATATATTATGTTTTAAGGGAATGACTGTTTGGTTACATTTATAAACAGAAAACAAATTATTGTTATATCGCTCAACATGTTTAGTCTTATTGTTTGAATCTCGTTTTCATGATTTTCCACGAGTAGGTACCATGTTTTTATCATGCCTCAGAGAAAAACACTATATTGTCAAGTGGCTAACACAGCATAATCAGATGCAGCTTTATTATTAGTAACAGTAATACAGAATTTTCTCCATGTTTTCCAATTAATTGCATGCCATTTATCAACACAAGCCATCCAGCATTTATTAATATGATATCCTAATATCGATCTAGCTTACTGCAGTGTGTCATAGCAGCCGGCGAGCAAACACACAGAGCAACGTTATGATTTCCAACACACTAAAATGTATCTAATATGATATGCGATGAGTTACCTCACATACACTTGAAACACACTGATATACTGGATTTGATACAGGCATAGGTTTGTATCAATATAGTGTCATCATGTACTTCATGTAATGAGATTTCACTCCTTGAAAAACTTCAAAAAGCAGTTCTCCTCTGCTGTCAAATGGAGGTGTACGTTACACTTTTTGCACATCACTTTGGGTGTTCCTGTGTACCCACCCTGCATCTTCCCTTCTTATCTCACACATTATTTGTCAGTGTGAGGTATTGTTCAAGACATCCAACGAGACAACAAAAAGAAAAAAACTGAATTTCTGAACGTGCAAAATAAAAAAAAAACTTAATAAAACCTGATAAAAGGCTTCTCTACACTTTCATACACATATTTTTTTATGTACAGTTCATGTACATAAATAATATAATCTCAAATAATCATGCCTTCTTCTCACACCATGTGCTCCTGTGTCAGAACAGGAAGTCCCACCTTTAAATGGTGCTTGATAGTGACTCCCACACCTTACTGGACTGTTCTTTGATACATTTTTGACCATTCTACTTGGTTGCAATCATTTTAAGAGACATACTAAACATAGATGTATTAAACATAGGGCTTAAGAAAAGTTTCTGTTGCCTGAAGGCAATGCTGTGTTGTAGAGGGTTAATAATCTCATCCATGAACGTGATTTCTGGCCGAGCCCTGTTCCGATTCTTTTCCACCGGCTGTGAGGTGAAGAACACATCTCCCATGATTCTGCGCTCTATCTCGGCATCATCAAACTACACCTTTGATTTGAATAGCAGCGAAATTTACATATTGTGCCTTTAATCGGTTGTTTGTTTTTATCAACCAGTCAAATGTGTTTAAGTATTTCTACTGCTTGCTAGGACTGGGTGATATGACAGTATATACAGTATTGTGGCAATGATATCAATTTAACTTTTTTCTATAGGCCTATCATTTACATATCACAGTATGCAAACATATCCATGCATCCTTTAGTGGGCAGGAGTTATTAACACGTTAGAGCGATAAAAGAAAATGGGCGTATGAGTAATAAAGAGCGGGACGGGCTTTGAAGGCTTAAAAGAATTGTTAAAAGTGAAATATGTACGGTGGCCGAGAGAGCTCAACGCGCTGCAAATAAAGAAAACATCTTCATCAGTTTGACAACACACGCGCTGCAAACTCCACAACACTTACAAATAGACAAACGCGCTGCAAATAAAGAAAACATCTTCATCAGTTTGACAACACACGCGCTGCAAACTCCACAACGTTTTCTTTATTTGCAGCGCGTTTCACTATTTGTAAGTGTTGTGGAGTTTGCAGCGCGTGTGTTGTCAAACTGATGAAGATGTTTTCTTTATTTGCAGCGCGTTGAGCTCTCTCGGCCACCGTAAATATGCCACAAAAGAGAACTCATATTCAGTAGTCGCACACTTCTGTGCGTGGCTAAACGGACATATACACACTAAAATGTCAAAATCTGAGTATTCAAACACAATCGGGCCTGTCTAAATACCCACACTTGTGGTCTTTGCACTTGGCTACTTACATGAATTATTTGCTGTATTTGAAGTGTTCAAGTAGGTGTGAAGACCACAAGTGTGCATAGTACTTTTCATTACCCTATGGGACACATTTATAGTGTTGTAAAAATGCAAGTGTTTACAGAGCTTTATTTTGATTAATACATTGCATTTTAAAATAAACTTCTAAACGTCTGTTCAGTAGTTCCTATAACAGATGACACAATTTAGGTATTCTAATTAAGTGATAAAAAAAAGTAGTTGTACAAAATACACACTCATCTTTGCAATAAAATGTGCAACACTTTGTTTTACTACCAAATTATATGTAATATCTAATTTAACTTATTTTAATTAATTTAAGAGTAATGTCATGACCACAAGTGTGGTTATCTGGACAGGCCCTTGGTTTATGTCTTGAGTGAAGTGTTGTGTCCCAATTCGCCAACTGATACTACACCCTAAAAATATGTACTCTTTTTGTGGAGAAAAAGTACATACTTTTGAGTGTCTAACAGAAGGGTAAGCTTTGGTACATACTATCATGTCATAAAATTGCATCTTTAACAGATGCTCTGTTAAAGGGTTAGTTCACGCAAACATTCTGTCATCATTTATTCACCCTCAGGTTGTTCCAAACATTTTTCTTTTGTAATGTTGAACACAAAGGAAGATGTTTTTTAAAGAATGTGGGAAACTGAACAGTTCTGGGGCACCATTGACTTCCAAAGTATTTTTTTTCCTAGTATGGAAGTCAATGGTGCCCCAAAGCGGCCTGGTTACAAACTTTCTTCCTTTGTGTTCAACAGAACAAAGAAATATTTACAGGGTTTGGAACAACATGAGGGTGAGTAAATGATGACAGAATTTTCATTTTTGGGTGAACTATCCCTTTAATACATGCGTTGACAGGCAGGTAGGACATTGTATCATTGCATTCGGAGCAAATGCAATGATTGAACAAACATTTTAAGGTCCTATGCCTTCCAGATGATATATACATATTAATACATTTAGGCCACTTAACTTAGTGATTGCTAATGTGAAGAGAATTTCAACAAGCATAACAAAACCTGCAACCAGCCTACCCTGTCTTAAAAGTGACAGCAACCTACTGATGCTGTCTATATCACTAATGAACAACAAAAGACAGAGAAAATCACTTGATGCTCTTTACTGAATAACTTTTACAGTGAAGACTAGTTTATTTTACCTTTGATTAATTCAATTTTTTGAATTTTGAATTACTTATGTTAGGGTCTACGTTACCCACGTAAAAGGCAGTGCAATGCTTCTAACCTGCGCCCTATTTACTCCTGGGCCGGTCAGTTTATTTGGCCGCGAGGGCCGGTGTTGTCATGGCACTGGGTTGAAATATGGATGCTCTAGAAACTGGACGCGGCCAAATGTACTAAGCTGAGTAGCCTAACTGTTTCCTAAAAACCATTCAGTGACGGATTTAGGCCTGGATGGCCCAGGGCGACACGGGGCACCCGCGCAAGAAAAAACAAACGAATGCGCGATCGGGTTTTTGCCGCTCATTTGCACGCGACGTCAATGATATCATGTCACTCGGTGGGTAAATTAACCTGGTCGGGAGGGACTCGGAGGAGACAACTCACTCAAAAGTATAGACCTTATTTTCCAGAGAAACATGCGCGCCGCCATCTTTAGAATATTGTCTTTGAACTTCCGTTTTCGCGGTAGCCCTGTATATTTCTATGGCATCGCTGTTGAAGAATAATTAGCTGGTGAAGTGGATTTACGTGTTGTAGAGTTAACAAAAGTTATCATGAGCAGTGTAATGTTTAAAGCGGGTGTCTTAACAAATGTCAGTAGACCGGGAAGATTTTAAAATGAGCAGTTCATTCATAAATACATAAGATCGCTGTGGAAATACAAGCCGGAAGTCAAAAGACAACGAGCGCAGCGCTGAAAAGGGGCGGGGCTACATAAGGTCTATACGAGAAGAAGGGATGAGGTGACGTCTGTAGGGACAGCGGGACAAGTTCTAAATCAACGCTAAATTATGGTAAGGCAAAAGGTCTAAGCCACCAGAGGCCGATTTAAGTAACGTAAATAAATAAAAAGGAAGAGGGGAAAACATGCAAAAGATAAAGGCATGTATGCAGCTTACTCATATCGTAATAATAGTAGGCAAATAATAAAATATGGCCTATCACTTATGTTATGTTGCTTGCTACGCTATTACACATTGGTCAACAATATTCATTTTTCTGTCCAACTAGCTTAACCAGACAGTAAAATGTGATTTTGTAACATGTAACTTTTTTTTTTAAACAAACGTAATAGCCTACTTTAATATTTTACTGTAAAGTTGTGCAATTTTGTAGGATTTATGGTATTTTGTGTTATTTATTTGCCTCAATTTGTAATAAATGAAATACATTTACATAAAATAGCAAAATTTTATGTTAAATCCACTTTAATAAAGATCTACATTTCTAAATTACATTCATAGTGATAGACATGAAAAATGTGCCTGGGTTTAGTGGACGATTACTGCCATCTACTGCAGGGGCGATTCTAGGATTTTGATTTTAAGGGTATGATTAAAAAAATATTATTTGACTGACTGTTGCTCATTTGCAGACCTACTCCCGCACCACAAGAAAAAATGTCGTATATCCATCTACAATGAAATATAAATTATTTTAGTTTTTTAGCTTTTTAGCCTTTATAATCAACAATACGGTTGGATATTCATAAAGGCACCCCATGAAAATTGATGTCATTTTAAGTATTTTAACTAACCAGCTAATATTCATTAAGAATATAGACAAACCATGTATTAATGTAATTGTCTATTGGCAATATGATTAATCTGTTCTATATTTATTTCTATTTATTAAAAATAACAACATGAATTATCAATTTGCCACTTCTATAAATCAAGTACAAATCTAGTATAAATAGTATAAATCAAGAAAATCAAAAATCCCTTTACTCTACGCTTACTCTAATTTATGTATCATGACACTCCTCCTGATTCATTATTACTTAATACAAAACTATATTTAATAATACAAAACAAAATAACTCCACATTCTCTCTCTGGTCCATCTAGTGCTTTCAGACAATGATGTGTGTCATTTCTGTGCTGCATAATGTAATGTCAAAATACATTATAATATGTCTGTAATTGTAAAAAGTAAATTAAAATAAATCATGATCGTTTTCTGAATCTAAAGTATGTTTTCATGGGTGTTAATCACTTCATTTTTGTAGGAATAAAAAACAACTATCACACAAGGGCTGAAGGTGAACGCAGCGAAACGTATTGGTATTGGATGAGAAACCGAGCCGTCCCGTGTGCTCCCAATGCTCCAGTAACATTACATTATGTAAACTGCAATGCATTTATGACAAAGAACTGCACCGATGCAGATGTAATATCATAGCATTAGCAATCTATCAATAAATGCACGCACACACGACACACACCTTGTGCTCTCTGATGTTCGCTCTGCTCGGCGCCCCTGCAGATTGAAAAATGCGCTAAATGCAAGCAGACTCAGATAAGGGGAGGAGCCGAAACTTGACGCAGCTTGCCGCCGTTTCAAATGAGTTTTTTTAAAGGGGACTGAAGCGATCAAAAATGTATTAATCAAATATTTTTTTTAGGGGGGCTGGGCAGAAGTTTAGGGGGGCTGAAGCCCCCCTAAAAAGGGCCTAGTGACGCCCAGCGCCGCCGCTCCCACCACGCGCATCACGCACTGTGCGTAGGGCACCAAGTGCTGAGGGGGCACCAAAAATAGCCTAATGAATTTTTTTTTTTTAAATGCCGGTATTATTTCATTAGCCTATAGAAATATTAGGCACATTTTAGCCATGTATATGTAACAAAAAAGGGGGAACAAGAAAGATATAATTGTTAATAAGATAATAATTGCTCTAGTCTAGTCTAGAAAGTACCCCACCCCCCCGTGCCGGATGGTCCGTTCCGGTTGTTCGCGCGGGCGCCTGCCTGACGCAGTTTGACAGATTTGAGCATGGCTCCGAAAAGACAGCAGGAGTCGGGTGCTGAGAAACGAAAGAAGAGAAACTGCGAGATGATGCCCGTGCATCACTTTCAGGTAAGTCCATGTTTAATCATTCATAAATACGGGAAATGTGCGGCATGTGCGTGCTGCTGCTAATCGTAATGCGCCTCGAACTTGCTGACGTTAATGTTAGCATTAGCAAACTATGTTATTATAACTTACAACTTCGGTGCAAGCTAAATTGAGATTTTACTGTTAAACATTACCTATTTTAAAAATAACTGACCTGACGCCAGCTAGCTGTTACTTTTTTTTTTTTTTTTTTTACTATCTTTCTTTAGATATTGAGCAGTAGTTTATGGTTTATTTTGACGTGACGGTGGTTAATACTTTCTCAGTAACGTTAACAGTTAGCAGTCAGTGCAGTGCACATGGTAGGCTAACAATTCCTGTTAAATATATATATATATAAAATATAAAATGTCATTATGAATGATATAAAGCAAACATTACTGTTGATTTGTGTGCATTATTGCACCTCATTCTATTATGCTTTATATTAGATTAGATTTAGATTTACATTTATTTATTCATTTAGCAGATGCTTTTATCTAAAGCGACTTACTTTTATACTGTTTTATACTGTGATGCTGCTATTGTGTGTTATTGGTATTGAGTTATGTTTGGTAATAAAAAGTTAAACTGGCAAAAACAAACGTTTTTTTTTTTTTCTCGGGGTCGGGGTGGGGGGCATCATAAAGGAATTATGCTTAGGGCACCAAAATGGCTAGCAGCGGCACTGGTGACGCCCCTGATCTACTGGAAAGCAAACAATTAATTAAATTAAAATTAAAATAACATGAATTTTTGCCACTAGATGGCTAGAGAATTAATCAATGGTGCACATTATAAAATCATTATAACTATAAAAATAACTCTATATCAAATTTTAGCATTTTTTGTACTATAATTTGTACTATCATGGGTATTTGAAGATATTTTTGAAAAATACAATTATTTACAAGGCTGTAGAGAACAGTGCACTATTGCAGACTTATATACTGAGGTTTTAATTACATTATTTTAATATAGTCAGTCGTGAATTAAAGTGGGCCGGTCTAAGGCATGAAACTCCAGGGCTGAAAATGAGTCCCAATCCGGCCCTGATCTGTCCTATGTCATCCAGGCCTGCACGTGCTACTACCTCTAATCCCTGGTTATCTGATGTTCTTCATGAACATCGGACCAAACTCAGGGCTGCAGAGAGGAAGTGGCACAAATCAAAAGACCAATCTGACCTAAGTAGCTATCAAACTCTGCTCTCATCCTTTTCTGCTGCTAAATCTTCCTGTTTCCACAACAAAATCAACAGCGCTTCAAACACACGCACACCTTTCAAAACATTCAACTCTCTCCTCTGTCCCCCTCCACCTAGCTCATCTCTAACTGCTGATAATTTTGCTAACTTTTTCACTGACAAAACCTCTACCATCAGCAGTCAGTTCTCCGCTCCACACACACAGGAACTCAGACCAACCAGACACACAGCCGCACACCTCCTCTCTTCATTCTCCCCCCTCACTGGGACAGAAGTATCTAAACTTCTCCTCTCCAGCCATCCCACCACCTGCCCTCTAGATCCCATCCCCTCACACCTTCTACACGCCATCGCTCCTACACTTTTACCAGCACTTACACACATCATCAACACATCTCTCCACACTCGGGTAACCTCACTGCTTAAAAAACCCACATTAAAAACATCACTTGTAGACAGCTACAGACCTGTTTCTCTCCTACCATTCATAGCAAAAACACTTGAACGAGTTGTTTTCAACCAGGTGTCATCTTTCCTCTCACACAGCAACCAATTGGATGTCAATCAATCTGGTTTCAAGAGTGGCCACTCGACTGAGACTGCACTGCTGTCGGTCACTGAATCCTTGCGGATTGCGAAGGCTGATTCCAAATCATCAGTTCTCATTCTGCTCGATCTATCTGCTGCCTTTGACACGGTGAATCATCAGATCCTTCTGTCCACCCTCTCATCACTGAGCATCACAGGTACTCCACTTCTCTGGTTTGAATCCTATCTCTCAGGAAGGTCTTTCAGGGTTGCCTGGAGAGGGGAGGTATCAAAGCTCATCAACTGACCACGGGTGTTCCTCAGGGTTCAGTGCTTGGACCCCTCCTCTTCTCCATTTACACTACATCACTTGGTCCCATCATTCAGGCACATGGTTTCTCCTACCATTGCTATGCTGATGACACACAACTCTTCCTTTCATCCCAACCAGATGATCCCACAGTAGCTGCTCGAATCTCAAGCTGTCTGGCGGACATCTCGGCATGGATGAAAGAACATCATCTACAGCTCAACCTGGCTAAGACTGAGCTTCCTGTCTTCCCTGCCAATCCGACTCTAAATCATGATTTCAGCATCCAGCTAGGCACATCCTCAATTACCTCATCAAATTCCACAATTACCACTGTAGTCACATGAATTTTTTCAAATACGTCTTTAGTAGCTTTCAGGGCATTTGAACGTGTTAATTGTCTTGCTGTCACTGAGCCATCAGATTTTATCAAAAATATCTTAATTTGTGTTCCAAAGATGAACGAAGGTGTGGAACGACATGAGGGTGAGTAATTAATGACAGAAATTGTATTTTTGGGTGAAATAACCCTTTAATTTTTATCTTTGTTCTATTGTACTTATTTTTCCTATTGCTTGTCATTTGTTTGTTTTTATTTTATTACTGATTGCTTAAGAACTGTTTAAGAACTGTTTTCTTACATTAGTTACCCTAGAGAATAGTGAAATTTCACTAGTTATCTAAAATTTCGGTATCATAAAAACCTTATTTCCAGAAAATAAATTACTATATCATGATATATTGTTACTGTGAAATTACTCTATTGTGATATAAGATTTTGTTCATATTGCCCATCCCTTCTCCTAGCTAGATAGCAGGAAAAGTTCCCACAGTTTTACAGTACATGCAATTTATTTAGTAGTGTTCAGTACAAGTAATAGGCTTCAGTGTAACCTGGACAGGAATAAATAAGTATAGAAATGGCACACAGACGACACCTCGGTCACACCCAGTCTTTTTGAAAAGTTGGTCGTAGAGGTAGGTGGAATAAAAACAAAAGTTTCTAAGCAGTTGTACACACTAAATTATGCTTTGCATTCAGAACAGGTCCAGAGATATTAAAGCCTAATAGTCATACTTCACTGAATGGCCAATTTCACATGTATTTTATACATTTTTCAAAATACAAAATACTGTATTTGTTTGTAAATACATTTTTTTCCACACAGTATTTGGTATTTTATGTTGATACAACATGAGGTATTTTGTAGTTTTATATTTAAATACATTTTCATGTATTTATGCCCATCTCTGTCCAAGGGACTGAGTGAACAACAGATAATTCAGGAACGAAACACAACTACTGTGTTTTGGAAGCAAAAATACACAAAATTAATTTGACCTAAAATGTAATTTACTCGATATTAACTTGATTGAATTGTTGTATAACTAGTTGAGCTACTAATATGTGCCCCATTAAAACTTGGAACATTTTTCAAAGATTTGATGCCATGGACCTCTTAAACTGAAAACACTTGATGTTAGTAATTCTTTGATTATTACTGAAACATTTGCACTCTCTTACCTGACACATTTATCTGCACAGCTTTTGTTTCCCTCACACTAAAGCCCTCAGATTGAAGCCTGAAGAAGTAACGATCTGAATGCAGGCTGGTGAGATTCATCATGACAGAAGTGCAGTTTTTCTTTCGTAGGTCCCCCACCATCTTCATCTGAGGTTCCAGCTGACGGTGAGCGTTGGTAAAATCATCTGTATCATAGACTCGCCACAGAGATCCTCGTAGCCATGTTGCTACTGGTGAACGGTCAAGAAATACTTCTTTCTCCTTTGAAATGTTGAATTGGCAGGGAATCACAAGGCAGGAGCCGCTGGTGGCGTTTAGGGTTTTGGGGTACAATGCTTTAATGCCTGCCTGACACCAAGCAGCTGAAATACAAATGTGCTATAATCAAATGTAATATCTATATACATTGTGCCTCAAAAACATTTTGACAATTAAGCCACAATTAACATTTTATAGGCTACATGTCTTAGCATTATAGGCTATATATATTTATTTATTTTAAAGAAAATAGCACAAGCACTCTTTTCAGTCAAATCATTTCACTCAATGAAGCTTGTTAGATTTCTAAATTAACTTTCTGGTTATCACACTTTATAGGACATGTTCATATACACTCTTAAAAATAAAAGTTTGGCATCCTTGGTTCCATGAAGAACCTTTAACACCCCCCACCACTTATTTGTTTGAAGATCTAATGCAATGATTTTCTGACATTTTCAAATAAGTAAGTGTCCAAAAATGTCCAAATATTTTTGGGGTCATTGTTAATTCACTTATATTCTTTAAAAAAAAAAAGAAAAGAAAAGAGAAAAAAAGACCAACCTGATAGAATGGAGCTGAATACAAGAAACTCTGCAGCAAGCATTCTGAAAATCACCTGTGGTGTATTTTAGAAATAATGAAGATTAAATGTACAGTTTATAAGCATCTATTGTCATTTGTCTTGACAATTGTAGCAGTTTACAATTAAATAATTTCTATTTTAAAACAAATTTGATAGTTTACCTTAGAGACAGCAACCCAGATAAGAGTGACCTTTACTTTAGTTGTGGTGAAAGTCACAGTGTATCACCGGAAACCACCCGTCATGAATATAAGCCTGAAATGAACTGGGTGGGTAGTCCCACCAATAGAATTTACTTTAACACTGATGGATGATATCATTTATATCAGCAAAGAATGTTGCACGCTCCGTTAGATTGAGACAGATGTGAGAACGCTTTAAATGCAAAAAGCAGAAATGAGAAAATGTTTTTGTCATTTATTTCAAGCAACCTGTTTTTTTAAATCATTTTATTTGGGTTTAAGGTTTCAGCCAGGACCAGTTAAAGAAATTAAAACATCAGAAAAAATAAGAAACCAATAAGAGATAAATGAAAAGAGCTGGGATGAAAAATACCCTAAAATAGATGCATTTTTTACATTGTAGCCAAATATATTATCGTTTGGACTGCGGTTTAATAATTCATAGATTAATATTGTTGCAGTGTTGAAAAAAAAAACCCCTGCTGTGGTCTAACAACATTAGCGTGCCAACAAGTCACACGTTATGAGCATTGCATTTAGTGTTGCACTGCAACCAAGATAATTTTGTGAAGAAAAAAAGGCAGACAAGACACAAAACCCACGCTTTTAACACCTTTAGGTGATGAAAGAATTTTTTTTTATTCTTGTTTATTTCAAACCATCTATCAGATACTTTTATATCAAATAAAATGTTGAGAAAGAGCAGCGTGGATATTCTGCAAAACATCTCCTTTAGTGCTCCACGGAAGAAATAAAGTCATACTGGTTTGGAACAACATGAGGGTGAGAAAATTAATTTATGAATGAATTAAACATATAATTTTTTGAGAGTAACGACCTTTTAAAGTTTCCATGAGAATGAACAGCAGCCCACAAAAGTGACCAGTGTTTACTATGTGAATAAACTTTGTTGCTTCGTTGGTGTGAAAATCAAACACAGGAAACACACACAACTGACTTTAACATACAGTTTCTCTCAACAAACATCTAAAACCAAACCTATTGATTTAGTGAGTTTGATATGACAGTCTTACCCATAAATGTCTCATGCAAAAAGCAGAAGTGAAATTTTCATCAAGTCACACTGTAAATAATTTTATGGCATAGAAAAACATTTTTAAGGGTTAGGGTACAACAGGGCTAAAGGCACACCTTAAGAAAAATGTGCTTTTCACTACTCCCATAGTGTATGATTGCTATGATTGCAGAAAAAAATATGTATGTTTTTATTTAGCATTAATGGAGCAACAGATTTTGTGTGAAAATAAATCATAAAGGTGGTTTGTTTTGTTTAATAATCTTATAAATGCATGAGGTGGCGAGGGGGCCTTTTATCCCACACACGAGGGAAAGGCTCACCAGCATGGGCCAAAAGGCACCAAGTACTGATAAAAAATACTTTAGCTAAAATAATATGATTTTAATAATGTCTAAGTTAATACTTGTTCAAAACAATCACTTTAGCAATGTTTGTACTATATTCTCTTTATTTTGATAAATAAAAGAATAATTTTTTGTTAAATAAATATGCTGTCATTAAAATGTTAACATAAACATATATTTAAAAAATACAGAAACAAAATTATTTTAAAAAGTAAAGATTCTGAAAGCATTGAAGGAGATCCCATGATAATTTAATATAGATTTAAAGTAGTAACAACAAATCATATTTTATTATATATGATTAGTATCATATTTTTCAATATGATGGTTTCATTTTAAATATGGTGATGATTATCTCTAAGGTGGACACCCAAAATAAAGGGATAGTTCACCTCAAAATGAAAATTCTGTCATCATTTACTCACCCTCAAGTTGATTCAAACCTGCTACATACATTTTGGAAGAATGCTTGTAACCAAGCAGATCTTGCCCTCCACTGACTACCATAGGTAAAAAAAAAAATACTATGGTAGTCAATGGAGGGCGAGATCTACTTAGTTACAAACATTCTTCCAAATATCTTCCAACAATACAACAATACAAATTTTATTTATATAGCACATTTAAAAACAACTGGTGTTGACCAAAGTGCTTTACAAGAGCCATAGTAAACAAACAATTACATAAAGACACATAAAACATTAAAATGAATAAAAGACAATGAAACTGAAAACATATGGACTAAGGTTAAATAAATAAGAATACTTAAGTCAAAGATGATTGAATACTAATGAAAATCAAGGAATATTAAAAGCAATTGAAAAAAGATACGTTTTCCAAGTGGATTTGAAGATTGACAGAGTTTGGGCGGATCTGATGTAAGCCGGAAGGCTATTCCATAACTTAGGGCAACGATCACCACAAAAGCACGATCACCAATATTTTTAATTCTAGTTCTAGAAACAGATAGTAGATCAGAGTCTCAGATCAGGGATCTGAGTAATCTTGACTGTGAAGGCAGATGTGGTAGATCAGATAGGTACTGTGGAGCCTGGTTTCAAAAAGACTTAAAAACAAATAACAAAACTTTAAAATCAATTCTCTATTTAACCGGCAACCAATGAAGCGAGATCAAAACCGGTGTAATGTGTTCACTTTAATGCTTCGATTTAAGGAGCCGTGCTGTGGCATTTTGAATTAATTGCAAGTGTGTGACACATGCCTGAGGGCCACCAATACATAAAGAGTTACAATAATCTAATCAGGATGTTAGAAAAGCATGCATAACAGTCTCAAAGTTCTTAGCAGACAAAAAGGGCTTAACCTTGGCTAAAAGACGAAGATGGTAAAAACAGGACTTAACCTTATCATATTTAAGGCTGTTATCAAGCAAAACCCTAGGTTCCAAACACAGATAGTACTGTATGGAAACAACGTATGAAGATCAAAGTCATGAGCACTGTAATCATTTGAACCAAACAACATAATTTCTGTCTTTCTCTCATTAAGACTCAAGAAATTACTAGCGAGCCAGAGTTTTAGTTTGTCCAAACAGTCCAATATCGGCGCTAAGGCAAGCTTATCATCGCGCTTTAAAGGCAGGTAAATTTGTGTGTCATTAGCATACAGATGAAAAGATACCTCATATTTAGATAAAATATAACCCAAAGGGAGCATATAAAGATTAAACAGTACCGGGCCAAGAATAGAGCCCTGAGGAACATCAGAGCCCATTTGCATTTTAGACGAGGACTGTTGCCCGATGCAGACAGAATAACTCCTATTAGTTAAATATGAACAGAACCATTGTAACACCATACCCCGAAAGCCCACACATGCTTCTTAATGTGATATGAGAATGTCATGGTTTACCAGGTCAAAAGCAGAGCTAAGATCTAGCAAGACCAGAGCCATAGATTGCCCAGTATCAGTGGTGAGCATTATGTCATTCATGACTCTTAAGAGAGCCGATTCGGTGCTGTGACGGGCTTTAAAACCAGACTGAAATTACTCATAAATATTGTTATCATTAAAAAAAGGCTTAAAACTACTTTTTCTAAAATTTTTGGAAAAAAGGTCAATTTGAGATTGGGCGGAAGTTACTCAACAGCTAAGGATCCAGATTTGTTTTTTTTTAAGATGAGGCAAACCAAAGCATTTTTGAGACAGTCAGGTAGGTCCCAGAGTGAAGACATTTGTTGATGATAGACAACAAATCAGGACCAATGGCATGAAAAACATTTTTCTGTGTATAAGACTTATTTATTAGCTTTTATCATTGCGTTGCTTCTCATTGGGTGTGCAACCGTCTTAAACTGCAGTAAACTGTAAAACTGTTTACAAACTAGTATGTTTATGATTACGTTAATAAATTTAAAATAATATGAAAACATACCAGTTTACAACATCAAGCAGCATAATGAACTGTTTTTGCACAGCTAAAATAACTGTAAGCAAATGACACAGGAAGCCTTGCACATTCAACGTTGTTCAAATTTATCTGGTCTTTAATAATGTTCTCAAAATGTTAGCACAAAAACATTATTTATACATCATTCATAGAACGTTTTTTCTGACGCGTCTACTTGTTTCAGAATGTTTAGAGAACACTCAAAAGTAATGTTCCCAAAACGTTTGCGTAATGTTTCCTTATTGTTTGAATAACCAAGAAAAAAATGCTTTTAAAACTGTGGCAAGCAGGACGAGGCTGAGGGCTGTGAGAACAGGGCGAGGCTGGTGGCACGAGTGTGTTACATTGGTGCCGAAACCTGGGAGGAAGGAGGAACGAATCATGGGTGGTTCAGCCACTATGGTGGAGGTAAATGGAGGTGTTTCCACCTCAGCAGATGCCACCTGCATGTTGCATGTCTCCATCCAATCATTCTGTACAGTTGAAGGTGGTGGAGTTTTTGGATTCTCTCCCCTCTCCTTCTTACTCTTTCTTGTCCCTCGCCTTTCGGGGGGACGCTCCTCTTCAACCGTAGAAGGATGTAGCGGTGCCACCTGAATCATCAGTGGTTCTGCCACTGTGTTTGGGAAAAGCGGCTGTAATTTCTCTCCAAATATTTCCATCTCAGCAGAAGATACCTCACAGTCTTTCTCTTCAATCTCCACCTCTGTATCTTCTTTCTGATGGACTCTTCATGAATGTGGCTAAGTTCTTGCACACTTTGCCTTGTTGAGAACCGTTTAGGCAAGCGGCTAAAGCGAGCAAGAACTTTGCTCAGGAATGTCATCTTCACAATGGATCGTAATGAATCACAATTGGATTGATAAAATATTAACAAGCAAATATCAACTCTAATATGACTGTTAATACTTCTATCACACTCTATCTTTCTCCTGAACTCAACTGCGCCAAACTCAGGATCTGCGTTCCATTTTATAGCGTGGCCACAGTGTTAAGTCACAGTAGCCCACCTAACTCCTGCAGTCACGCTATGTTATGGAATTCAAAAACCAATAACGATTATGCCAACCAATCAGATTTAAAGGTGCCCTAGAACTTTTTTTAAAAAGATGTAATATAAGTCTAAGGTGTCCCCTGAATGTGTCTGTGAAGTTTCAGCTCAAAATACCCCATAGATGTTTTTAATTCATTTTTTTAACTGCCTATTTTGGGGCATCATTATAAATGAGCCGATTCAGGGTACGCGGCCCCTTTAAATCTGGTGCTCCACGCCCCAAGAGCTCGCGCTTGCCTTAAACAACATAAAAAAGTTCAAACAGCTAATATAACCCTCAAAATGGATCTTTACAAAGTGTTCGTCATGCAGCATGTCTAAACCAAGCGGCAACCTCCCCCTTTCTCTCGTGAAGCCAATACGGAAGTAACTTAAACTGCGATTCATCGACTGGCCGCTAGGGACAGGCTCCAAAAGAGAGCAGAATCTCATAGAGTCCCATGTTAAATTGGCCAAGTTTATAGCAGAAAAAAACATGTTTACAAGTTGGTTCAAATTGTGGTTTTAGTCTATACTACTATTTTTGCCCTTCATGACAACTCTGAGGGGGGTGAATTTTTTTATAACTTATCCGTTTAAATTATATTAAGCCTTAAAGTTCTGCATAATTAAGGGCGTGGTCACTTGAGTGACAGGTAGATTGCGCTGCTGTCTGAGCCGTCATGTTACCTCAGCTGCCGCTGAATTTGGCATCTCAGCCGTTTTTGTGCTTTTTTTCTCTCGATTATTTTATACAATTATAAAATATGGCTTGCTGCATAATATTCGAGACTGATGTGTGTCTGTGTAGATGTGCATGCATGGGGAAGAGACACAGAACACACGTTGTTGGATCGTGGCATTGGCTGAAAGTTTTGTTTGTGAGATTAACTACAATGACAATACCAGGAGGATATACAACTCTGACAGCACTGCTTGGATATTATAACTAAAACTGCTGCACTATTTTGAAAAAAATATACTTTGGACACAGGCACATTTGTTTGTTAGATACGATCGTATACAGTTTTACAACATAAACGCTGCTCAGATTGCATCCTTTCTTGAAGAACGATGACAGAGAGCAGATCATTCAGAAGAAATGTGAAATGTTTTTTTGTTTTGCAATGGACACTTTACCCAAGTGCCACAGATTGGATTCATCTCGCGATCTCTATTTCATTATAAAGGTATGAAGTCCCATTTTGATTTTCCATGTTGTTATTTGCACACCCAACACTACTGGTGTTGGAGCATCTATATCTTAAAGAAACACCGTAGATTGACAGTAAACGTTCTGATGATAAAACTTATCTTCATTAATATTTTAGATCGTATCTAAGATAGATAGATAGCTCCTTTGCTTGCTAACATGGTCACATCGAGCTAGGCGGGCGTGGTTTCAGCAACCAGTCATATCAACTCAAACCACCTCCCCGCCTCTTTGCCCATTTTCAGTTATCCGGGAGTGACGTGCGGTGACGCGCAGCTAAGATGGCCGCGTCCTCATTTAGGCGTCAAAACGAGATAGGACTAACTGCAGAACCGCAGAACCATACGTCATGACAGTCTGAGGACGACAGCGCCAGACTAACAGCCTGAGGGCGGAAGTGGGCGGAGCCAATTTATCTCCGTAGGCATCGCTCCATTTGGAGCTTTTTAAAGTTTAAACCATGTTAATGTGAAATATTGTATTAAAACGATCTAACTGAAATTATATAGTAGATAGATTCGCATTGTGTTAATAACTTAATCATATACACAAACACGTTACGATATATATATATATATATATATATATATATATATATATATATATATATATATCCTATGTGTGTATTAAAACCCCCTTGTAACCTTTTAATATTTTAAAAGTTCATAAATTTGTTTTATGTCTTAAATGATTAACTGAATATAAATTGAACACAAAGCTTAAACACTAAAAATGATAAACATTTATTAATTTGTCATAAAATATTTTACTTAAGCATTTCAGAATGAATCATTGTTTTTCATAATATATAATACGCATTACACGGTTGTACACTAGAATTCATGAATTAAGCACATTCAGATCCATCAAACCCAAAAACAAAACACAAAAGATATTTATTTAATTTTAATAAAATGTACTAAAATGTAAGAGCAAAAGCATTATATAGCCACTAGCTGTGCTTTGCTCTAAAAAAAATACAAAATCAAACCAAATTGAGTGTAGATTGAACAGCAGGTACATGATGACAAATTAAATCTTAAAAAAGAAATGTTTTTGTCCAGACACTCATTAAGAAAAATGTCCATATCATCCTTAATTTGAAAGCAAAACACTAAAGGCTGTTTGGCCAGTTGTGTGTCATCATCTGTTTCAGCCTGTGAAAGTTGAAGAAGGGCTTGTTCCTGGTCTTCCTCTTTCAATATCAGAAAGCACAGCTCTTCCACTAAACCCGTGAAGACCTTTGGTTGTTGTGCAGTGCAGAAGTCTTCTGTGATCCGTGGTTCCTTCATGAAATGGGATGAGATGTTAAAAGTGTATTTAACAACACTTTGTGTTGTAGTCAGGATGCAGCACAGCATGTATAATAAAGTTTTGACATTCTGTTTTTCTCATGTTTATATATTGAAGACATAAATCATACCCTGTCACCAATGAAATTAATCAGTTATGTTCAGTATAATTTTTTTTTTTTTTTTTAAAGGCAAGCAATTCACATGGCTTTTCACGCTGCACTTAACCCCGGGTTATCGTCGTCCTAAACACCACTTTTCACCATGGGTAAAGTAACGCTCCACATATTGCTTGTATATTTACATGCTTTTGACAGTCACAGAAACACTGTGCATTGTATATAAATAGAAAATTCAGCATTGGAAAGAAAAAAAACAACAAATGCTGACAGAAAATGCAACAATTGCAGTGCAGAAAATACTGTTTAATTCTTTTATAGTCTGAAATGTTCATTCAGGATGAACTTGATAGTGAAGTTGACTATATGTAATGAGGATGTGCAATGCCTGAGCATTTATGAAAACATATTGTGTGCTTTGTTCATCCAATCAGTGACACTGACACTGCATATAAGGATGTTAACCAGGGTTTAGTAATGTACAGTGTGAAACGCTGCATATGAATACTCAGAATTAATTGTTAACCCCAGGTAAATGATGATCAGTGTGAAACGTGAATCAAGATAACCCAGGATTCTGTTTACCTGGGGTTAACAATCACCCAGGGTTAACTATTTAAAGTATGAAAAGCCCTCATATATGTTTTTCATTCTAATGAAAAGAGAAGTTCATACATTTTTAAAAACTTTTAACTTTTCCTTTTTTTTTCTTACCATTAACATGAAGATCCCACACAGCGGGTCAACTGTTCTAAAACAATAGAATATTATTACGTTATTCCTGAAAAGATTTGACAGATATAACAACACACCATCTGTATAAGTAGCTTATGTGTTTATGAAAGTCTTATGAAACTAACCTTGTTTTTGATCAGCTTCCACTGTCCTGGGGTGATTCTGCTTGTCAATTTACTGCACTGAAAAATCAAAGAAAAACTTAAATATATAACCATAAAAATTGCATAAAAGAAACAAGTTTCATTCTTCTAAAGTCAAAATTACTACTTACTGCATTGCAAAAACAACATTTTAAATTCAGAATACAAAAGAAATGTTCATACCTCCATGAACAACAGCCTTTTTGAAGTGAATTTGAAGCTGTGCATTCAACCTGTGCCGTCTGGTCGGTTTAAGAGCACTGGACAGTGGAAATTGTTGCAGCACGTTTTGCATCGCTGTAAATGAAGTAAAGCGGAGCATCTCTCAATACTAATATGCCTCTAAAATCCACAAAAACACTGATCAGTATTGTAAAATGTAACCAATTAAATAAAATACAGTACCAACAACAAGTAAAAAAACAAACCATGAATATGTAAACACCCAGGTGAAAAAATACTATAGTGTTTTTGAACCATACTGTATTTACAACACTAATGAATGCTACAGAATACTACAATATTAACTATAGTGAACTGATAAACTGTAATAAATAGTATAAATAGTATACTTTAGTTTTTACTACAGTAAACTGTAGTGTATATTGTAGTATAATATACCTTAAAATTGTAGAAAACTTAGTACAATATTGGGTAAAGTAATTTGTTTATATTATTATAGCTGTTATATTATCACAGCAACTATAGAATTACCACAATAAATTAATTCAAGTACTTATAGTAGTATAGTATGGTTCAAAAACACTATAGAATTTACTATAAATGACTATAGTATTTTTTCCATGATTTTTTCACCTGGGCGCAAGCAACGTGAGACGATTTGTAAAATATCAAAAGACGTGATAAAGTGACTTTGAAGCCCATTTACAAAATATTTGAGTCATGTTAAGTGTTAACGATCGAATAAATACACAACACATAAACGTGATCGATTAAAAGCACAACATTACCGTGTTCTCTTCTTCCGCCATGATTGTTTGCTTGTTTGTCGCTAACTCCGCCCACATCCAACGTAAGACTATTACTCCGCCCACTTCCGCCCTCAGGCTGTTAGTCTGGCGCTGTCGTCCTCAGACTGTCATGACGTATGGTTCTGCGGTTCTGCAGTTGGTTATTATTGGTCAAAACTGCTGTTCAGAACTCTATGGGTGACGTCACGGACGCTACGTCCATATTTTTTTTACAGTCTATGGTCTAAACGCATAAGTACAGTGTTTATTTGAATGTTTACATTTGGTTATGAATGAGTTTGATAGTGCTCCGTGGCTAACGGCTAATTCTACACTGTTGGATTGATTTATAAAGAATGAAGTTGTGTTTATGAATTATACAGACTGCAAGTGTTTAAAAATGAAAATAGCGACGGCTCTCGTCTCCGTGGATACAGTAAGAAACGATGGTAACTTTAACCACATTTAACAGTACATTAGCAACATGCTAACGAAACATTTAGAAAGACAATTTACAAATATGACTAAAAATATCATGTTATCATGGATCATGTCAGTTATTATTGCTCCATCTGCCATTTTTCGCTATTGTCCTTGCTTGCTTACCTAGTCTGATGATTCAGCTGTGCAGATCCAGACGTGTAATCCCTTTCATAATGTTGGGAACATGGGCTGGCATATGCAAATATTGAGGGCGTACACCCCGACTGTTACGTAACAGTCGGTGTTATGTTGAGATTCGCCTGTTCTTCGGAGGTCTTTTAAACAAATGAGATTTATATAAGAAGGAGGAAACAATGGAGTTTGAGACTCACTGTATGTCTTTTCCATGTACTGAACTCTTGTTATTTAACTATGCCAAGGTAAATTCAATTTTTGAATCTAGGGCACCTTTAAGAACTCAAAAACTCTCTAAACCGTGACCTTCGCGTGAGCTGAAGAGCATTCGCCGCTTTAATGAGAGCCAGAGACAGTGACACGATCAAAATATTATTTTAATGGCAAAGACCCCCCCCCCCCCCAAAAAAAACCGTAGCGATGTCCATCACTTTCATAGAATGAAGCCAGTGAAACTCGTTCAGCTTGAGCTGAGGCAGCAAGAGAACTACAACACGAGCTAAGCAGAGGATTTCGTTTTATTTATAGCATATTAAGTATAGTTTAATGAGAGACAAGCAATACTTTGAAATGACTGAAATATAGTCTAACTCTTCTGCTGTGCTGTGCATTATTTGACTGACAACCTGTTTATATATCTGCTCAGATTGAGATTGTGTACACTGTTGTCAAGACTTTTATATAGTGGTTTTCGTATTTTTTTCGTGATTTTGATCTAGTGTCAGTACCTAGATGTCGCTCAGGGAGTGGAGTGGATGGGAGCTGGAACAGGGCTGGAGCTGACACAGGATCCCATAAACCTCGGGAAATAAAGAAGGTAATGTTAAAGCGAGCTATTTATTTTTACTGTGCAGAAATAAAATGCAAGACGTAAGCTAAACGCTATTGGCTATTTATAAAAGCGTTTCGTTATGTCCCGCCTCGACTTCCTGTTACAAAGGGAACGTCAACACATCGAGTATTAAGGGTAAGGGCAGTTGATACATATTTTCTATTATTTACTACGTTTTTTGTTGTTGTTGTTCTGTCTACATTTAGCAAACTAAGACAAATCAGTTTTCTTTCTGTTTCAGAGCAGGAAAAGGTTTTAATGATTTACAGTGGCGACTTTCTAAGTGAATTTCTAAGATAAATTCAGAATTATGAGTGATATTTGGTGTTTCTGCCAATTCTGTTGTGATGTTGCTATTGGCAAAATAAGGAAATGGTTGCTTTTTAGTCATACAGTTCGTTTTTGTTTTGTTTTGTTAAAAAGCAGTCTTTGAGTTTGTGAACATCTTGACATTTGTACAGATTACTTGATGTTTGTGTGATGTGGTTTTACACCACTGGTGGCAGCATGTGGTCAATTAAGCAAAAGTGGCAAAAGTTTTTTTTTCAAAGAGTGGATTAAAAAAATGAGATAACTTTTCTTTTACAAAACTATTAAACCTTAAAGTTTGGAAACATTACTGTTTTTAATGTTTTTGAACAAAGTCTCTTATAAATACAGAAAAAAACAATAATATTGTGAAATGTTATTACAATTTAACATTATGGTTTTCTATTTTAATATACTTTAAAATATAATTTATTTCTGTGGTGCAAAGCTGAATTTTCAGCATCATTACTCCAGTCTTCAGTGTCACATGATCCTTCAGAAATCATTGTAATATGCTGATTTATTATCAATGTTGGAAACAGTTGTGTTGCTTAATATTATTTTATAACCTGTGATACTTTTTCAGGATTCTTTGATGAATAAAAAGTTAAAAAATACCAGCATTTATTTAAAATAGAAATCTTTTGTAACAATATACACTACCGTTTCAAAAGTTTTTTTTTTTTAAGAAATTAATACTTTTATTCAGCACGGATGTGTTAAATTGATAAAAAGTGATAGTAAAGATTTATATTGTTAGAAAATATTTATATTTTGAATAAATGCTGTTCTTTTTAACCTTTTATTCATCAATGAATCCTGAAAAAAGTATCACAGGTTCCAAAAAAAATATTAAGCAGTACAACTGTTTTCAACTTTGATAATAACTGAGTATCAAATCATCATATTAGAATGATTTCTGAAGGATCATGTGACACTGAAGACTGGAGTAAAGATGCTGAAAATTCAGCTTTGCATCACAGAAATAATTTATATTTTAAAGTGTATTAAAATAGAAAACCATAATATTAAATTGTAATAATATTTCACAATATTTTTGTTTTTTCTGTATTTATTATGAAATAACTGCAGCCTTAATGAGCATAAGAAACTTCAAAAACATTAAAAATAGTAATGTTTCCAAACTTTTGACTGGTAGTGTATGCTTATATTTAATCTTCCACCCCAAACCACCACAACAGCAGACTATATTATAAATAATGGCAATGCTCCCTTAGATAATGATTTAAATATGTTTTATTCATGATTAGATGTTAGCAATATTAGTACAGATGAGGAAAAACAAAAGTTTTTTGGGAAAAGGAAGATCTGGTCATTACTGAAATGGATGTAATAGAGTTAACATCAGGAAAGCATGTGGGCCAGACCATATCCCTGGATGCGTATTAAAAGTCTGTGCTAATCAATCAGCGCCAGTTTTTACAACTATTTTTAATTTTTCTTTTAATCAGGGTGTCGTTCCCACAAGTTTTAAGTCTTCAGTTAGTATCCCGGTCCCTAAAACCCTTAAAACTCCTGCCTGTCTGAACGATTATCGTCACTTCTATATATAGTCATGAAATGCTTTGAAAAATTGTTCAAAACTTATATTTGTTCCTCTCTTTCCCAGTGGTCTGGACCCTTTACAGTTTGCATATAGTCCTAATTGGTCTACAGATGATGTTATTAACCACATTTTACACTATGCTCTTTCACATCTGGATCAGGAAAATAGCTCTGCTTTTACCAGTGTTGTCCCCTTACACCTCTGCAAAAAGCTTCAAATTCTAAGGCTGTCGTCCTATATTTGTCACTGGATCTTGGATTTTTTGAACAGGACGCTCCCAGGTGGTTAACATGGGAAACTACACCTCCTCTACACGCACCCTCTACCTCGGAGCCCCTCAAGGCTCTGTCCTCAGTCCCCTGCTTTACTCCCTCTATACCAGCGACTGCATGGCTAAACACAGTTCTGACAAACTGGTGAAGTTTGCCGATGACACAGTGGTGGAAGGCCTCATTAGGAAGTGGATGCTCTCTCCACATGGTGTCATATTAATAATCTCTCTCTGAATGTCACTAAGGCTAAGCAGATGATCGTCGACTGTGGGAGGAATCAAGTGATTACAGCTCTTTGATGATCGATGGGGCCACAGTTGAAAGGGTGAGTAGTTTTAAATATCTTTGGGTGTATTTTACAAAAGATCTTTCCTGGAAAATGCATATACATCACCTGGTAACAAGGGCAAATCAACGCAACTATAATTTACGATGGCTGGCCAGGTTTAAGGTTTCCCAAAAAGTGCTGAGGACCTTCTATAATGGATCAGTGGAGAGCCTATTCACAGGGAGAATTATATCCTGGTTTGGAAGCACAACAGAACAAGATCAGAAAGCGTTGTCCAGACTTGTACGGTCAGCACAGAAGGCCATCAGGACTTCGCTCCCCTGCATTAAAAATATTTACACTCAGGGATGCAAGACCAGGGCCAAATAAATTATTAAAGACTTTCACCATCCTGGACACCAGCCTATTGTCATTGCTCCCATCAGGGAAGCGTTACCGGATCCTCATAACTAATACAGAGAGACTGAGAAGGAGTTTTTATATGGCTATTGAATGAGGACACTTGATGAGTCTGTAGAACTTTTAAGCTATGAATAAACACATATATTACATACAGACACAGACATTAACATATACTGATTCTATTTTATATACATGTTTGTTTGTATATATCTATACATATATACACACACACTATACTGGTCAAAAGTTTTTGGACTGTAAGATTTTTTAATGTTTTTAAAAGAAGTCTCTTCTGCTCACCAAGGCTTACTTTATTTAATCCAAAACACAGCAAAAACAGTAATATTGTGAAATATTATTACAATTTAAAATGTTTTATATTTTCATACATTTCATATATTTTAAAATGTAATTTATTCCTGTGATCAAAGCTGAATTTTAAGCATCATTACTCCAGTCTTCAGTGTCACATTATCCTTCAGAAATCATTTTAATATGCCAATTTGCTGCTCAAGAAACATTTATTATTATTATCAATGTTGAAAACAGTTGTGTACAATTTTTTCAGGATTATTTAATGAATAAAAAGTTCAAACGAACAGCATTTATCTGAAATATAAAGCTTTTGCAACATTATAAATGTCTATACTGTCACTTTTGATCAATTTAATGCATCCTTGCTGAATAAAAGATTTCTTTCCAAAAAAAAAAAAAATCCTCTGACCCCGAACATTTTTTTTTTTTTTTTGATTTGATTTCTGAAGGATTATATATAGTTGTAAGTATTGTTGCATTGTGGGAGAGAACCTAGAGGAAAACCATTGCACATGTATTTGCATGTGGCAAATAAAGAACCTCGAACATTGAACCTATATGTTTGTTTGCCCATCAAAACAAAGCTTGCATTGTTCTCTTTGTATCAGTGTATTCTGGACATTGCTTCATTGATTTCCCTTTGCTCCGTCTGGTACAGTGGCTACAGCTTTGATTAGTGCTCCTCTCTTAATAACAGCCAGCGTAATTGCATTGTATGATTTTTTTTTTTTGTTAATGTAAGGTAAGACTCATGGTTAATATATAATTTGTACGTCTGTGTTGTTATCTGTAGTATATGTTATTTTTAATTAGAGCCATTTGATTCAAATTGCTCAGTGTTCTAATAACATTACTACTACTAACCATTGTTAAAAGCAAACATTTAAAAAGAGTACTTATTAGGGAAATAATATGCTTTAAAATAATATACTTAAGCATGAATTATATGCTGTTTAAGACACTTAATTGCATGTCATTTACAATTAAATTTAAATGTATCATAGTTGAAATTTATATTAAATCCAATCAGTTGAACTTACATTTTTATATGAAATTTCATTATTACTTCTGAAAGTATGTCTTTTGTAATATAGTTAAACTGTGCTGAATGAACTGACAAAAATGAATTAATATACTTTATTGTGTGCCATGTATTTAAATACATTAGTAATTACACTTTTGAAATGATGAAATTCCTGTTTAGACCATTTAAAATATATCATCTTTAAATGTAATTTAAAGTAACACACTACAATTTTTAACCAAGTACTTTACACATGCTTTAGTATGTTAGTCAACACATCAAAATAAGTGTACTTCTTTAATGCAGGACAAAAGTTCATTACAACGAAATGATTTAAAATGTACTTTAAAATAATTTTTTTATTTGACATTATTACAAAATGCACTTTTAAAAGTGTACTTAAGTGTGTTAAGAAACAGTCATGAAAGTGTACTCTCTTAAAGTACACTTAACATTGCTGTTTACAAAAAAATGTCGATAGGGACACTACAAAGGCAAAATGCAGTAACTACACAAACTGCACCAAACTGTTGTTGTTTTTAGATCCAGTGCTGTATTTTATATAAAATATTCTGTCATTTTTTAATCTTGTTGTGGCTCTTTCAGAGAATGTCAGCGAGAGAGGGACTGAGGGCAGACTCGACCCACTTCACTTTAGAGGGAGCACCATTTCTCATCCTGGGAGGCTCCATTCATTACTTTCGGGTCCCAAAGGCATACTGGAGAGACCGGCTGCTGAAACTGAAGGCCTGTGGTCTCAATACTCTCACCACGTAAGAGCATGACAGGGGTTCAAGGACAGTTTTTTTCACTCTCAAAATCTTCCTGAAGAGTCATATTTGTTCTGTCTGTCAGGTATGTGCCATGGAATCTGCATGAACCAGAAAGAGGAGTTTATCTGTTTCAGGAGCAGCTGGATATGGAGTAAGTGATGTTTCTATTTATTTTTATTTATATATTTATTTTTTTGTATACTTTGATACTTATTTTATATTAAGTATCTACTGTGCGTCTACCTTTAAATTAATCATTTGGTACTATGCACTTATTGTGCACATACGTGTTTTTACCACATGCTTATATTTAATACCTGCATGTAATTACAGCTGTAATGAATTTCTGTAATCACATCTATAATTACACTGTTGACCCTTCCCTTACGCCTTAACCTAACCTTAAACCTACCCATACTACCAGTCCTGTCCCTAACCATACTCATATCCCACCTCAGTACCAGTAAATGTTTTTGTTTTGCACCTAACAATTTTTGTTTTGATGTAAGTACATGGTAGTTAAAGACACCTACTATAAAGTGTGACCTATAAGAACTATAAGAATAAGAAGAAAATATTAGAGATGCTAGGAGGGTTACCTGTGTTCTGGGTGGTTACTGTACCAAATCAATCATATTTTGATCTTCATACATGGCTTGTAAGTTTAAGTATTTGTAAGTATTTTTTTCAGGGGTTTGAAACGCTTCACAGCCATGTATGAGCCACACTGATGCTTGCCTCAGCAATAAACATTTCATGCCATGTTCTATTTTCACCACTGTACTCATCAAAACTCTTTTGCTTGTTTGTAGGGCGTATATTCGTCTTGCAGGGGAATTAGGCCTCTGGGTGATTCTGCGTCCAGGACCATATATATGTGCTGAGTGGGATTTGGGTGGCTTACCAAGGTTAGTGGTAAAATAAATGACTTATTTTTATATTTTTGTGGTGGATGTGTGTGCATCTTTTGTTGTTTGCTTTAGTCTTTAAACTTAATATGACAGGTTTTCATTAGTAATGCTTTTTTATATATACCTTATTTTAATTAGCTGGCTGCTGCAAGATAAGAAAATGAAATTAAGAACGACTTACTCTGGTTTCACAAGTGCTGTGAACTCGTACTTTGATAATCTGATTCCGAGAATCACACCCCTCCAGGTGACGTTTTGTTTTACCAGTTTTTATTTGTTGAAAATTATTGAATAAATTACAGTTGTTAATTATCATATTGAAACTGCCTGCATTGCTCTCCCTGCAGTTTAAGAATGGAGGCCCTATTATTGCTGTTCAAGTAGAGAATGAATATGGTTCATATGCAAAGGATGAGCAATACCTGTCGTTCATCAAAGAGGTATGGAATGAAAAGCAATCATTATCTTTTTACTCTTCAATATGGTAATCCATTTCTTTTATACATACACAGTTTGTTCTCAAAATCAACAGGCGTTACTGTCCCGGGGAATCTCTGAACTTCTTTTGACATCAGACAACCACGAAGGGTTAAAATGTGGACGGGTGGATGGAGGTAACGCTTATATATGCATTCATTTATTTAGTGTTCCTACTGCGTGTTAATAATGCGATATGCATAGGATGTTCATATTTTTGGGATTGTTATAATAGTATTTTGCACATGTGCGATCATTTCATTGTGTTTACTCTACTGTTCAATAGTTTGGGGTCAGAGAGATTTTTAATGTTCTTGACAGAAGTCTCTTATGCTCACCAAGGCTGCATTTATTTTATCAAAAATATTATCAAATAAAATGTTTTCTATTTTAATGTATTTTAAAATTAAATATTCAAAGCTGAAGTTTCAGCATCATTACTCCAGTCTTCAGAGTCACATGATCCTTTAGAAATCATTCTAATATGATGATTTGCTGCTCAAGAAACATTTCTAATTATCAATGTTGAAAACAGTTGTGCTGCTTCACATTTTCATATTTTTTAATATTAATATTTTTTTTTTCAGTATATTTGATGAATGCAAGTTTCAAAAGAACAGCATTTATTTTAAATAGATTTTCTGTAACAATGTAAAATTTTAATTTTGATCAATTTAATGCATCCTTTCTTATTCATTTCTTTAAAAAAAAAAAAAAAAAAAAAAAATCTTACTGACCCCAAACTTTGAACGCTACGTCAGTAAAGCTCTTCTCCCACAGATTAAACTGAATTGTTCTCTCTCTTTCTAAAAGTCTTGCAGACAGTGAACCTGCAGAAACTGTCATTCGGTGATGTACAGCATTTAGCAGAATTGCAGGTCAGTAAAGATTTTAGAATGTTTTCATATTTTTCCTTATTTGCAGTTGTATTCATCAATTTACTTTGAATAAATTAAATATGCTATGTTTCTTACAGCCTAAGTAAAACCTCCTATACTATACTGATATATGATAGACATAAGGCTTAATGAACAATGAAACACCTACAAATAGTACATGATTGTATAAAATACTAAAGTAATTGTGCAGCAACATTTTATAAAACTAACCTACAGCATATAGGCTGCACAAAAGAGATCTGAACATGTCTGTGCTGCAGCCAAAGAAGCCGCTGATGGTGATGGAGTATTGGTCTGGGTGGTTTGATGTCTGGGGAGAACCTCATCATGTTTTTGCTGCTCAAGGTAAAGGATCTGCCTCATCAAAGTGGGCATGTGGACATGGACACAGATGGTCTACCAAGGCCGAGAGAGAACAAACCACCTAGACTAAAATAGGCATTGCCTTTAAATCTGTATCTAAACTTACTTTTTGCATGACACAATGCATAAATATTAGGGCTGTCAATCGATTAAAAATTTAAATCTAATTAAATTACATACTCTGTGATTAATTAATCTAAATTAATCGCATACATAATTTTTGCTGTGAAAGTATTAAATATTTCAATTCAAATGAATCAATGCAGGGTTTTTCCTGGGTCAAAAATGGTCTTTGGTGGTGACAGACATGGTCATCCACACATTATTTTGACAGCCCTAATAAATATGTTTATGTTTGTGAAAAACAATCCATTTGCATTGCATGATCAATTTTCTCTTGTCAGCATATACTTTACTGTCTGGTAAATTCTGCTTTCACACATATTGTGTCTGCATTTCTTCTGTTATGACAGAAATGATCTCCATAGTGCGAGAGCTTCTGGATCGAGGCATCTCCATTAATTTTTACATGTTTCATGGAGGAACCAACTTTGGATTCATGAACGGTGCAGTTGACTTTGGCACCTACAAACCACAGACGAGCAGCTACGGTATTACTGCTTTTACTGTATTTTTGATAAAATAAATGCAGCCTTGTTGAACTTAAGAGTATCAAAAATCTTACTGTCCCCAAACTTTTGAATGGTATTGTAACAGTGTTTTTAAAGGTCCTATGACATGCTACTTTTTGGATGCTTTTATATAGGCCTAAGCAGTCCCTAGTACTGTATCTGAAGTCTCTTTCCCGAAATTCAGCCTTGATGCAGAATTTCAGCCACTACAAGCCAGTCCCACAATGAGCTTTCCCCAGGACGTGCCGTTTCCGGGTCTGTAGCTTTAAATGCTAATAAGGAGGAGAGGGGCGGGGCAAGGTGGAGGGTGGGTGTGGCCTTAACCAGCTTGCGGCCATGGGGCCATGCGCTAATGTTGACAGTGGATGTATCGCAATGGCTCGTAGACACGCAGTCGTTCAAGCTTTCAGTTTGACCCAGAATCTGGGTCATTGTGCTCGAATCTCACTGTAGTAGCTCATTTTCTCATGGGCGGTCAAAGCAGAGAAAGGGGAGGTAACCTTTCCCCTTATGACGACATATGGGGAAGATTCCAGATTGGGTCGTCTGAGCTTTCATTTTCTCAAACGCGAAGCAAAACACCCAGGGCTCGGTTTACACCCATCGCCTTTTCTAGCCACTGGGGGACCATACGCAGGCTAGGGGAACTCATATTAATGTTAAAAAACCTCATAAAGTGAAATTTTCATGCCATGGGACCTTTAAAGCAATTGGCACTTAAACATCGTCCCTTCCTCGTCTCTTTTAGATTATGATGCTCCATTGACTGAGAGCGGTGATTATACAACCAAGTATCATCTCTTGAGGAACCTGCTGAGGACCTACAACAGTACGTTTCTACACTGTGGTCCCTGATTACAGAATCTGCCATTTTAAAAGTGTATTTATGGAGCTGAATCTCTCCGTCCTTCTCTGCTTGTCTCTGTTTGTCTCTATCTATGACAGAAGAGCCAATATCAGAGCCGCCAGCTGTGCAGAGCAGAAGAGCATATGAGCCGGTGGTTGTTTCTCATTACATTTCTCTATGGGAGACTCTTCAGTGTGCAGAAACAGTAAGAACAATGTATCCCACTATAACATTCTTCCTTTTACTTCTTTACTTTCCCTTAAAGGGTTAGTCACCCAAAAATGAAAAACTCATGTTGTTCCAAAAACACAAGACTTTCTTTCATCTTAGGAACACAAATTAAGATATGCATTTTTTGAAATATTGTCTCATATTTTTTTGTCCCTCCATTGAAAATTCACATAACAATAGCAATTTTCAAGCTTCGAAAAGTTTATAAAGACATTGTAAACTTAATCCATATGAATTAAGAAGTTGAATCCAAGTCTTCTGAAGAGAAACATTTACATTATATGATGAACAGATTCACATAAACATAACATAACACAAATATGTTAAACAGAAACATAACTGTGCTTGCTTGGCTCATGAGCACAAACTTCATTGGTTTTTCACACATCAAGCATGCACGTTTGAGGTTCCATTTCATTAAAACCAACCCAGTTTACATCATTTTATCATTAAATATCCTGTTTCACTAGGAAATACATCGCATCAGGAAAGAAAAATAGTTTTGCATATGCTGTTTCATGTTATAGGAAAAAAATAGAAAGTGGAGAAAACATTTGACAAGAATTGTTCTCAAAATGACTGTACACCATTTTTCCAATAGCATTTCCGAGCTGATGATCCTATCAGCATGGAGAACCTTCCTGCAAACCACAATAATGGTCAGTCCTATGGGTACACACTCTATCAGACTGACATTTATTCAGGTGGAGAACTCAACTCAAGGAACCATGTTCATGACAGAGCTCTAGTAAGATCTTTTCCTATCTATTTTGGCCTCCATTTTATAAAGGTTATAATGGATAACAATAACAAACATATCAAATCAAGGAGAGAAACAAATTCTAATTAATTCTAATCTCTTTTGAAGGTGTTTATTGACAGAGAACTGATCGGTGTTTTGGACTACAGAACTCAGAGAGTTAAAATACCTCACAGTAAGGTAAATTTGATGCACTCTTGGTAAATTAAAGGTTATAATACAACATAAAAGTTAATATAAAATATAAAAGTTGCTAGCATTATAATTATTATGAGTAATAGTATTTTAAAGCACTTTGAGCTCATTTTCAACAATCTTTATCCTAGTATGTATTCATATAATCTTGCACTAATTACATTTTATGATGAATTATTGTGCGTTTCGCTGATTTTTCTTCCAGAGTGAGAGGACCTTGAGTTTGCTTGTTGAGAACTGTGGGCGAGTGAACTATGGTCCAGCTCTGGACAGCCAGCAGAAAGGTGTGATAAGATTTATTTAATAAAAAAAATAAATAAATAAAAATTGACATTGTTTAGCTGTATGTCACAATACTGTAATAGATATTATAATGTATGTAGTGACCATAACAACACTTTGACTTTGAATTCATTATTGTTTTCATCCATACAGGGCTTATTGGAGATATAACTCTGCAAGATGTACCCCTAAAAAAATTCTCCATGTACAGTTTGGATATGAAAACCAGTTTCATAAACAGGTTAATTCTGAGTATTTGCTTCTGTATTGTGTGTCTAAAGCGTATGGAAGCTTGTTTCTGCCACGGAATAAAAAATAAAAAAGTTAATTGCGACTTTTTGTCTCACAATTCTGACTTTTTTCTTGCTATTCTGGGGAAAAAAAGTCAACTATAAACTCAGAATTGAGGGAAAAAGTCAGAATTGTGAGTTTTAAATTCAGAGTTGTGAGATATAAACTCGCAATTCCGTGAAAAAAGTCAGAATTGTAAGGTAAAAATTCACAATTACCTTTTTTATTTTTAATTCCATGGCAGACACAAGCTTCCATAATAGTGTTATACTAACTTCAGCAATTCCTGGCTTATCTGGGGTTTAAGAACTGGTTCCATCTCTCACCTTAGGCCTTACCTGAAAATATATATAATATCTACTGTGCCTACAACCTACTAATTATTCTACTATTATCTTACTGTTGTCTAGACAGATGCTTTCTTACTCAAGTTTGATGAGCCTTATCTTAATAATTTCTAATTATAAATAAGAAAATATCAGGGTAAATAATGTACACATTTTTAAAATCATAGGACAAAACTGAATATCTCAATTTTTATCAGACTGCAGTCACAGAAATGGATGTCTGTCGGTCAGAAGCCCTCCTACCCTGCGTTTTTCAGGGGAACCCTGGTAGTGGATCAGCCCACGGATACTTTTGTGAAGCTGCCGGTTAGTATTCAGCAAGTTTCTAGTTTTATTTTGTTTTCTTCACATTTGCTTTTACCTTTGACTGACATGTTTCCTCACGTTGTTGGCAGAATTGGAGTAAAGGAGTGGTTTTTGTGAATGGGCAAAATCTTGGACGCCACTGGTCGGTTGGTCCTCAGAAAACTCTCTATCTTCCCGGTCCCTGGCTCAGGAGTGGCGATAATGAGGTGACTAGATGCATGTAAATATGTAGACAAATAAACATTTCACTGTGGTGAAGTATAGCTAAAGCCATAAACTGGTTCTAGACAATTTATTCTGCATGAATCAATACAAAATCTGTCTTCCTTTAAATCTATGAAATGTAATACATGTCAACCTTTTCTTTTCTTTTTCGATCATTTAGATTATTGTTTTTGAAGAACTCAAAGCTGCGGAAACAATCCATTTTGCTGAAAATCCAGAATATGGCAAGACAATCGAAGTATCAACACAACTGTTTTGCACCCTTATTTGAAACACACCTGCAGTTTTACAATGTAGATCTGAACATAAATTACTTGAGGCAAAACACAACAGGTGAAAATTTTGTAGTAGTATTTCCCCTTAGATTTATCACAGTACATAAAGAAAATTGTTTTGTATCGCAAGTTTTCTAAAATGTTATGTTTAAATATGTGAATGATGCCTTATTTAATGTTGTGCTAATTTGCATACATTTCCAGAACAGAAATCTAAACATTGGATAAAACCAGGTTCAAAATTCTTGTTTCAATTTAAGTTTTTTACACGGAGGATTTTGGATGTCTCATAAATCAGAAAATACTGTCAACATCCAAAAAGCCTACAAAAATCACCATGTTTTTATGAAATGTATAAATCAAACAAATGTTAAATGAACAAATCCCTCTGTAAACACTTTCAGAATATAAATAGGAATAAAACTGGAGTGTTTGGTGAATGTAAGTGCTACTGAAGTGAGAAAACAGCCTTGGAAAGATATGTATTGTAATTGTAATCTACAAATGCATATAGATATACACTATATATTCTTACTACTAACCTTAATATTCCTCCAGTACTAGCTGTATTAAATAACTAATCACGGATCATACACCTAAGCACAACATACATTAGTTGCAACAGGATTGTCTAAACACAATAAGGTGCTAGACATAGCCTAATAAACTTATATTTCAGACTTCAAAATATATTTTTTATTGACGAGGTTTGCTGACATTTCACAAGTTTACAAGAAAATTAAAAAGATCCTGAAACGTTTTGTTTTATGCTTTATTATCACTTATATGTATGTGTAACCTGCAGTACATAAAGGTAATGCTCCTGTCAAAGTTCAGAGTAAAGGTCATTTCAACGTTGAATGTCGTACAGTGTCCCCTGCATTTATTGTGATAACTTTAAACAAATTAGAAAATATATGTTATGCCTGCGTAATTATTACAACAAAACACTCTTCATTAATAAAAAATAAACAAAACAACACTAGCCATGAGTTTCCTGGAGGTTGTAGAGCACGTAACGTTACTAGAGTGACGGAGATACGTTTCAGCCTCCCATTGGATGACTGCGCTGTCAATCATGTTGCGGCACAGACTGCTATTCTCAAATGAAGTAACGTAGAGTGCTGAATGGAGTAGAGTAGAGACAGTTACTCAAACAGCGGGACAGTTGTTCCGCCTATTGCGTAACTCTCACTCGGTCCATTCAGTGCATTCATCGGATTCAGCAACAACTGCAGAAGGGAGGAAGAGCTGGCAGGTACATTGTCTAACCTTAACCAGGCCATGGCAGGATCGGACATGACAGTTTGCTGAAACTACTGACCACCATCTCGCCGTTTGTCCAGTAACTGCAGAGTAAAAGTCAACTTCGAAGCCCACGACATTGTAAGCGGCTTGTTCTTTATTTTGTTTTCCTGCATTTGCTGGGCAGGTCTCTAAGAGGCAGGTGGACATTAGTTCGTAAACCACCGACAGACCCACTGGAGCGATGGACATTTACGGGGTTTTGGGCTGCTCTCTGGGTGCTGCCCTTGGGGGTTTGATCCTTGTGTTATATAAACTGGGATTATTTTACCAGCTATTTCATAAGGTATGACACATTCTATCTATCTATCTATCTATCTATCTATCTGTCTATCTGTCTGTCTGTCTGTCTGTCTGTGACTTTCACCTAGTTATACAGTTTGAAGCTCTCATGCATATGTCTAGTGTCTTATAAAATCATAAAAACTGCATATGTAATAATTACAAGAATTGTCAACTACCAAAAAAATAAGCTCAGTTTTGCACAAGACAGCAAGAATTGGACAATTATTTAATTTTTTCAACAAAACAGATGATGCTATAAGAACAGGCCTGCTGTCATCCGGCCAGACTCCAACCTAACAATTTGTCACCAATTAAGCATTTGTATTGTATTGCCAGAAATGTATTTAACATTATATGGTTTGGCTTGTAAGGATTAATTAAACAAGTAAGACTAGTATTATTGAGTGTCTCTGCAAAAACTGTCTAACTTCTTTTGCAGAGTTCTTAGGAGCACACAGTAAAATCAGACTTAAAGGTGCTAAAGAGGATGTTTTGTTTTATACATGTTTGCAGTATTACTTGAAACTGTCTTTACTAACTGATAAAAGACTATTTATTAGGTGCACTGAAAGGAATAATATCAATATACATAATCTGTGCACGAGGTAGGGCCTTAAAAACATCAGCCAATCGTTTACGCGATCATTGCGTAAACGATTGGCCCTCTGGCTTGTCAATCACTGCCGTGACGTTCCTTGTGAGAGACGAGCGCGGCTGCGCGCTCCAGTAACTTTCCACACTCCACAGGCGCCGCATGCAATGTTTTTGTCAGGAGACAGGAGTAACAACTGCAGATTATGAGTTACCTGCGGTGAGTCCGACATAATGAATCCACTAACACGACACAGCGAATGCCGGTGGTAAACACTCGTGTTCCAATACTCGTGCACGAGTTTTGGGAGGCGTTCCCTCGAAATGAGCTGTGAAGGAGGGGGGTTGTTCTTACGCATGCGCTCATTTCAAAAACTCACTAACAGTCTTTGGTTTCTCAGTCGACGAAAAGATCCTCTTTAGCACCTTTAAGTCAATTTCAGCTGATCAACTGATTCATTAGGAAAGATCTGACACACAAAAAAGTGATTAATTCATGAATCAGACATCAGTACTTCTATCATGAACACTCATGATATTAATATCAGTCCTATGCACTACTCATATGGTGTTTTTTCTTAAACGTGAAAGTGCAAGTCTTTATTCTTTGTAACTGCATGGAAAAAAACAACCAGTACATTCTTGAAAATGTCTTTTTTCTCTAGTGTACACTCTTAAAAATAAAAGTTCCAGAAGGTGTTTTCATAGAGATGCAGTAGAAGAACCAGTTTTGGTTTTACAAAGAACCTTTCAGTGAGCAGTTCTTAAAGGGATAGTTCACTTCAAAAAGAAAGTTTTGTCATCATTTACTCACCCTCGAGAATTTCTTTGTTCTGCTGAATGCAAAATAAGATATTTGGAAGAATGTCAGTAACCAAACAGATCTTGCCCCCCATTTACTATCATAGTTGGAAAAATAAATACTATAGTAGTCAATGGGGGTGAGATCAGTTTGGTTACTCACATTCTTTCAAATATTTTCCTTTGTGTTCAGCAGAATGAAAACATTTATACAGGTTTGGAACATCATGAGGTCAAGTAAATGATAGAATTTTCATTTTTTTGGTGAACTGTCCCTTTAAGTGTGAAGAATATTGTAATAATCTGAATAACCTTTTACCTTAAAGAAACTTTTATGCAATGGAAAGTTTCCATGGATGTTAAAGGTTCTTCATGATAAAAAAAAAAAGTGTAGAGAGATTTTCTGTATGCATGTTATAGATCTTATGGTGAACGATTAATTTGTGCATACGTTTAATTTTTTGACCTCGTAATGTCATAACTGGATTTTTTGGTGAAAGTGACAGACTTCTCTCTGGTGACGTTACATATGCAGGACTCCTCCAATCATTAAGTCCGCTTAAACTCCATCCTTGCAAGCTTACGTTCATCTGCCTTTTTGAACACAATACCCACATCTCAACATCCAATCAAAAACGGATGAATAAAACCTCATCTCCGCCCTATGTATTTTATTTTCCGATTATCCATTACTCTTAGATTACATCACAATACAAAAGAAGAGATCTGTCACTATTTTCGTTCATCACGATTTAAATGTTCATCACTCCAAGACAGAGAGACAGAGCCCTCGACACGGAGGAGAGAGTGTGGCGGAGGTTTTGCGGGCTCATGGGGTCAAATTTGTCTTCACGTTGGTGGGAGGACACATCTCGCCCATCCTGGTGGCCTGTGAGAAAATGGGCATCCGCATCGTCGACACACGCCATGAGGCCACAGCTGTGTTTGCTGCCGATGCCGTAGCAAGACTTTCTGGTAAGACTGATCAAAAACAGAAGAAGACACATCACATCCTGTTAAAAGCTGTAGAAGAAGCTTAATATCTTCTGTTTTTCTGATATAGGCACAGTTGGTGTGGCTGCGGTGACGGCGGGGCCGGGGCTGACGAACACAGTGACTGCAGTGAAGAACGCTCAGATGGCTGAATCACCGCTGCTTCTGATTGGTGGTGCTGCTGCTACTCTCCTGCAGGTCAGGAAGTGTGTTATAGACTATGAGAAACGTACACATGCACTTCGTGCACATTTCGCCTGTGTATTTGCTCTCTGCTCTGGTTGGCCTTATCTTTTCTTCATATTTCTTTCTGTGTCTTGTGCAAACAATAGATATTATCTCAACTCAGGGGTGATTCTCAGGGAACTAGCCTTGAACCATAAGAGTGAGCATTTGATTATAACAGTCATTAAAGGAAAAGTCACCCAGAAATCCTGCCACCATTTCCTTACCCTCATGTTGTTCCAAACCTGTATGACAAAGAAGTTTGGTTACAATTGACTTCCATTTTATGGAATCACCCAAATGTCATAGACAATGAAAAATATGTGCTTATGAAAACCAGAACTCTTAGTTTGATGATACATATAAGACATGTTGTTGTTTAATCCTTTCCCATCTTGCTGCATCTACTAATGGACCTATTGAATCGGAAGTATAACGATAACAATAAAGAAAAACAAACAATAAATACAAAGTTCTGCCATGAAAGGCAGGTCCTTAACTCAATCTGTTATCATTCTATACAGGGCACAGCTGATTGGTTCCTGTTGCATCAGCAGCCAATGAGCTTGCTATGAGGTTCCATTTGTGTCAAAATTATGTCGACATGCTGTCCGTCTATGCTATGTGTCGTCTCCGCTTACTCATGTCATCGGTCCTTGTCGTTTGACTTTGTCGTCTTGCGTGTCAATGCTGCATGTGTCATGACTATGTGTCGTCTTCCATGTCGTTGCTATGCGTCGTTTCCCTCTGTCGTTACTGTGTCGTTGCTATGCGTCGTTACCCTCTGTCGTTACTATGTGTCGTCTTCCATGTCGTTGCTATGCGTCGTTACTATGTGTCGTCTTCCATGTCGTTACTATGCGTCGTTACCCTCTGTCATTACTATGTGTCGTCTTCCATGTCGTTGCTATGCGTCGTTACCCTCTGTCATTACTGTGTCGTCTTCCATGTCGTTGCTATGCGTCGGAATTGTTTGAAGAGTTGACTGTTTTGGGCAGACGCCTGGTTGCTGGATCTAAACCACTGGATGCGCTTAAATTCATCTGTGAAAAGGGATGGAATAAATTTTTCCAAATGTTTTTGTAGCATTGAGAGTGCTTCTCTCTCTCCCCGTCACTGTGAGCTCTGGAGAACGCAGTTTCTCAAAGCTTAAACTGATAAAAATGATCTCCGAAGTACAAGTTAAACTCGAGGACGCAATCAAAGCGTTTGTCGCTGCGAAAGCCCGACGCGCACGCTTCTGAAATGTAGGTGTGTAAATGTGTATCAGTCAAGAAAAAATCGAAACCTCCAGTTTTGTGAGCTAAAAAGTTATGTGCATATGTTTAGTTTTATTTTGTACACTATCTATTAGCCTATAAAACAGAAAGTATATGCAGCTGTTGCATTGTGTACCTTTTTCACCTTTTTGCAGAATGAAAAAAAAACTCTGAAAACATGCTTGCACGTTTTTATTTTAGTGTAATTTCATAGATAATTTTTTTTTTTACATGCATCTTAAGGATCCCTAATTTTGAATGTGAGGTGGAGGCGGCACGATCGTGCTCTGCCTAGAGCGGCATTTGAGCTTCGCCGGCCCTGTGTACAGTATAAAATAAACCGTACCATTTTACAAAAGGGAGGGAAACGACGCATAGCAACGACGTGGAAGACGACACATAGTAAGACACAGGGTAACGACGCATAGTAACGACATGGAAGACGACACATAGTAACACACAGGGTAACGACGCATAGCAACGACATGGAAGACGACACATAGTAACACACAGGGTAACGACGCATAGCAACGACGTGGAAGACGATACATAGTAAGACACAGGGTAACGACGCATAGCAACGACATGGAAGACGACACATAGTAATGACATGGAAGACGACACATAGTAAGACACAGGGTAACGACGCATAGCAACGACATGGAAGACGACACATAGTAACGACATGGAAGACGACACAGTAATGACAGAGGGTAACGACGCATAGCAACGACATGGAAGACGACACATAGTAATGACAGAGTGTAACGACACATAGTAACGACATGGAAGACGACACATAGTAACGACGCATAGCAACGACACAGTAACGACAGAGGGAAACGACGCATAGCAACGACATGGAAGACGACACATAGTCATGACACATGCAGCATTGACACGCAAGACGACAAAGTCAAACGACAAGGACCGATGACAGGAGTAAGCGGAGACGACACATAGCATAGACGGACAGCATGTCGACATAATTTTGACACAAATGGAACCTCATACTTGCTGCTCAACTTTCAAATACTTGGTCAGTGTTTGCTGTAGTAGTTTGCAGCACTTGCTCACTTTCTCATTCCGCCAAGACCAAAAATATTAACATTGCCAAACACTCAGAGAGTCGTCATGACAGAATGATATTAGCATCCACACCAATGCTTAGTAACGTTATGTTAAAGTCTGTCACTTTAACTGCTCAAACTTATTTGGATTCTGATTGGCTGTCAATGTGTTTATCATTCATCAGATGAAAAAAAAGTTCTAAAAGTGATTCCAACAATATTGTTCTTTTGCGTATTAGTTATAGTTGTAGATGTGGTGTGGACTTAGGGTGCGTTCACACTTGTAGTTCGGTTCGTTTGGTTCATTTGGTCCGGACCAAAGAAGAAAAAAAAAACATTTAGTCCTGGTCCGATTAGCGTTCAGATTGGCAATTTTATCACCGAACCAAAAGATACCGAACCTTAAGGCATAGGGATACATTCACAACGTGATTGGTCGGATTTTATGACGTATTGCCTATTTTGAGACGGAACTTACCGAACATCCAAAACAATGCTGTTTTCTGAGGTAAATGCGCTCGTTGTGTGTGTGTAGCGGTGCGTAGCCTGCATGTGATGGTATTTTGGCCTGCTGGGAACTCGTGAAGAGCTTATAAAATGTGTAAAGTGGTCAAAACACTGGCGGGAATCCATCCGTCACACACAAACGATCTGCTGCATGGAGACGCGCGTCTGATGCCAGTGATGAGCAAACTCGCGTCTATGACGAGAAAAACCGACATGCGTGAGGAATTCTGTCCTTTTTAGGGTCTGGTCTTCCTGTTTTTGGTTCGGTTACATGTCTTTGGTCCGTGTTGCGTTCATATATCATTCGATCCGCACCAGAGTTCGTTTGGAAGCGGACCGAGACTCATCTTTTCAGCGGTCTCGGTCCGCTTGTTTGGTGCGCACCAGGGTTCGGATGGCAGCGTTCACATATGTTCAAATGAACCGCACTAACCGAGCAATCGCATCAGGGTTCGTTTTAATCGAACCAAACATGACAAGTGTGAACGCACCCTTAAAGGTGCTACAGAGGATCTTTTCGTCGACTGAGAAACCAAAGACTGTTAGTGAGTTTTTGAAATGAGCGCATGCGTAAGAACAACCCCCCTCCTTCACAGCTCATTTCGAGGGAACGCCTCCCAAAACTCGTGCACGAGTATTGGAACACGAGTGTTTACCACCGGCATTCGCTGTGTCGTGTTAGTGGATTCATTATGTCGGACTCACCGCAGGTAACTCATAATCTGCAGTTGTTACTCCTGTCTCCTGACAAAAACATTGCATGCGGCGCCTGTGGAGTGTGGAAAGTTAGTGGAGTGCGCAGCCGCGCTCGTCTCTCACAAGGAACGTCATGGCAGTGATTAACAAGCCAGAGGGCCAATCGTTTACGCAATGATTGCGTAAACGATTGGCTGATGTTTTTAAGGCCCTACCTCGTGCACAGATGATGTATATTAATATTATTACTTTCAGTGCACCTAATAAATAGTCTTTTATCAGTTAGTAAAGACAGTTTCAAGTAATATTGCAAATGTGTATAAAACAAAACATCCTCTGTAGCACCTTTAACCTAATCTCATAGAATTAGAATGATTATTAAAATGTATATACATTATTAAAAGTTTCTTTAAACTTAACTAGAGTTGTATTTATCGTTACAGGGTAGAGGTGCGCTACAGGATATTGACCAAATGTCCCTCTTCAAGCCTCTCTGTAAGTTCTGTGCATCAGTGAGGACCGTGAGAGAAATTGTTCCCACTGTAAGAAAAGCCTTGGCCGTCGCACAGTCTGGCACACCAGGTACACAGCGCTGAAATTTACCCATACCTGTATTCTTGTCTCCTTTTGTCAAAATTCACTGTACTGACATTGAAATGTTAATCACGTGATTTGTGCAAATCGGAAGAGTTTATTGGGGGGATGGGGTGGTTTAATATGAATTTATCTCTGAGGGGAACTGACTCTTCAGAGAAGTTGAATAATGCCTAATAAAGTAGTGTTTATTGGCGCGGTGCTGCTGTATTTCTGCTTTTTCCATAACTGCCGCCTACTGTGAATTGCATTTTCATTTAGTCTGTCTGCCACTTTTGTTCAGACCATTGCAAAAAATAAATAAAATAAAAAATGTATTCAATAAAATATATAATTATTTATTCTTTTGACATCTCTTTTATCGTTTTAAACATTAGTTTAATGGCTGAAATATGAGATTTATCATTAAAAACGTTTTGTTAAAAGTTTTTGTCAAAACTTGTATTATTTGAACTGTAAAGTTGTTTAATTGGTAATTTTTTTTTTTTTACCATCATTTAACAGTTTATGATTTCACCATAGACTCTGGAATTATTTCAAAACTACATTTCTACCTAAACGTGTAGTTCTATTCTTTTTTTAAAGAAGAATTTGAAGAGTATTAATGAATATTATTTGTATTAATAGAAATTATAACATTTTTCTACAAATTATCAGCTTTTTCACTGGTCTGGAGTTTGTAGGTATTTTACTACAGCACAGGTGATGCCATTTTTGTTGGGCTCAAAACATGTTTTATCTCTAATTTTTAAAGCGAGTGAATTCCATTCATGATTTAATTCTATGTAAATGAGCCCTGTTTGTAATTCTGTGAGTTTAATTCTATTTCTTTGATTTCTTTGACAGGTCCAGTGTTTATAGAGTTTCCTATAGACACGCTGTACCCTTACCATGTGGTGGAAAAAGAGTTTGCCCCTAAAAACACTCCCAAAGGGCTGATGGGGAAAATCATTGCATGGTACAAACATTTATCAGTATTCACATTATTATTCTTGCACCTGATCTTGTTATTAAATGACAAGTGATGAGATTTAGAAGTATTTAATAACTTTCTTTAGCACGATTGAAACTACCATCATTCTTGTCATCTCTCAGGTATCTCAAGAATCATTTATCAAACTTGTTTGCTGGAGCTTGGGAGATGCGTGATCTTTCCCCACTTCCTGTTCATATCCCTCATGCCACAGAGGATGAGGTAAAGCTTGTCTATCTTGTTTCTGCAGGCATATTTTCAACTATGTTGGATGTTATTCTGTAGATGCAACTGATTAATTATATGATAATGATTCAAGAATTGCTTTATCATCATCATCATCATCATCCAGTCTCAGAATAGCACATAACAAGAACTACACCAGGGGAAAAAACCCCAAAGCTGAAGGAGAAATGTTGAAATGTTGACTTTTGCCCCAAATACATAAGATAAGATTACATTACACTTGAATGGCTCTTAACCCTTTACTCTTCGCAGGTCCAAAGGTGTGTGGAGTTGGTGAGCAGAGCCAAGAAACCTGTCATACTTCTAGGCAGTCAGGCAACATTACCCCCCACACCAGCAGATGATGTCAGGTAAATTTCAGATATAAGATTTTGATTAAACATTATATGGTCAAAATGTTGTTAAAAAACGAAACATGCACAGATAAATTATTAACAATAAGATCTATAACATGCATTTAGAAAATAATTAGGATGAGTTTTCGTTTCTTGCCGACTTTAAGATTCTAAGAAACATAAATTCAGTACGTGTGTCCAAACTTTTGATTGGTACCGCAAGTATGGAATACATCGATCAAAGGAAATGCATTTGGTTTGTAAACACAAGTCCAAAACAACAGCAAATGATGTACATTATTGATCAAAAGCCTTTGACTCAGATAAAAGCACCCATAAATCGTGATTATCAATAACTCAAAGTCACAAGTTTTTAGTCACAAGATTTTTTTTTCTATGTGTCTCACAGAAATGCCTTAGAATCTTTAGGCATTCCCTGCTTCCTGGGTGGAATGTCCCGAGGGATGCTGGGAAAGAACAGTCCACTGCACATTAGACAGAACAGGAGAGATGCCTTAAAAGATGCTGACCTCGTACTGCTGGCAGGTGGGAAACAGCGCCAGCTACTGTACAGTTTGTATATTTTGGAAAATTGTGATTTCCAGGCTTGGAAAAGATAATTAATACAATTATAAAAAGTAAAATAATGGACATTTATAAAATATTTACATTCATGGGAAGTGAGAAAGTGTGTGTTTTGCATAGTTCTTATTCCTGAATGTATTTGTTTTGGTGGATAGGTACGGTGTGTGATTTCAGACTGAGTTATGGAAGAGTTCTGAACAGACGGAGCAAAATCATTGCAGTCAACAGAGACAAGTGTCAGCTACTAAAGAACTCGGACATGTTCTGGAAGCCAACAGTGGCCATTCAAGGTGAACAGCTATTTTGTTTGTATAGTACAGTTACAACAATGCTAGTAGATATACACTACCTTTCAAAGGTTTGGGGTCGGTAAGATATTTTAATGTTTTTGAAAGAAGTCACTTCTGCTCACCAAGGCTGCATTTATTTAATCAAAAATACAGTAAAAACAGCAGTATTGTGGAACATTATTACAATTTAAAATAACTGTTTTCTATTTGAATGTATTTAAAAATGTAATTTATTCCTGTGATCAAAGCTGAATTTTCAACATCATTACTCCAGTCTTCAGTGTCACATGATCATTCAGAAATCATTCTAAAAGTACTCATTTGCTGCTAAAGAAACGTTTCTTATTATTATTATCAATGTTGTTGTGCTGCTTAATATTTTGGAGGAAACTGATACATTTTATTAAGATTCTTTGATGAATAGAACATTTAAAAGAACAACCTTTATTAGAAATAGAAAACTTTTAGAACATTATAAATGTCTTTACTCTCACTTTTGATCAATTTAATGCATCCTTGCTGAAGTATTAATAAAAAAAAAATCCTACTGTTCCCAAACTTTTAAACAGTAGTGTATATATTAAAATATATTAAAAAATATATATATTTTTAAATGCATAACATCAGGTAATACAATTTTTTTTTTGTCGTCACAAAACAAAAAGCTAATACATTTACATCAAATGTCACTAATAAAACTAGACACATAATTTATATAACTACACTATATAAAAACAGTGATAATCAGCAGCATTTAACTAAATATTTTGATATAAAATAGAAGACTTAAAGGATTAGTTCACTTTCAAATAAAATTTTCCTGATAATTTACTCACCCCCATGTCATCCAAGATGTTCATGTCTTTCTTTCTTCAGTCGAAAAGAAATTAAGGTTTTTGATGAAAACATTCCAGGATTATTCTCCTTATAGTGGACTTCAATGGCCTCCAAACAGTTGAAGGTCAAAATTACAGTTTCAGTGCAGCTTCAAATGGCTTTAAACGATACCAGACGAGGAATAAGGGTCTTATCTAGCGAAACTATAGGTCATTTTCGAAAAAAATGTAAATGTGTATGCTTTATATAAACAAATGATCGCCTTCCAAGTGCTTCTGCCAAAAGCGCACTTCAATATTCTTCAAAAAGCTTACGCTGTATGTCCTACGCCTTCCTTATTCTACTTACGGAATGAACGCAGCACCAGTTCTATTTTTTCCCGTAAGTAGAATAGAAGTAGTAGCACTTGGAAGGCGATCATTTGTTTATATAAAGCATATACATTTAAATTTTTTTCGAAAATGGCCGATCGTTTCCCTTATTCCTCGTCTTGTATCGTTTAAAGCCCTTTGAAGCTGCACTGAAACTGTAATTTTGACCTTCAACTGTTTGGAGGCCATTGAAGTCCACTATAAGGAGAATAATCCTGGAATAATCCTTTTCATCAAAAACCTTCATTTCTTTTCGACTGAAGAAAGAAAGACATGAAAATTTTATTAGGAAAATTTTATTTGAAAGTGAACTAATCCTTTAACAAGCAGAGGCTTAAATGAATCAGTGAACCAGTTCACTAAAATGAAACTTAAAAGATATGTAACATATACTGCTATTTGTGTTACATAACAAGGTTTCCTTTCCCAACTGATTCAGGCGATGCTGGTTCCTTCCTTCTGCGTCTCTCAAAAGCCCTGAAGGGACACAGGTGCCCAGAGGAATGGCCTCAGAAACTGAAAGAAGCAGATGACATCAAAGAGAAAGCTAACAGGTGATCTTACTCCAGCCGTTGTACTGGTGCTTGGATTCATTATCTGTGGAGACACTGACCCTTTTCCACTGACACGTTTACGCAGGTTTCCAGCTGTGTCCGTTCTCAAAACATTCTGTGCATTTTCACTGCAGAAAAGGGGGTTCTGCGCCAGAAAGATTGGTTTTTAGACCAGTTATAGTCACAAAAACAATACGTAGCAAGTCTCTGGAAACACGCAGCCGGTTCGCGACAAGCTTAAGTTTGCTTGGCTGAGAACAGGCTCTGGCTCAAGAATACGAACCATTCTGGTGGAAAAGGGGCAGACCTACACTGACTGTATAGCACAACGCCACATACAACCCTGTTAAACATTTAAAAACAATTGCCAGTAATCCCTCCTTTTAACTAAAAGGGGTGTCCATATACTTTTGGCCATGTTTAATGCCATCTACCTGCATATTTTATGTTAATGCCCTTATATTATGTTTTTGACCTCAGAGCAAAAGCAGATGAGAAGACAGAGAGGCATTTGAACCCTTTGAGTGTTTTGCACCGTGTGGATGAGCTCTTGGCTGAGGACAGCATCATTGTGGCTGATGGGGGTGATTTTGTTGGCAGCGCTGCATATATCATGAGACCACGAGGCCCGCTCCGTTGGCTGGACCCAGGTTAGAGGCAGAGCCATCACTGTAGAGCCACATTTTAATGTCTTTGGTCAGACTGTGAGCATTTGAACAACTGAAAGAATCCACAAAGAATCTGATTGCATAGGTTTATCCCTTATTATGTCTGAACTTCTAGAACACCAGACTTTGAGCACGTAAAATTTCTATAAAATGTGTTGTGGTAAGATATATATATATATAAACATAAATTCAACATATAACCAATAAAAATAAATCCAAAAAGTAAAAATATACAATCAACACCACTTTACTGCAAAAATGTGCGTTCTTTTAATTCAGCCAAGAGGTCACACTGTGTCGATGCCGATAGCCTCGTGGGCTGTGTGCCAACATATAGCGTCGTTGCCCTTCGGCGACCCGAGTTCGAGTCCCGGCTAGTGGACCTTTCCTGATCCTTTCCTCCCCTTTCCTCTCTCCCACCTTGATTCCTGTCCACTCTATAATATCCTAATACAATATAGGCAAAAGTCGCCAAAAATAAATCTTTAAAAAAAGAAAAAAAGAGGTCACACCCTGACTTACTGATCTTCAGTTGGTCACACATCTTCACGTGAGACGAATTGGCAGGTCAGAGTTCACCAGACTTGAACTTTGGAGCACACCGTGATGCAAAACTTCTTCACACAAGCTTGCTTTTTTGGTCTCTAGCATCCGTATGCATTGAAATGGAAGTCAGTGGGATGAAAAGTGTAGTGTGACCACTCCTTTAGGCTGATTCAAGCTTTTTTCCACCAGTAAATTTACATTTTTTAAAGCATTAATTCTATGTTTCATTACACACACTTAGTGATTTTTATCTATTTGAAACAAACATATCCATACATTAAAATAATATCAGTATCTCTTTAGGAGAGTGTATTTTATACACAAAATTGGTCATAACAAGTAGCATTAAAATAAAAGAAGATTAAATGAACATATAGTTGTTGTTTTTTTGTATGAACAATCATAAAGAAAGAATAATTTTTTTAACCAGGTTACAACATGTATTTTGTATGGAAGCTTGTTTCCGCAACGAAATAAAAAATAAAAATTAGTTATAAAGTCACAATTGCGAGTCATAGAGTCAGAATTTTTGAGAATTTTTCTCTCACAATTGCACGTTATAACACACAATTGCAAGTTTATATCACACAATTCTGACTTAATATCATGCAATTCTGACTCTGACTCGCAATTGTGACTTTATATCACACAATTCCAAGGAAAAAAGTCAGAATTGTGAGATAAAAAGTTGCAATTACCTTTTTTTTAATTTTTTTTTATGGCGGAAACAAGCTTCCATAATTATGACATGTAGTACATAAGAACATAAGTTATGAAATACAAGGTTATAAAATAATGAATGGGTTAAATAAAGAAAGAACTGCTGCATACTGTACAGGAATAAATCTTTTATCATTTTATTGATTTTTGTAGTTATACTTACCTCAAGTTATAACTTACCTCAAGCTGCCTAAAGATTCCAGCTGAGGATGAAGGTTATGTTCAGACAGCTTCTTAGGGCTCATCTCAAAAAAGTAGCAGTATGAGACTTCCCAAACTTTAAATATTCTATCTAATATACAAACTAAGTAAGTAATTTCCAGTAAAAAGCACAGAGAACCACATTCAGATCACTCTCCAAAATTCGCATCACTGAAGCCTCTACTTCCAGGTCAGAGCCAATGAGAGTAGAGCGTTGTTTAGCCCACCCACACAATAAGTTTGTGCAAGACTGGTGAATAAAAAGTTGGTAAATTAAAACTCTGGCAGTGATTTTGGTTACACTTTATTTCGATGGTCCACTTTAGGTATTCTATTAACAATAAGTAACTTGTCAACTAACTCTCATTAGAGTATTAGTAGACTGTTAGTAGACGGTTAGGTATTAGGGTTTGTAGAAAAAGTTGACGTACTGTAGTTGAAAAGTTACTTATAGTCAGTAGAATGTCTGTTGCAGGACCATCAAAATAAAGTGTTGGCAGATATTAAGCAGACCGTTTTACTCTAATGACTGATAGTTGACATGTACTAGTTGCAAAGTTACTTAAGAGTTAGTAGAACGTCTAACGTGGACCATCAAAATAAAGTGTTATCTTAAATTCATAATCCATGATTTCCAAAAAAGAAGCTTTGAAAATTAAGAATAAAGAATACTGTTTATTTGGATAACATGTTGGATTTTTGCCATTGAGTTCATTTTCAGAGTTTGTCTTCTTTCCTCATTGTGTAATTTCATGAAAAGCTACTTTCTTTTTTTTTTGGCACAAATTTAATTCCATAATAATCTCCACCTGTTTTTTTCAAACTATGCACCCATAGTGTTTGTGTTCATCATGACTTGTGGCTTCTCTTTGCACCAGGGGCTTTTGGGACTCTGGGTGTTGGAGGAGGGTTTGCTTTGGGAGCGAAACTTTGTCGACCTGAGTCTGAGGTAAGATCTTAAAGTTGCCTTTTTTATTTCTTGTTAAATATGATTTACTCAGATTTACAGCTGAATTACAATGCAGCCTTAATCACATAACTGTGCATGTAAACATAGCCAATATCTTGTTTACAGGTATGGATCGTTTACGGCGACGGTTCCCTCGGATACAGCGTGGCTGAATTTGATACCTTCACACGCCACAAGGTAACAAGCCCTTACAACACTGATTATAACTTTTACAGCATCGAGTTCAGAATGTATTAAAACGTGTGTTTTGTAAAAATGCACAACATTTACAACATTTCTCTTAAAAGGATAGTTCACCTAAAATTATACACTCTAATGCCGTTTCAAACCCATAAGACCTTTGTTTTAATGAAGAGATGTTCCTCCATTGAATGTCTATTCTATCAAAAGTTTGACGCTTCAGAACAATAAATCCATGTGAATCGATCAGTTTAAACCAAGTCTTCTGAAAAGACATGATCGCTTTATATAATGAACAGATTTTATTTAGTTGATATTTATCTATTTATCAGAAGCTGTAAATTAAATATGAATTAAAGAGTAAATTAAATCTGTCCATCATATAAAGTGAAGATTCTTCTCTTCTTCTCTCAATTCATATGGATTACGTTTATAATGTCTTTACAAACTTTTTGAAGAATTTTGGTTGTGTGGAATTTCAATAGAGGGACAAAAACGATAAGATTTGTGTTCCGAAGATGAATGAAAGTCTTATGGGTTTGGAACAACATGAGAGTGAATAAATGATGACAGAACCTTCATTTTTGGGGAAATTATCCCTTTAAGTTTAACCTGGAAGATACATTTAAAGTAATTGGTCTTTAATAAGTGTTAAAGGTGCCATCGAATGTTTTTTTACATTTTATGTAATATAAGTCTAAGGGGTCCCCTGAATGTGTCTGTGAAGTTTCAGCTCAAAATACCCCATAGATTTTTTTTTATTAATTTTTTTTAACTGCCTATTTTGGGGCATCATTAGATATGCGCCGATTCATGTTGCTGCCCCTTTAATTGCTCACACTCCACGCCCACGGAGCTCGCGCTTGCCTTGAACAGTGCATAAACAAAGTTTACACAGCTAATATAATCCTCAAAATGGATCTTTACAAAGTGTTCGTCATGCATACTGCATGCATGCGTCGGATTATGTGAGTATTGTATACTGTTATATTGTTTACATTTGATTCTGAATGAATTTGAGGCTGTGCTCCGTGGCTAACGGCTAATGCTACACTGTTGGAGATATTTATAAAGAATGAAGTTGTGTTTATGAATTATATAGACTGCAAGTGTTTAATAATGAAAATAGCGACGGCTCTTGTCTCCGTGAATACAGTAAGAAACGATGGTAACTTTAACCACATTTAACAGTACATTAGCAACATGCTAACGAAACATTTAGAGAGACAGTTTACAAATATCACTAAAAATATCATGTAATCATGGATCATGTCAGTTATTATTGCTTCATCTGCCATTTTTCGCTGTTGTCCTTGCTTGCTTACCTAGTCTGATGATTCAGCTGTGCACAGATCCAGACGTTAATACTGGCTGCCCTTGTGTAATGCCTCGATCATGGGCTGGCATATGCAAATAGTGCGGCGTACACCCCGACTGTTACGTAACAGTCTGTGTTATGTTGAGATTCGCCTGTTCTTCGGAGGTCTTTTAAACAAATGAGATTTATATAAGAAGGAGGAAACAATGGAGTTTGAGACTCACTGTATGTCATTTCCATGTACTGAACTCTTGTTATTTAACTATGCCAAGATAAATTCAATTTTTAATTCTAGGGCACATTTAAGCGTTTTTAGTGTTAAGCATAAATTCCAGGTCAAATGCAAGTTTCAAAAGAATCCGTGGCATGTTGTTCACTTGCCTCATAGACCTCCACTGTAAGCTCACAACTATCAACATTACTTTGTTTGTTTTAACCTACTTGAATATATTCTGTGAACATTTATGCTGTCAGTTAGCTTGTGTTTAACCTGGAATATTCCTTCGAAAGCATCTTCATTGTGTCTTCTTTCTGCTTTTCACTTTGTACCTTGTAATAATAACTCCCTTGTCATCTCATGTCAGACCCCAGTGATCGCTCTGGTGGGAAATGATGCATGCTGGAGTCAGATCTCCAGAGAACAAGTGCCTATGCTGGGGAGCAACGTGGCCTGTGGTCTTGCCTTTTCAGGTGAGGTGCAATCATTAAATTGTTGTTCACTGCATTTGTTTAAATGTCAATGCTAACGTTTCAAATCGTCAGTAAATCTTACGAACCACAATTTTTCATCAAATTATAAAGCTCTTTTCAAAGGGAATATATTGTGTATTGATCAGTCATAGTGAGGTGTTGCATCACATGCTGTTCCATTCCTTCTCCTCCTTGCAGATTATCACATAGTAGCTGATGGTTACGGGGGAAAAGGTTACCTGATTGGCCGAGAGGATGAGTTGCGGCTTGATGACATCATTAAAAAGGCACAGCAGGAGTGCAGAGAGGGAAGGGCAACTCTGCTGAACGTTCTGATCGGAAAGACTAACTTTAGGGAAGGTTCGATCTCGGTTTAGAGAGAGACACTGTGCACCATACTGCCTAGATACCCAAAGTCTTTCTTGTGTTGTCATGCTCAGAATATACCATAAGACAGCCTAAACTGAGTTATATAGATTCAGCTGATTTGAAAAGAGATCAAAGCAACTACATATCAGATGTTCAGAAACATTTCTTCCTTGATGTTGTGACTAATACAGTTCAAATCAAAACTTTCAAGAACATGTCTGGGTCATATTTCATCCTAAAACCAAAATAAATAAATGAATAAATCATATACTGTAATGTTTAAAGAAAACGAAGCCGTTTAAAACCATTTATGATTTTTTTTTTCTAGTATGACATTATACTTATGATGAAAAAGGGAGAATATATAAATATATATATATATATATAGTGTTTTAAAACAATATTTTTTTTATTTTCGGACTGAAATGTGAGCTTGGACATGTTTTGCAAGTACTGTTTTCATTCGAGCTGAAAAGGAGCAAGCACAGTGCCTTCATTCTGTCTAGTTAATATTGATTGATGATTGAATAATATCATTTTTTTTGGAGTGCCTGTATTTACTGAATGTTAAACTGATCTTGTTCAGAAAATCAGATATTTGCTAGAAATATTTTTCAAAAAACTTTGTGTGAATCGAATGGCTCTATGTTTGTTTATTTGAAAAAGTCAGTCTTAACCAAAGTAATATCCTAATAACAGATGCTTGGAAATGCAGTCCTGATTTTTGCTGCAACACCAGACCTGGACATACCATAAGGCCTCTCCTCGGTTTGTGATTGATCACTTCAGCATGACCCACAAAATGACCGTGTGGATATGGTGACATAATTTATCACGATTTTTTGATGTAATAAAATCTCTGAAGTGCAGTGTATTGTTCTGCCATGCAAACCATTGTGCATTTATTAATCTGAGGCATCATCCATCAGCTATTAGTAAACACTCTAATAAAGTAATATAACCATGTAACCTCCAAATACCCTAGAAATGAAACCAGCATTTCTAAGACCATCACTTTTGCATCTGCTCAGGCCCAGTAATCACTGCAGATTTATGAAGGTAAACTCATGGTCATACTTATGGCTTTACTTTATGGGCCCTTGTGCTCTCTGCTCACCAAACCCCTCTAACCACAATTACAGTACCTGATTAATCAACATTATGTAGATTTTCATGTGCAGTCAGTGAGAAACAATCAAATACATGGCCAGTGGGTGAAAAGAGAGAACACTAGAGGTAGAAAGTACTGAAAATAAGGATGCTCTTTGTGTCTCTGCGCAAGAGGCTATATAAAACTTGACGCTTCATTAACCGCAGGCACATCACGACCTGTCCAAAATAGAGCAAGCCTTGCCATTAGCCCATTAACTTTATTATGGTAGGCAGCATTTGAATAGGAACATATCCTACTTTCACAGAGACTGAACTGCTATAAAAAGAGCAACTTACAGACTTGAGCTCTTTTACAGCCATCTGCCATTGACCTGCATATTTGCAAATGCTAGAAATATATTATATATCAGTGCAGTACAACAATGCAGATATATATATATATATATATATATATATATATATACACGTATATACATAAACATATATATATATATATATATATATATATATATATATATATATATATATATATATATATATATATGTATATGTATATATGCATATATGCATTTTCCAAACAGACTGGTATTCAAAATGCACAATGCATATCTACATTATTTTATATTGATTCAGTAGTACCCAATAAATAAGTGTCTGATAGGAATAATATATATATTTCTTCTATCATCAAAATGATAAAATATCTCACTTTGCTGTTGTCAACTTACAAATAGATCACAAGTTACTAATAGATCACCCCCATGTAACTGAGCAATAGTTTGTCCCAAAACCATGTGACTTGCATCACATGATTGCATTGCCTTCAGTGGCAGACATTTTGAAAAGAAACTGGTGAGTGGACTCTGATTTTCTTCAATATTTCATTGATAATAGTGCATATAATGAGAGTACATGTACCAAATATACAAAAAAAATGCTTTGTGGATCAAATAAGACAAGAATGTCAACTATGTTACCTGTCAACTATGTTACTCAGTAATGTAATGTTACTCATGTTAGTCATAGACACGAATCACTATAATTTTTTATATTTAAACCTGTTTTATATGAGTTATAGTTTATATATACCTATACTTGTTGTAGTTCAACACTATAACTAACAGTATACTGTTCAAAACTTTGGGGTTGGTAAGATTTTTTAATTTCTTTTGAAAGAAGTCTCGTATTCTCACCAAGGCTGCATTTATTTGATATAATACAGTACTAATATTTTGAAATGTTATAATTTAAAATAACTTTTATTTGAATACAATTTTAAAATGTAATTTATTCCTTTGATGCAAAGCTAAATTTTCAGCATCATTACTCCAGTCTTTCAAAAATCATTCTAAATGATTTTGTACTCTAGAAACATTTATTATTATTTTTATTTTAATGCTATGCTCAGTATTTTTGTGGAAACTGTGATACATTTTTTTCAGGATTCTTTGATGAATGGAAACATTTTTTTTTAAGTAGATACAGTAAATGTCTTACTGACCCCAAACTTTTGAATGGCATCTTCACATCTTCATCCATGATCCATTATTATGTAACAATCCATCATTTCCATGATTTTGACAGATGTCAGCAGCAGAGAAACAGCGAAGATACAGGGCTCGGCGGGATGCTGATCCCTCAAGAAGGGCACAATATTTAGAAAAGCAGAGAGAGGCATGGTACAGACTTATAAGAATAGGAAATGTGAAACCGATCGCAGAGTTGAGTGAGAGCGAGAAACAAAGCAAAAGAGACAAATGGAGAAAAGCACAACAGAGAAGAAGACAAAGAAAGCGAATGCTAGAAAACATAATTACTCCAGCAGACCGCCCTGAATTTGACCAGCCACCTGAAGAAACAAGGTACAAAGTTACGTTTATGTCCTTTAAGATACTGTTTTTTTAACATTGTATACTTTGATATGCTATAAAATAAATGTTTATGTAGTCAATAATGTGTCTGGTCAGCTATTACTCAAATCAACTATGTGACCCGTTACTGTCGGTGTCAACACACACACACAGTTGACAGAGTAACATAGTTGATATTTTAACACTTTATTTAGTAACACTTTATTTACAGTGTCCTTGTTACTTATGTTACATAGTAATAACAGTAAATTATGCATAATTACATGCTATTACCCTAAACCTAATCCTAATCGTGACCCTATAAGTACATGTTGTTAATTAAAACAACATATACTTATATGTTGTTAAATCATGGTGTGTTTTTAGTCAGTACTTAAATATATAATTACACTGTAACAAGGACACCTTAAAATAAGGTTTAAGTCTGTATTTTAATGTGCTGTAGTTATACACGTCACATGGAAAGTATTTACTATAGCAACAGTAAATTATTTATGCAACTAACAATTAATCTATGCAATTAATAGTACTCAATACTAATTTGTGTAATTACATTGTAACAACTGCACATTAAAACATAGCATGACCATATTTTTTAAATGACTTAAATGCTGTTTCTGACACACAGTAAAGTCTATTGCATATCCCATAGTTAGAACTTATGGGATATCTGACGAAAATTATTTAGATGCAGACTTATGATTAGGAAAAATGTTATTATCCATTCATGACCCTGGACCACAAAACCAGGGTAAATTTTTTGAAATTGAGATTTATACATCACCTGAAGAAATAAGCTTTCCATTGATGTTTGTTTTGTTAGGATATGACAATATTTGGCTGAGATACAACTATTTGAATATCTGGAATCAGAGGGTGCAAAAAAATAAAATAAAATCAAAATATTGAGAAAATCAAAGTCCAAATGAAGTCCTTAGCAATGCATATCCACTCACAAAAATACATTTTTGATATATTTATGGTAGGAAATGTACAAAATATCTTCATGGAACATGATCTTTACTTAATATCCTAATGATTTTTGGAATAAAAGAAAAACCGATAATTTTGACTATTGTTGGCTATTGCTACAAATATACCCGTGCAACTTATGACTGGTTTTGTGGCCCAGGGTCACATTTATAGAATCAGTGAGTGTGTCCAGAAACGTTAGCTACTAGACAGCATTTTAAGGCTTTATCAAATCTTTGAACAAGCCTATCATTCCCATAGTGCTCAATCTGAACATTTAATGTGTCTAAAATGCCCCCAAAAAGATTAATTAGAGCTTAATAAAATAACTTTATATTTCAAGTTAAGTTTATTTTATTTCATGTAACGACAGTTTTTTTTATGGTTTTAGTTAATTATAATAACCCTGTTTTGGAGGCCTGTATAAGTGAGTGACTGTGGCAGTTCTGGCGGATTAAACCTTCACTCACACGCACGCGCTCGGGGGCGCGCACATCCGCTGTGATGCGCGGACACATGTAAAGCTCAGCCTGAGTAGTGAGTACACAAGGATCCGCAGAGGCAAGACTCTGGACAGGTACTTCGCTAAAGGCTGACCTGATTTTTTTTCAAGGCCTTTAGCGTTTTTGACTCTGAAGGCTGACTGGCACTGATACCCTACTGGCATTGAGATTTTATATAGAGAGACACTTATCGTTTGTTCGATAAATAAGAGAGTTTGTCCTTAGTGTTTTGTTTTATCATTAGTAAACGCTTCAAGGAAATTGAAGATTAAATACTCGGATCCTTATTTTCTTTGTTCATCTCGGTAAGTAGTGTGTCTGGAACATTTTATGACATGCTGTTTGTTTCAGTAACATTAGGCTGATGCTGCTGCTGTTGTTGTTGTCTCGCCTTTTCAGTTATTTCGTATTTCCGGATGTATTTTAATAAATGTTTTTTTTTTTTTTTCTCTTGAAGTTTGAAATTAATAATATCCATATAGAAAATAGTGTATTTTTAGCCTGCATGCTAAAGCTGTACTGTGCATCACATATGGAACCAAAAGCAACAGGTGACTGAACGCTTAGTTGAAACATCCTGGCTAAAACATCCCAAAACATGGTAACGTTATATCAAGCCAAACATGGCATATCATAAGAATTACGTTAGTAGTACTCGTAATTCTGGTGTCAAATATTTAAAAAAAAATCTGTTATAACTTAATAATTCAATTATTACGTGCTGAAATAAATCACAAATGTGGCTAGCCTGTTAGCTCGCTAGCTCAAAGAGGCTGTGTTGGATTTTTGGCCAGAGTTTGTTGTTGTAGGTTATGATTGATTTTCTAGGCTTTTCATGTGCAGTCGAGTCTGTCGGGTATGAATATGAAAGAAAAACAACGAGAAAACAGAAAGAACTGCGCTATGTGTTGACTAACAGCTGCTGGCTCCTGAGAAGTGAGCACAACAAAGAACTGTAGCATCTTCACGGTTGTTCCTCACATGAGCAAGCAAATATTCCTCCAGTGGAGAATAAATCTCCTATGTCAAGGACAATTAAGCTTTATTAACCTCCTAAATGAACACTTGATGTTGCTTAAAATTAATTAATAACAACATGAAACTTAAATTCACCAGGTTTATATATGGGGTAAACTTTTGGTCAGTATTTGTTGCTTAAATGGATCTTTGTTTTTTTTTTTGTAGGAGTCGAATGGCCTCTGTTGTTACAGTGAAGACAGAGAAGCGTCCTTCCCCTGACTCTGAGGATGGCGACACAGTGGCTAAGAAGGCCAGGTATGAAAACAGCAGATGTTTCTTGCTTTTCTGCCAGCACATTCCCAAGGCGAGCCAAATGTTCTTCAGTGCAGTCAGCTTCAGTTTGGTGACATGTTCTGACAAATATGGTTTTTCAAAGAACTTCCTGATAAGGATTATTTTACCAGGAAGTTTTTTTTTCATATTTGGTAACACTTTACAATAAGATTTCATTAGTAACAATACTTCTAAAGCATTTATTAATCTTAGTTTATTTTAATTTCAACATTTACTAATGCATTGTTAAAATGAAAAGTTGTATTTGTTAACATTAGTTAAAGCACTTACATGAACAATGAACGACTGTATTTAAAAAAAAAAATAACATTAAAGATTTATTATTTCTTTGTAACAAATGTAGTGATCATTGTTAATTCATGTTAGTTAAAGGGTTAGTTCACCCAAAAATGAAAATTCTGTCATTTATTACTCACCCTATTACTCACGGAGCCATCGGATTTCAACTAAAATATCTTAATTTGTGTTCTGAAGATTAATGAAGGTTTTACGGGTGTGGAACGACATGAGGGTGAGTAATAAATGACAGAATTTTCATTTTTGGGTGAACTAACCCTTTAATACATTAATTTTAACACAAGAGACATTATTGTAAAGTGTTGTTAGCTAATATTTTTTGAAGAAAATCAATTATGCAATATTACCTAAAGCATATAGGATTGTATGAGACAGATTTTGAAAGAATTAGAGAGACAAATCAAATTTGTTGTTGTTGTGAGAAGATAAACTAGTGTATGACTCACTTTTAAACACATCAAAAACATGTATCCCCCTATTCACAGAGATCTTGACTGTATCACTATGCAGAATAAATGTTCCTAAAGTTGACTTATATTTGATTTAATACATTTTGCATGCAACCATATTAAAGGTGCCATCAAATGTTTTTTTACAAGATGTAATATAAGTCTAAGGTGTCCCCTGAATGTGTCTGTGAAGTTTCAGCTCAAAATACCCTATATATTTTTTTTTAATTAATTTTTTTAACTGCCTATTTTGGGGCATCATTAAATATGAGCCGATTTATGCTGTGCGGCCCCTTTAACAGTGCCTAAACAAAGTTTACACAGCTAATATAACCCTCAAATGGATCTTTACAAAGTGTTCGTCATGTATGCGTCGGATTATGTGAGTATTGTATACTGTTATATTGTTTACATTTGATTCTGAATGAGTTTGAGGCTGTGCTCCGTGGCTAACGGCTAATGCTACACTGTTGGAGAGATTTATAAAGAATGAAGATGTGTTTATGAATTATACAGACTGGAAGTGTTTAATAATGAAAATAGCGACGGCTCTTGTCTCCGTGAATACAGTAAGAAACGATGGTAACTTTAACCACATTTAACAGTACATTAGCAACATGCTATGTTGGTGCGGTGTTATGTTGGGATTCGCCTGTTCTTCGGAGGTCTTTTAAACAAATGAGATTTATATAAGAAGGAGGAAACAATGGAGTTTGAGACTCAGTGTATGTCATTTCCATGTACTGAACTCTTATTATTTAACTATGCCAAGATAAATTCAATTTTCCATTCGAGGGCACCTTTAATGCATGATTTTCTCCCAATACAAAAAAAATTCTTAGAGTTGTGACACCAAAGAGGTAACAAGGAAATAATCTAATTTCAGTTTCATTTTTACATTGTTGACTGCATTCATCAAGCTCAAAATGTCAGCCCAGTTACGCAAGTAAAAATGATTTAACAAATGTTTTTCTTTATTTTATGGGAAATATAAGTTTATTAGTAAACAGCAAACCCACATTTGGTCCCAAATTAAATAATCTCTTTCTGAGTGACAGCTGAACGTAGGACAACATTGCAACCTATAACATTAATTTACAAAATAGAGGGAGAATTTTAATTTCATGCTCACTTTAATGTTTATCGCACAAAACGACTGTTTTTAACATGTGTTGTGATATGTCCAACAGTTTGTAATAATCGCAAACATAAAAGAGATAATGAATAGAAAATAAAATGGCTGATGAGGTTGATGTTTTTCTGAAAGTTAAGGTCCTCCTCTTACTTCAGGTCCTATTTTTGAAGTGAATTTGCATACAGCTCTGCAGCGTAGTTTCATCCATATGCATGTTTCCTCAGACCTGATTACATTTCCTCCACCTCTGCTGACTATAGAAAGTTGCTGCCCAGCCTGAAGACCAAGCGTGCCCCTGAGCTGGTGCTGGTGATCGGCACGGGGGTGAGTTCAGCTGTAGCTCCTCAGGTGCCCGCGCTGCGCTCCTGGAAAGGTCTGATCCAGGCGCTACTAGATGCTGCCAATGACTTTGATCTGCTTGAGGAGGAGGAGAGCCGCCGCTTCCAGAAAAGTCTGCAAGAGGACAAGAACCTGGTGCACGTTGCCCATGACCTTATTCAGAAACTTTCACCGGTAAGAGCAGACTGTTTTTTTTTAAATCACTTTTCTTACTTAATCTTTTCTTTAAAGGGTTAGTTCACCCCAAAATGAAAATTCTGTCATTAATTACTCCCCCTCATGTTGTTCCAAGACTTTCGTTCATCTTCGAAACACAAATGAAGATCTTTTTGATGAAATTTGAGAGATGAAATCTGTCCCTCCATAGACTGCCTTTGCAACTACCACTTTAAAGCTTCAAAAAGTTCATAAAGAGATCGGAAAACGAATCCATATGAATCGAGCGGTTTAGTCCAAATTTTCTGAAGAGACCCGATTGCTTTGTATGATGAACAGATTTAATTTAGGCTTTTACTCGCATGTAAACATCGATCAGCGAACATAAGCAGAAGCTCAAGAACAAACCTCTTCCGGAAGCTGAAAGTGCTGCGTAACCTAAGAGGTTCATTGTTGTGTGTTACGCAGCACGTTTGAGCTTCCAGAAGTATTCCCCCGGGTGAAATTCGGATTGAGCGATTACATTAGATATAATACATTTCAGTAAGTTGTACTGTTTCTTTTAATATACCTTCTAATGTTAATTCATGTTTATTTTGTGCTATAACTAGTAGTAAAGTGGAAGAAATGATCGCTTTACCTGTGCTAAACGCAGCTCCTTGAACTGATGCGGCTACAGTGATTGGTCACGACACATTAAATGGTGCAACAAATAATTTTTTTTTGTTTCAATTTCTTGATAAAACGGACAAAATTTTTCTTAGCAAAAGTAACGAAGCACTAAGATTATTACGATTATTGGATGGCAAGTGCACTAGCATAGATCTTGGGATTTAGGAATCAATATCAGTTCATCAAAATGAAGATTGATTAAAATTGATTAATTTATATTGTCCACCCAGCCCTAGATTTTATGACTTATACCCTAAATTGGTAGTAAATTTGTAAAGAAACACTTAAAGGTGCCCTAGAACTTCTTTTTAAAAGATGTAATATAAGTCTAAGGTGTCCCCTGAATGTGTCTGTGAAGTTTCAGCTCAAAATACCCCATAGATTTTTTTAAATTCATTTTTTTAACTGCCTATTTTGGGGCATCATTAACTATGCACCGATATATAGGTTGCGGCCCCTTTAAATCTCCCGCTCCCCCGTCCCGGAGCTCGCACTTGCCTTACACAGCATAAACACAGTTTACACAGCTAATTTAACCCTCAAAATGGATCTTTACAAGATGTTCGTCATGCATGCTGCTTGCATACATCGGATCATGTGAGAATAGTATTTATTTGGATGTATTACATTTGATTCTGAATGAGTTTGAGGCTATGCTGCGTGGCTAAAGCTAACATTACACACTGTTTGAGAGATTTATAAAGAATGAAGTTGTTTATGCATTATACAGACTGCAAGTGTTTAAAAATGAAAATAGTGACGGCTCTCTTGTCTCCGTGAATACAGTAAGAAACGATGGTAACTTTAACCACATTTAACAGTACATTAGCAACATGCTAACGAAACATTTAGAAAGAAAATTCACAAATATCACTAAAAATATCATGATATCATGGATCATGTCAGTTATTATTGCTCCATCTGCCATTTTTCGCTATTGTCCTTGCTTGCTTACCTAGTCTGATGATTCAGCTGTGCACATCCAGACGTTCTGCCCTTGTGTAATGCCTCGATCATGGGCTGGCATATGCAAATATTGAGGGTGTACACCCCGACTGTTACGTAACAGTCGGTGTTATGTTGAGATTCGCCTGTTCTTCAGAGGTCTTTTAAACAAATGAGATTTATATAAGAAGGAGGAAACAATGGAGTTTGAAACTCAGTGTATGTCTTTTCCATGTACTGAACTCTTGTTATTCAACTATGCCAATATAAATTCAATATTTAATTCTAGGGCACCTTTAAAATTTAATTTGGGGGATTTTTATTTTCTTTGGTGGGGTCAGTGAAAATGTTGGACGAGGAAAAATATTGTTGAGCCCTGATAAACATGATGATCATGAGCACAATGCCAGGCAGAGCGTGAAAGAGCACAACTTTGAGTTTGTCCACCATTAGTCTGTTCCTTTCTTTCCGGCTAGAATGAGGCATAGAGCCACGTGCCACATGTGTTGTTTTTGACACTCAGTCAAAACAGCGTTCAGTGATTTATCCCTGTTTTTCATTGTCAAGCCCCTGTATCATCCAAAGAATTACATCCAAACCCACCAGTGTCGCTAGAGGATTTAGATGGCATTATGCCTGTGAAAGGGGGTTAGGTAATGAATTTCAGCACCAATGCTGATGTTTCATTGCCTGGAATGGTTGGAGCTGAACAATCCACATCAACAAAACAACTCTCCTAGAAAAACATCAGCCTGCAGTCTGTCACCATCCCAGTGAATTTCCAAGCTCAGTGTTTGTTATTGTTAGCTGCAATGTAGCTCTGACTTGTACCACCGGACTACTGCAGTTTCATTTTGGCGTTGATAGTGTTGCCATAGAAAGCATAAATCTGAGTTTGAGGCTCCGGGTAGAACGTCACGTGTTGTCATCTTGTAATTACGGTTACGACATGGCATAAATGTAGCATAAGCTTGTTGTATTGGACGAACATTTTTTGGTCCTGAAACACTGCCTACCCTACCTTTTAAGGTCTCACATCTCCACAGGTCTTTTAGTGGTTTAACCTATTTGTGTGAGTTTTGAGCCTTACGTGAGCAGAACAGAGCAGACCCCAGTGGATCACGTGACCCGTTGGAGATCGGCGCAAAAAATTAGGCTAATCTGAACATGCATCCAGGATTCACACCTCCAGAACAACATGCCACGGCTAGACGATAATCCATTCAGCTGTAGTTACGCATTGCTTTGTAATGTTTGCTGCAAGTCGGAGGATGCCTGTTAAAATAAACATTCACATGTTTGAGCATGAAAGTCATACCTGAGACATTCAGACAGTTTTTTTGATTCAGAAATCAAAGCTTTTGAGTTACTTACTGCATGCTGATAAGCACAAAAATGTCAGAAACCTTCCAAATATGATTTAGTGATTTCTCAGTGCTTGTTGCTCAATGCTGTTAGTTTTCATTGGGTACCCAAATCAGGGCTCCAGACAAAAAAAAAAATTAAAAAATCAATGGACCTTAGTCAGACAACATATTGAATTTTACATGGATGAAACAAGGCTGTGAGGGATAGACTTACAGTACAGTCTTTATAAAGGCATGTGCTGTATCCTAGATCACATGTAATTTTAAAAACTCAACAACTTTCAAAACTTTTGTTTTTGTTTGCTGAAATATTTTTGGAAAGATGTTTTGTCAGATGAGCAATCTGTATATTGTTAAACAAGAGTACAATACATTGAACACTGTACTTTTACACGTCAGCTTCATTTTCATTCCTGTCAATAATTAAATATGCACTACACTGACTAATGTCATGTAAAAACAACAAACAAAAAAACAGCTGCTACAAAGAATAAACTTGCGATTTACCTGTCATGTTTGTACATCTGCCCTCCTTTTGCAAGTGTCAACATTTTCATTCATTTTTTTCCACCGAAACTTTTTATTGTCAACACAACAAATGATGTCATAGGCAACTCTTCACAGAACACGGAAGTAAAAAGACATTACATGCAACTTTTTTACTCATAACATGTCCTTTTATATTGTATGGAGCTCTGTAAATCTCGTTTGAGTGGTTTACATCTAGGGCTGCCTCCTAATAGTTGACTAATCTTTAGTCGACTAGAAGAGGCTTGGTCGACCAAAAAATGTATTAGCCGGTTAGTCGCAGAAAAAAAGTTTGTGCCTTTGTAAAATAAAGAAAACAAACAGGATGCGCTTTCTGTTGTCTCGGTCTCTGTGAACTTGAGCGTGTCAAAAAATAAACCAAAACTCAGTGTATATTTGCCTCACAGACATGAGAAATATATCTATAGAAAGCTTGAATTGTCAACCAATTCAAGTGGTAAACAAATATTCTCAGATGACGTAATCCATATGAAATGTGCATATAGGCACTTCGACTACTGCGGAGATGACGGTTCAACATCGTCGACTTAGTCTCTGCAGCCGAAAACACAGAAAACATTATCAATAAATGTTTAAACAGTCTCCTTGCTGTTTTTTCATGACACATTCATAATCGTTACATTTGCCGCTGCGCTGTGGCAAACTTTATGTGCACTTGAGAGCTGATTAGGCTATGTATTATATAAAGGCAATTAAAGGCTCATTAATATGATTTATATGGCTTATTACTATACAAGTATAAATGAACGACTACTTGACCGACTAGAATCATCTTTAGTCGAGGGCAGCCCTATTTACATCTGTATTTAACGCTGACCACATGTGATCGGACGCCCGAGACGGATGTTAATACCAGGTGTAAACAGTTGAAAGACACCTACACCTCTAAGATCAGAGGCATTAGTTCGCAGCAGGTGTGGAGGTGCTGATAATTAGCCTCTTCCTGAGAAAGTGGATTCTTCATGCTATTCATAGCAGCCTCTCTCTCTGGTTTTCCATGTGCCTCGGCCAAGCTCAGAGAATGAATTCAGCTCAGTGTAATGAGATTGAGTCTGACCAGGACAAGGGCACTGCTGTCAGAACTACTCTGTTCTCAGCGCTCTCTTCACAATCTCTCACATACTTCACAGTGTTTGAAATCAAATCATGTACAGCGTCTAATGATCACTGTAATGACTGAAGTACTTCTGTTTCTTATGAGATTCCTGTTATCAGGGTTGAAGTTCACATGGGCAAACCACTACAGAACAAGTAGTAATATATGAATTAAGTACTTAATTTCATTTTATGTGTTCCATAGAGGACATTTCAATGTCCTCAAAGAAGATTTTGTTTATATTCCCTTCTAGAAGCATGCTATGGTTCACTCTGTAACATTGCTGTACAATCCCAGAGTTATTTAAGTACTCCTGAAGTTGTTTTGTTTTTACAAACATCTCATATTTCTTTTTTTTTATCTCTTGCGCTCTCTGTAGCGGACGGGAAATGTACGCTCCACCTTTTTTAAAGACTGCCTCTATGAGGTGTTTGATGACCTGGAGTGTAAGATGGAGAACGCTGGGAAGCATCTCCTCCGCTCTGTGCTGCAGTTGATGGAGAGCGGTGCCCTGGTCCTCACCACCAACTTTGACAACCTGTTAGAGATCTACGCTGCCCACCAAGGGACCAAGCTGGAGTCTTTGGATCTCACAGATGAGAAGAAGGTACCTCCTATGTTTCCTAATGAACTCAGTATATTGCAGTATACAGTATATAACTGTAATTAGCATTACAGGTCAAAATGAATTATTAGGCGCTTACAATTTTTTCCGTTTTCCACGATGAGGAAAGCGCGGACGGAATCGTGGAATCAGTTATAAAAATAGAATTCACTGTATAATGCAGAATAATAATACTAATACTGATAATAATAGTAATAATAATACTTAAACTAATAATAATGATAAATTATTAAAACTTTATTTTTTTAAGGAATAATCACAAATTTTCTTCCATGTTTTAATATTAACAGTAAAGTTATGTTGTCCAGCACTTTGTTTGACTTTTTTTTTTTTTTTAATTTTCATATGATTAAAAGATAAATTAATGTTTTATGCCTTAATATTTGATGGCCAGAAAAATTTAAATACACAGAAAACAGAATTTCTGGAAAAAAACAAACCAACAAACAAAAACATTTCAGAGGGTCCTATTATTGTAGGGCCTAAAATTAATACATTTAGTTGTTTTTATGAATTCAATTAATCTGACATGCTTTTTGATTATTAAAATTTATTGAAACAATTAAAATGGAATCCAGAAAGCTTAAAACATAAATCACAGAATTTGGTAAAAAATAAAACATAATTTGAAAAAAGAAAAGGAAAACATATTTCATAGGGCCCTAAAAATGTAAATTTTGTTAAACTTTGAATAAGTTGTTGTTAAATTTAATAAGTGTCATGATTTCAATTAATTAGACATGCTTTTTGATTACTAAAATTCAATTTAACCATTAAAATGTAGTCCAAAAAATTAAAACGGAAAAAAAGAATCCAGAAAAATTAAAAATGGAAAAAACGGAATTTGGAAAAGGTCTGACTTTTTAATTTGGATTTGGGCAATGCATAAATGTAGAATCAATGAAAGAAGATACTTTAATAATCTAAACATCTAAAGACATTTGTTATTTTGAAGCAATGATATTAGGTAAGGTCTTAGTTCGATCTTTTTCAAAATCGTAGTAAAAATCTAAATATAATATATATATACAATATATATATTAGGGGTGTTATATACCGGTATTGACGATAACCATGATATTTAAGAATTTAATTAGGGGTGTCGCAATATACAGATATTGACGATAACCATATTATTTCAAGTGAATAGCACACGTATGTTAATATGGCACGTAAATTACGTATGATAATATGGCTTTTTACATCATTCACAAATGATAATAAAATGCAGTTTTTACATATGTAAATCATAATTCTAATTCTTTTTAAAGTTTTGGCAGGTCATTGGGATTTCAAAGTCCACATCATATATGGTGCAATTCATATAATAATGCAATTCAATCATAGACTAACTATGATTGAATTGCATTGTTTATATTGCAAAGTGGAATTCCCCTCGCAGAAAAATCAGTCACTGACAGATACAAAAAACATCTGAAGAAGAGACCATGAGGACTTGTACAAAAATACTTATTGTCAAATCATCAGTTGCTTTAAGCTTAAACAAAAAATAATGAAATTAATTTGTGATATGATGTTCTTCAGATGTTCAGGGCACTGGGTTCATCTCTGTTTGCTTTTGGCCATAAATCTCCTTCAGCACAAAGCAGTGAAAGCTTCAGCTATTAGCCATAAAATCAGCCTTATGGTCCCCGGCCAAGCGTCATGTAGTGCATTAGTGCATGTAAGCTCTACGGCAGCTCACCTGAAGGGCCCTCTGAAACACAAGTGACTGCATGTTCAGTTCTCTGTGTCTTTATTAATCAGGCCGTGTGTGGTTTTCCATAGTGTGGCCTTTAGGCTGGGTGTTTATGCACCTTTTCCATCAGATGCCTCTTGATTAGAACCCACAGTCATTAAAAGCAGCTGGACCTAGAGGGAACTGGATTGGGATCAGTGGAGTATGAAATGCTGCTGTGTGCATGTGTGTGCAGGTTCTGGAGTGGGCTCAGGAGAAGAGAAGACTAAGTGTGCTCCATATTCACGGTGTTTACACCAACCCCAGCGGTATTGTACTGCATCCTGCTGGCTACCAGAATGTTCTGAGGAACACAGAAGTCATGGTGAGTAAATGTTTTTAGCTCTCAGGAGAAAATGAAGTCACACCACTGGAAGTTGATAATTCACTGGGGTGGAGGACACAATGAACCAAAGCATTCTGGCTCAAAGAGATACTCCCTTTTGTAGCAGTTTTTGTTTCTCACTGTCCAGTCCTTGAACAAACTGTTATGACATCATTATCAGCATTATGTGAAGTTTATATGACGATGATAAACGCATCATAAAATAATTTATGATGGTTAGTCACATAATGCAATTTTTTTTTGTCTGGATCCGTTAATTTTATTTAAAAATGCATAAAAAATATATTTGATACATATAATCATTTGAATACACCTCTTCTATGATGTGCATGTTTTATTTTTTGAATGCGCTTCATGTTACAGGGTGAAACATAGTAAATGCTGCTCCACACAAAATCCATCTCTGCATCTGCTCTGAGTTTGCAATGCTTTAACGTGCGTTTGGAAACTCAACATGCACCGACCATCCTTACCATCCTTGTAATCAGAAGCACCTAACAACAAAAGAGAAGCACTTTTTCCTGTGGTTTACCACATAAATAAGTTAAGGGGTTTAAGTTGGCATGAAAGGGAAGTTGTTATTGTCTTTTCTTCCCTATTGTGATGTATATCCAAATAAAACTGCTTCTGAAATAAGAAAAAAAAATATGGAGGGCAGGACTTGATTTTGTCTGTTGGGAATTGATTGGATGGTTGTGGTTTGCTACTGCTGTGATCTCATGTGAGTGACAGGTCATCTCGCCCCGAAGAAGAAGTGTTGCTGCAAGAGGGAGGGGAAGTTATTTTGATTAAAGATTACAAGGGCACGTGAAATTAAAAAAAATAACGATGTGCACGGATAAATAATTTATAATTAAAAAAAGTAAAAAAAATATATATATATATTGCTTTCATGATGACTATAACATTTGAAAATGTAGAACTTAATTTTTGTTCAGTGCCATAAATGTTAGCACTGAAATTTTACAGTTGTAATGATAAAATAAATGTATTATATTATTTTTTAATATCTTTACAGTGAAATATTACAATAGTAATATTACTTATTTTGTTTTTATTTAGTAATTTTTATATTTTTATTTAATATTATGGTTATACTTTATTTTACAGTGCTGTAGTTACATTGTAATTACTCAAATAAGTACTGAGTACTATTAATTAACTACATGTACTTACTATAGAGTTACAGTTAGGGTTTGGTTTAGGGTTAGTTACTTGTAATTATGCATAATTTACTGTTATTACTATAGTAAGTACATGTAGTAATGTGTAACTACGGCACTGTAAAATAAAGTGTTACCATTATTATTATTATTATTATTATTATTAAATAGCCATATTATTGTACGGAAGAGGATTAGGGCCAAGCAATAATAAAAAAAATAAAACCATCTCGAGATTAAAGTTGTTAAATTTCGAGAAAAAAGTCGAAATAAAATGTTGAGAATAAACTCATTAAATTACGAGAAAAAACTTGTTAAATTTCAAGATAAAAAGTTGAGAATAAACTCGTTAAATTACGAGAAAAAAACTAGTTAAATTTAGAGAAAAAAGTCGAAATAAAATGTTGAGAATAAACTCGTTAAATTACGAGAAAAAACTCATTAAATTTCGAGATAAAAAGTTGAGAATAAACTCGTTAAATTACTAGAAAAAACTCGTTAAATTTCGAGAAAAAAGTCGAGATAAAATGTTGAGAATAAAGTCATTAAATTACGAGAACAAATTTGTTAAATTATGAGAAAAAATTTAAATTTCGAGAAAAAAGTCGAGATAAAATGTTGAGAATAAACTCGTTAAATTACGAGAAAAAAAACTCATTACATTTTGAGAAAAAAGTCGAGATAAAATGTTGAGAATAAATCAATTAAATTATGACTTTATTCTCAACATTTTATCTTGACTTTTTTCTCGAAATTTAATGAGTTTTTTCTCATAATTTAACGAATTTGTTCTCGTAATTTAACGACTTTTTTCTTGTAATTTAACAAGTTTATTCTCAACATTTTATCTCAACTTTTTTCTCGAAATTTAACTTTATTTCTTGTAATTTATTTAATTCCACCTTAACAACTTTAATCTCGAGATGGTTTTAATTTTTTATTATTGCTTGGCCCTAATCCTCTTCCGTATTATTGATATATATAATCACAGTATTTTGGCTAAATTGTGCAGCCCTAAAGACCAGCACAGCAAAAAAAAAAAAAAAAAAAAAAGTTTTAAATTGCATTTAGATTTTTCTCCACAGCCCTAGTGATGTAACTGTCCTAATACCAAATTTTAATTAAAATAATATTTTAACAAAATGTAGTAATATTTGCTTATTATTATTTTAAAAACTGGTACACAAAATCAGTCATGTGGTGAGACTAACTTGCATAATTAAAAAATAAAACAGAAGATTAAATCATAGTGTCATGTTTATGGACTTTAATTTTTCTTTGTTCTTAGTTTTTTTGTTCTTAGTCTGTCTTCACCTAGTTTCTCCGTTCGTTTGATTAGTCATTTCGTTCACCTGTTGTCATTTAATTAGCTAATTTCCCTGGTGTATAAATACTTCCTGATTGGTTCTGTTCTTTGTCGGTCGTCGTCTATGTTAGTCGTGTTTAAGTGATCTGCTATCTTCCTGAGGCATCAGTGAAGCAGAGAAGGAGCCCAAGTCAAAACCAGTGGCCTGGTCTTCCCTGAGCTGAAGCAAGCTGCCCAGGAGCGGACCACTGCCGATGTCCCTGCCTGACTTACCCATCCTTCATCTCCTCCACTGGTTTGGTCCAGTTCCCTGAATCCTGTCGGAGCAACTGGTGTCGTCCTGCTCCTCGGCTCTGACCCCACCGCTCACTCCATGCAGCTCTTCGGCTCTGCCTCGGGCCTCCCGTCTTCCAGCTCAACTTGTGGTTGAACCCCCAGCTTCACATCAGGCCTCCAGGCCCTTGTCTCCACCTCGACCTGTCAGCCCGTCGGCTTCGCCCCGGCTCTGCGCTTCCTCGACTCTGCCATGGTCCTCCAATCCTAGGACTTCTCCGGGCTCCCTTGTCCCTCCAGATCATCCTTGGTCAGTCGTCACTCTGCCTCCACTGCGGACTTCCGGGTCTCCGGCAGCGTCTCGACCCTCCACCCCTTTGGCTCCACTGGGCTGCTGCTTCCCTCCAGCTTCTCAGTTGTCCTCACTCCCTCTGGTCCTGCAAACCAGCAGCTCCACCTTGGGCTTCCGGGCATTGGATGTTGCCCTGTGCCCGGTTGCATAAAGCACCTTAAGTTTTTCCCTTAAGTATGACACTTAAGGCGTGATTTCCCCTTAACTAAGGGAATGACTTAAGGGTGTTGCATATAATCTCTTAAACTGTTCACTTAGGTAAGGGAAACCGTTAAGTGTTTCACGAAAGCAACCCAGGTTTTGCCGTTATAAAATTCTACTGTTGCCATGGACACGTTATTTGTTAATACATATCGTGGTAAGTTTTCACAGAAAACAACATAAGATGGATAAGGAAAACAAAAAAGAACACCAAATATGAAAGAGAACGACCAGACGAGAAACTCAAATTGATAGTTTACTCAAAATTGAGATTTCTGCCGTCATTCACTCACCCTCATGTCGTTCCAAACCCATAAGACTTTCATTCATCTTTGGATAACAAATAAAGATATTTTTAATATTCTCTCATCATTTATGTCCATTTATTGAAAGACATCCATATGATTACGGCTGTGTCGGAAGCTCAAACGTGCGCGCAAGAACCAATGAGGTTTGTTTTTGCGTGTGATGCACGCACGTTTGCGCTTCCGTTGACCCAACGCTATCTCACGACCAATTCGTACTTATTCTACGAGGTGGCTATTTCGTATAAATTCATACGACCTCACTCGTGCGAATTCGTACGATTTGTCTAAACCCCAGTGACGGTTAGGTTTAGGGGCGGGGTTTGGGGTAGGTCATTCGTATGAATTCATACGAATTTGTCAACTCGTAAAATACATACGATTTAGCAAAAAACGTATGAATTAGTACGAGTGAGGTCGTATGAATTCATACGAATTAGCCACCTCGTAAAATACGTACGAATTGCCGTGAGATCGGGTTGGTTGACCATATAAGATATGTGCTACATATGTGATTTCATCAATGTTTATGTGAATAAACCGCTAAAGTACAATTTGTTTATCATATAAAGCGGTCGATCGTGTCTCGTTAGAAGACTTGGATTGAACCTGCTCACTCCGTGTAACACTTAAGGTGAAGTTTTCCTAACCTTATGTTATACTTAGGGAAATGACGGTTAAGGGGCTTTATGCAACACTTACGGTTTTTTAAGGGATTACTTGAGGGAAAAATAGATACTTAAGGGAAATTCTTAGGGTTTATGACGTTTCACCTAAAGAAACCCTTAAGTAATACTTAACGGTTATTTTCTGCAACTCCCTTAAGTTTAAGGGAAACATAAGGGCGATCTTAAGGGAAAATTACACTTAAGGTGCTTTATGCAACCGGGCACTGGTCCTTTGGCCTCTCTGTTCCACCGGATACCCCATGCACCCTAGTTCCGCCTCCATCAATCAGTCTCTAGCCCATTAGTCAAGACTCCACTATGGTTCCTCCCTCTGTCGGCTCCACCTTGGTGTCTGTTTCCATCGGCTCCTCCAGGTCCCTGTCCATCACCAGCTCCACATCCACTTCCAAAGCTCCCTCCCTCCGCAGTGTTCAGTTATGGCGTGAGGACACGCCTTCCGGGAGGGGAGAGTACTGTAATGTTTATGGACTTTCAGTTTCTTTGTTCTAAGTTTGTCTGTCTTGACGTAGTTTCTCAGTTTGTTTGATTAGTCATTTCATTCACCTGTTGTAATTTAATTAGCTAATTTCCCTGGTGTATAAATACTTCCTGATTGGTTCAGCTCTTTGTTGGTCATCATCTATGTTAGTCATGTTTAAAGCTGCAGTCCGCAACTTTTTTGTGTTAAAAATTTACAAAAATTATATAATGAGAATATACAACATGAATCCATTTTCCAAACCGTGTTTTTGTCTTATCCTGAATCATTATGGTACACTTATAATAAGTGTTTATATTCGGACTATTTCAGACCGGACTGGTAGGACTCGCCGCAGAATATCACAGTAACTGCGTGACTCGCCATAGACATACACGGAGAAAAGTAGCTCCGGCTAGAATGTTCCTCTGCAAGACGTGTGCAGTTCTGTTTATTAACCGCTAGAGGGCCAACAATCGCGGACAGCAGCTTTAAGTTATCTGCTATCTTCCTGAGTATACAAGTTTCCCAATAAAGGACTATTTTGTGAGATTTCCTGTTTCAAGTCTAATTGAATCCTAAGACCCGTGACACATAGAGACTCCTTTAGACTGTCATGACTGCGTCAAGGTTAATAAATCTATTAAAATATCAGATTGTTTGATCTTTTATGACAATTTAAGGTTAGTTCAGATTGTAAAATGTCATGTAAAATGTCTTATCGTGGATACTGTTATTTCTCAGTCATCCTTAAAATGTGTCTGCCATCAGTCCATAACGTCAGTTATAATATTGTTTTTGCAGAGGGAGATCCAGAAACTCTACGAAACCAAGTCTTTTGTGTTCCTGGGCTGCGGGAGGACGGTGGACGACACCACTTTCCAGGCACTGTTTCTCGAGGCGGTCAAACACAAGTCCGACCTTGAGCATTTCATGCTGGTGCGGCGAGAGGACGTGGGCGAATTCAAAAAGCTTCGAGATAACATGCTGGACAAGGGCATTAAGGTCATCTCGTACGGCAACGAATACTCCGACCTGCCAGAGTACTTTGAGCGGCTGGCCAATGAGATTTGCAACCGGGATGTGGACCGGGACGTAGTGACCAATGGTTGGGGTAAGCTCTGGCTTCACTTTTTAGACATGTTACATTCAATGTTTGGGATTTTTCACTCATTCATTTTCTTGATTCAGGATCTCCCATCTCACAAGGTGAAGAAAGTCAAAATGGTTTTACGACCCAGAAAAACCTCCTGCAAGGTTAGGACAGCTTTCGTGTTGTTGGCCGGCTTGCATGCTAAAGGCAGTTTGGGCATTTGACTGGAGCATGACGGCGCCTTTTTTCTTCTTTTTCCTTCTTTCCTTTAATGCATGCTTCTAGAAGGATAGAAACATAGACCTGAACACAGCACAAGGGCTTCTTTTGTTTTTTTTTTTAAAACTCGCTACACCTTTCCACTGTACTCTTCTGCACCTGACCCCATGTGCGCTGTGGCTTCCTGTGATCAAATCAGCTGATGCTTGCTGTTGTAATGAGATCTTCATTGTAGCTCTTCCTGTTTCTCTGCCCAGACTACCACTCGTGACACAAGTGGCAGTCTGAGAACATTCCCACAGCTCCGCTGCACAGTTCCGTCGCCCCCTTCCGCTCGGGTCTGGTATGACTAGATCTTCACGCACAACAGACTCTTTTCTCATACCTAAACCGAGCTCCGTCAGTACCGGTTCGCTTCACACGGGAAAGGCGCCTGTAAAAACACCAACAAGCAAACTGTGAACTCCTGCAACTCAGAAAATGTTTATGAAACTCTTCATGTGAGTGAAGGAGAAATTTGTGGATTTTTTTTTTTTTATGTGGTAAGTGAAGTGTGGACAAAGAATGATGTTCAGGGCCAGTCTGATCTTAAACATGTAGTAGTTTCTCACTTCCCATTTTTCACATCAGTAAATGCACCAGCAAAATATAAATAGTGTGTGAACCTTACAAAATAAATGTCCTGGTCATGTTTCACCCCAAAATAAAAGGGAAAAAAGAAGATGCATTTTGAATAAAGACCATTAACGTGGTCACACACACACACACACACACACCTACACAGACACACACACACACACACACACACACACACACACACACACACACACACACACACACACACACACACACACACACACACACACACAAAGTGCAATATATTGTTTTTTTTTTTATGAATTCTCATGTTCTTTCATTTTTATCGGAAATGAAGTATACAGTATTCAGTGAAATTTAACATGTTTTCCATTGTAATATTTTAAAATGTAATTTATTCCTATGATGGCAAAGCTGAATTTTCAGCACTCCACTCTTCAGTGTCACATGATCCTTTAATTCAGCAAGGATTCATTATATTGATCAAAAGTGACAGGAAAGACATTTATAATGTTACAAAAGTTTTTCTATTTCAAATAAACGCTGTTTTTAAACTTTGTATTATCAAAGTATCCTGAAAAAAGTATATTTTTCACAAAAATATTAAGCAGCACTGTTTTAAACATTGATAATAATAATAATTACCAATAATTGAGTATGTTATAACAATTTATGAAGGATCATGTGATGCTGAAGACTGGATTAATGATGCTGAAAATTCAGCTTTGATCACAGGAATAAATTAAAATTTAAAATATATTCAAATAGAAAACATTTTAAATAATAATATTTCACAATATTACAGTTTTTCTGTTTTTCATCAAATAAATGTAGCCTTAATATAAAGTATAATCTTTCTAAAACATTACAAAAATCTAAATTCTGAACTTTTGACCTGTAGTGTGTGTACATGTAAACACATTTTTTCTTTTAATTGGTTGAAATATGACTCGGGGCATTTTTTTTATTACTAAATCTGTCCTGTAAGAAGGAGGAAATTCAGAAAACGCCTTGTCAGGGTGACTGGGGTGTGAATCAAAATGCTTGTGATTTCTCAGGCTTTTACTTAGAAGCATTTCAGCTTCCATGAATCTACTTGAACTTGTCATGAGACTGAGGATAATGATACAATGCCATCATTCCTCTCAAGCCACACAACTTTCAATACATTTTATTGCACTTGGACAGATAGTTCCCATTTATAGTCTTAAATGCCAGTAATGCTCTAAAAAGATGGCTGTTTATAAACCTTTTGTATTTTAACTCCAGTGGTCCACTGTTTAAACATCTCTGTCCACAAATGTCTTTTAGGTATTTATATGCTATTTTAAAATAAAACATCTGTTTGGTACCAAATGTGTTGTTGTCATTACTGGAAAAGCAAATAGAAGCAGTGGACGTGCCCATTTGTTACTTGCCTCTGGTGTCCTTCGATTCCAATTATTTTAACTGCAGCACCTACATACTGAACAAAACACAACTTGCACTATACCAAAGCTTTTGTTTGAAAAAGGTGCAACTGCTTCGTCACGAACATCCAGTCAGATGTTGTCTCGGATTTCACCGGTAATTGATAACTTGTGAGTTTATGATTGTTTTAGACTGACTCATAATAACCGGCCTATAAAGTTATGATTTAGGGAATCGGACTACACCGTTTATGCTGGATGTGTGTTTTTGCAATGCAACAGACATGTCTACTTGTATTATTTCTTAAGAAATGATATGCCCAATGTGAATTCAGCAGTGGTGCAAATACCAGTACTGCACTGGAAACAAACTACTAGAAGCAAACAAAAGTCTTTACAGGCTATTATAGCAGCTTTATTTAAGAAATATTACACATTCTCAAAGTACAACAAATCTTCTCGATGAAGCTCTCCAGTCTTGCCATTGTGCTAAATCAAATTAATATGAGGAGAATTAAGACCTGACTTTGTTTTAAAATAAAAGCATGAAGGGATCTGAAAGAAAAGAAAATGACAGTACAGTTACTAATGAATTAAAACAAAGATGTAACTTTGTAGGGATTCAGATAGTTTGGTATACGCAGCATTTTAGAACTCTTTGCTGAGGTGCCTCACTCAGACCTTGGCCTTCAAACCTCAAGCACCAAATCTTTCAATATCTTTTAATAACTTTCATATCCAGTGACATGAAAAGCCTGAGTAAAAAAGGAAGAATGAGAAAAGGCATCATTTGTACGGAATTGTTTTGGGAACAACTGCGAATGTAATGAGCTGAGGCACTATGGTAGTGAATTCATGAGACCGTTTGGGTGACGAGCAATCTTCTGAATGTACCTACATTAATCAAATAAAAAGTAGACAAAATACATTTAGAATATATATTATATTTTTTTTTATAACATTTGAATAACACCTCAATCAATCTTTTTTGCGAGGAAGTAAATATGAGAACACTTCATCATGGCGAATGGAGGCAGAAAAGTGAAAAATACTTTTCTCAACTCATTCTCATCTTTAATGAAAACCACCAGGCGTTTGTAGCTGCTGCTCTCTGATTGGCTGTGTTGCATGTCAATCAAAAATGGTTGCTGAGGTGAGATCAAGTCAAATGTTATTCCTTCCACTCATTAAACTGAATCAAACACTTTTTTTTTCTCCCTGGAACAAAACACAAGAGGGTTCCTAAATATGAACTGAATTTCAGTTAAACCTGTAGTAAACTAAAAAACACCTATCATTTGAACACATAGGCATGTTTGCATTCACAAGAAGCTGAGAGGGGTCACGGGTCTCGTATCTAGCTGTAGCGAAACCGTGAAAGTGGCTCGAGCACCAGAAGCTCAGGCCTTCATGAGCGCGCTGACCACAGCCCTGGCGTTGAGGCTGCGCAGATCGCTGTACGTCTGCCCGGTGCCCACAAACACGATGGGCTGACCCGTGATGTAGGTCATGGAGATGGCAGCGCCCACCTACAGGATACATGGGTAAGTTTCTCTTAAAGTTCATTTCGCAAGAACTTACAACTTAAGAAGGGCCATGAAAAATGGATTCAAACATTCCTGCACTCATACCTTGTCATCGATGGTGTCAAACTTGGTGAGAACAATGCCATCGATAAGCCTGGGTTTGTCAGTCTTGGAATGATCAGCCAGGGCTTGATTAAATTTAACCTACAAAAAAAAAAAAAAAAATGCAGAAAACATCCACGAATTACTGACTGAATGTGAGCATTAACAGACCTGAAATATTTGTTATGAAGGTCAGGACTGGTTTCTTGCAGCGATTTTCCACATTCAAATGGATACACAATAGAAACACAACAAACAACAGAATGGTAATTAGCATGGATGACCTGAAAATGGGTGGGGCTTAGCAGCCCAGACGCTGTTTCTAATTGGTTGAATTATTTTGCATTACTTTTCATTGTGTATGTTCAATTTAATTCATTTTTAAAGTCTATCAATGTCATTATTATACATATAAAGAACATTGCCATGTGGAATCTCTTACATTTCTCGAGGGAGTAAAGATGGACCAATCACATTATTCTAAATATACGTTTATAGTCTGGTAGATTTAAAAAAAAAAATGATTTTTTTTTCACCAAGGATGCATTTATTTGATCAGAAATGCAATAAAAACAGCAATAGTGTGAAATATTTTTACAATTTAACTGAAATGTATTTATTTCAGCTATTTGCCAAGGCAACACTTCTCATTTTCATTTAGTTTAACTAGATGTACTAAAATAAATAAAACTAAAACTGAAATAAAAAATAAAAATACATATTTCTTTCTTTCTTTCTTCATATAGACATTTAAAAAACTAAATAAGACAAAACCCCAACAAAATTACTAAACTTTAAAATAAAGAAAATATAAAAACGAATTCAAAATATTGAGAAAATCTATAAAGGTATCTCAAAATAATACTAAAAGAGCACTGCTCCCATCTTCAGTGTCACATGATCCTTCAGAAATCATTCTAATATGCAGATTTACTGCTCAAGAAACATTTCTGATTATCATCAATGTTGAAAACAGTTTTTGCTGCTTAATATTTTTGTGGAAACTGATACATTTTACATTCTTTAAAAGAATCAAGTTCAAAAGAATAGCATTTATTTGAAATAGAAATCTTTTGTAACATTATAAAAGTCTGTACGGTCACTGTTAATCTATTTAATACACCCTTGCTGAATAAGTAAGAAAGTTAGTATCAAAAAGATTTTTTTTCCCTCAATGTAATAAAAGTAAAAGCGGCAAAAGCACCAAAGTCATAATTCACTGAAAAACAATGCTCCCTAGTGCATGACCACTTTGTTTCTCAGTTATTAACCAGAAATATACAATTTGAATACAATACACCAGGGGTCTTCCAACTCGGTCCTGCAGAGTTTAGCTCCCACTCCAATTAAACACACCTGAACCAGCTAATCAACATCTAATTATGCATACTAGACTACTTCCAGGCAGGCGTGTTGATCAAGTTGGAGCTAAACTCTGCAGGACAGCGGCCCTCCAGGACCGAGTTTGGAGTCCACTGCAATACACTATAAATCAGTGCCATCTATAGGCTATATCTGGCATTACACCTGAGCAAAACCTACCAGCTGATCCACAGCCTCATTGCCCACTAGTGCTTCTCCCACAAACAAGACCAGGTCCGGGGTGTTGACCGCAATCAGCTTAGCCAGAGCCGTCATCAGTGGGGCGTTATCCTGCATACGGCCAGCTGTATCGATCAACACCACTTCAAAACCCTGGTTACGAGCTGTAGAGAGAGAGAGATACGTTAATGAATGAATCCTTGGAAAGTTTCATTTTCTGTGAAATCATGTGGATTTTACCATAGGCAATAGCTTCCATTGCGATCCCAGCAGCATCCTTGCCGTATCCCTTCTCGAAGAGCTGTACGGCAGGGCGTCCGCCGTGCTTCTCGGGGGGGTGCAGAGAGTTCAGACGCCGCTGATGAGTCCTCAGCTGCTCCACGGCACCCGCGCGGAACGTGTCACAGGCGGCGATGAGCACCGTGAAACCGTTCTCAATCAGCCAATAAGAGATCTACACCCAAAAAAAAAAGAAAAAAGAAAAAAAAGTCACATGACCTTTATATTATATTCAATATGCTGATTTACTGCTCAAAAACATTTATTATTATTAATATTGAAACCACGATACACTACCATTCAATTTGAAAAATTAATACTTTTACTTCGCAAGGATGCATTAAATTGATCAAAAGTGACATTTATAATGTTGCAAAAGTTTTTTTTTTTTTTTTTTTTTTTTTTTAAATAAATGCTGTTCATTGAACTTTATATTCATCAAAGAATCCTGGAAAAATATATATATATTCTGGTTTTTACAAAAATATTATGCTGTTATTATATTAATAATAATAATAAATATTATTGTTAATATTAATATAATAATAACAACAACAACAACTACTGTTTTTACTTTTCAACATTCATAACAATAAAAACCATTATTAATAATTATGGATGCAACAATACCACTTTTTCCAGAACAAGTCCGACACTGATACCAATATTTTTCGTGCTTGCCGATACCAATACCTGCATATATTGGAACATACTGGAATATTAGGCTGCTGTCACTTTAAGAGCTGCACGTATCCAACATACTGTTACACATGCGATTTCTTTCTCAGCTATTTACGTTTACTTAAGACATAACATACTGTGTTTCACAAGGACACTAGCCTAAAGAGGCATTTTGACAATTTTGTGAGAATTTGAAAATTCAAGCGCAAGACATTCAAGAGAACTTGATTTAATAGGCTATTTGTGCGCTGTCTGAGAAGCAGATTTGCAGTGTGTTTGCAAGAAAACTTTTTGAAAACTTCATGTGATTACTGTACCACTGTACAACATATACTGCACATTTGTGTTCTGTTCTCCCTATTTAATATACTATATCTCCCATTAATAATTCACTGGAATGCACAAAGGATCTCTTGATTTCTTGTCTTTCCAGGTTTGTTTTCACAGGTAAATACAATTTATTATCTTTCAAAATGACAGAAATCACTTTGAAATAGTATCATGCAATGCTGAAGTTAATGAATATTTTTGATTAAGGCAACGTATGTTACATAATACAGATATGTATTACTACAGTGATATTTAACCCGTGCGTTATTGCTGTGGAAAGAATCACACTTTTTCATGGTCTGTTGAAAGTACCTTGTTGATGCTTTTACACTTCTTAATGGCCTTTTAATGTTCAATCATTGTAGGGTGAGTAGAATTATGTCATCTCATTGTACCCGAGCGCAGCATCAGCCCGATACTGAAACTGGTATCAGTGCATCTCTAAACACCAATAATAATAATAATAATAATAATAATAATAATAATTGAGCAGCAAATCAGCACATTAGAATGATTTCTGAAGGATCATGTGACACTGAATACTGGAGTAATGATGCTGAAAATTCAGCTTTAATAATAATAATAATAAGTTACATTTATATAGCGCTTTTCTCGGCACTCAAAGCGCTTTTACATATGGAGGGGGGGAATCTCCTCAACAACCATCAATGTGCAGCATCCACCTGGATGATGCGACGGCAGCCATATTGCGACAGAACGCCCACCAAACACCAGCTTTGATCACAGGAATAAATTACATTTTAAAATGTATTCAAATAGAAATCTGTTCTTTTAAATTGCAATTATATATCACATTACTGTTTTTACTGTATTTTTAAATAAAATTAGAGTTCGACTTTGGTACTGAAATATTAAAAATGTGATGCTTTGAGCGCTGTTGAGCGGATTCGTAAACACCTCTGATTGGCCATTGTTTTCACGTCTCATCGGATATGTCTGTGATTGGCTTCAGTGATCAACGCTGTAAGAAGTCATCAATGGCGCTCTTCACCAAGCGCTTACAGAAATACACACGGGAGCGTTTGAAAGCAGGCGTCTATCGCGGACCAGTCCACTGATAGTAGTTGCTTCTACTTTAGTAGTAGTTGTTACTGCTTTCAAACGCTTCTGCTCCCGCTTTCAAATTCAAACACTTCCGTGTGCTTTCAAGCGCTGCCATGCGTTGATCATTGTAGCCAATCACAGACATATCCGATGAGCGCGTCAACACAAAGGCCAATCAGAAGTGTTCACGAATCCGCTTAACAGCGCTCAAAGTGTCACATTTTTAAAATTTCAGTACCGATAGGTACCGAAGTCGGTACTTTTGACAACTCTAAAGCCTTGGTGAGCAGAAGAGACATTAAAAAAAATGTATTTACTAATGAATAATTACGCAATTATTCTGAACTTTCGACAAGTAGTGTATTTTTTTCTCGTACATTCAAACCGCATTTTTTAATTTCAAGGACTTTTCAACAAAAGCTGATTTTCCAGGTATTGCATGCAGACCTTAAATTTCTACAAGCACACTATTTTTTTAAACAAACCTTGGCGAGGTTGGTGGACTTGCCGACGCCGTTGACCCCACAGAAGGTGATGACGAAGGGTTTGCGCTGAGAACGAGCATCCAGCACGTCCCTCAAGATGTCCACACGGCGCTTGGGCTGCAAGATCTGCACCAGAGAGTCCTGCAGAGCCAGCTTTACCGTAGAGGCCACAGCTGGACAGAAGAAAACCAGAGGAAGATTTAGAAGAGCAAAATAATCCAGGAAGGCCAGAAAGCAAGAGAGAAGACATGCACTCGATGTACTGGCGTGAGAACATGCACATGTCTGTGGGAAGGCTCTTGTTTGGACTGGCTGTTCAGCAGGTGTGCACTGTACTTACTGGTGAAAGTGCCCATGACTTTGCCTTCCAGTTTCTTGGCCACAGACTCACAGAGCTGGGAGGCTATTTCAGCTGCTACATTCTTGGCTAGAAGAAAGAAGAGACAAAATTCAAATTGCAGCTAGCTTGATCCAGTTATAATGTGGGCTGGGTTATACTTCATTTGTTACAAAGTAGTTAAACAGAAGTACTGAGTAATTTTAAGTGACTCTTGCTTAAGAGTTAGGGCTTGGTTTAGGGTTAATTTCATGTAATTATGTATAATTTACTGTTATTATTCATGTAACATGTAACAAGGACAAATAAAGTGTTACCATAGGCTGTTACGCACAATGTATCAGTTTCTAGATATCTGTGATTACTGGATACTTCAAGCATCATTTTGATTAGGCCCAATTCACTAATGAATTGAGAATATCAAAATTCTCTCATGAAACAAACAACAATGCTCCTCATGAGCAAGTTTCATTTTACACAAGAGCAATATCTAGCTCAGGGGTTTTCAAACTTTTAGATGCCACGGCCCGCCAAATAGGATCCTCAAGCGAGGGACCCCATCTTCAAATTTACATTTTCATGAATTAAGACCCAATTTATACTGTGAAACATTAATATTAAATGTGTAAAATATTATATTATATGGAAAATATTTTGTTTCTATTATGCTATTAAGTAGCTCCGGCTACAAGATGCATGCAGTTCTGTTTATTAACAGCTAGAGTGCCAAAAGTTACATAGTGTACCTTTAAATTATTTATTTTAATTATATATTTATTACCTATACATCTTTCTACCTATAGTACTGTATTATTTATATCAATTTTTAATGTTTTATTTAAATCAAATTAACTATTTTACTAATTTTTATTTACTTTCGTTTTTACTATCATTTTTATTTCTATCTATCTATCTATATCTATATCTATATCTATATCTATATCTATATATATAAAAAATACTGTACTTTTAGATGTATTATTTATTTATAATCAATTATTATTTATCAATTTTATTTAAATATTTTTATTATTCTTTTTCTACCTATAATGCTGTACTGTTAGATGTATGTTATATACATTAAAATTTTATTTTTACTTTTTATTAAAACAATTTCAACCTATATTCTACAAACTTTAAGATGTATTTTTTATTTTAAATTTTTAATTTTTAATTTTTTAATTTAATCCATTTACTTAAATCAAATTTTTACGTTTTTTCTGCCTATAGTTCTGTACTATTAGATGTATTTATATCAAATTTATTTTTATTTGATATATTTTAGTTTCTTATTTACTCTTATTTTAATCACATTTTTATTATGCCTTTTCTATTTATAGTAATGTTTTTTTGATGCATTTACTATCAATACTTATATCTATTTTTATTCAATCTATTTATTTTAATCTGATTTTTATTATACTTTTTCTACCTATAGTACTGTTAGATGTATTTTATCAATTTTTTATTAAAATCTATTTATTTTACTCTAATCGTATTTTTTTTTATAACTTTTCTACATTTTCAACCTTTATTCTACCTTTACTTTTAGATGTTTTGTATATATTTTTTTTAATTTATTTTAGTCAGTGTTTTTATATATTTATTTTAACATTTTTTCTGTAAACTTTCACACAGATTCCCTAGCACACCTTCGTGTCCTCCTGATCTAGATAATTAAATATTTTAGTAGAAATATGTAGTCAAAATCAAAAATTCTCATTCATTGCAATGACTTTTCCAGGCCTGAAAAACACCATCTTACAATTCCTCAATATTTCCAGTTTGTCCATGACTGTAAGAACCCTTTAACCATTTAATTAAAAACAAATTGAAAAAACAAGCGTATTGAATGAGGTGCTACGGAGCAAGAGCGACGTCATACCAATGAGGTGGTCCCTCATCTTGTCCAGAACTGGCTCCATGTCCTCCTGAGTCAGATTCTTCGATCCCACCAGGCCTTTCAGCATCCCAAACATTCCCCCAAAACCACCCTTTTTAGCTCTGCAGAGAAAAAACACAGAATGTGGCATCTCCATATCTAAAGATTCAAACGAAGACACAGATGAAGAAATTCAATGTTGTGAGGCAGTGTTGAAAGGACAGAATAATAGAGACTTTAAAATGTTACCCTTTCTTGTTAGTTTGCGCCACCACAACACGCTCCTCTTCCTCTACTTCTTCATCCTCGTCATCTGAAGACTCATAATCCACACCTCGCAGGTCACCTTTCATCGAATCCACCTGGATCAGCTGAGAGGAACACAGACAATTTCATCCGCAATTAATTTAAGTATTAAACAACCCTGTAAATTAAACATTTGGAAGCCCATGACTTTGCATCCAATGGCGGATCTGCTACTATTCTATTTCTATCGTGCTGAGCGAATGTCCTGTCAATGACACGACTCATGACGAGTATAGAAAATCAACTGCACTGCGCATGTGTCGAACACGTCCATCCGCGCTCATCCGCAGCTGAGTATACTTTGAAAGCTGTGCGGACACAACGGAGCGGAACACAGAAAATGAAGTATACCCGGGCATTAAAGCTGGACTGCTCACCGGTTCAGCTGAGGCCTCGTAGTCTTGGTTCTGTGCGTCATTGGAGTTGTTGCCATTGGTTCCACTGTAGTCCAGCTCTCCAGTGTTCCTCCCACCCATATCCCACACCCGTTTTTCCTTCCCCTTTGGCTTCGGGGGTTTAGGTGACTTACTGTGCAATACAAAGCAATAAAAATGTAACTTTAAACAATATCTTATTATAACCTCCTGTTTTCAAAGTAATCAGATGGAATAATGTAGTCTAGAACTAAACTTGAGGATTAAAGTGGAAGTCATTTAGAAATCCTGTGACCTGTGCGATCAAAGATGGGGCTTTATCTGAAATGAAACAGGCATTTTCACACAATTCATACCTGGTCTTCTCTGGTTTTCCGCCACCCAACTGCTTGCTGATGAACTTGGCACGGTTCCTCTCAATAATCTCCTCTGCGGTCAGACCATCACTTCCATTCTCCACAGCCTTTTTTGAGGCAGTCTGTGAAGCAGCTTTAGTCTGATCTCCTCCTGAGACACCTGAGAATAGGTGAAAAAGAAAGAACGGTCACACTAACAAACTTATAAAGCACTAAAAGTGCCACTTACTCCCAACTGACTCGTCTCTCACAGTTCTCACCTTCCTTTTTGGCATTTTTACTTTTCTTCCCTCCTTGCTCCTTGCTTTTGTCTCCATCCTTTGTCTCGATCATAGACTTCACAGTTTTTTGGGATTTCTGGGACATGTCGAAAGTCCTCATTGAGACGGGGGCCTTGGCTTTGCTGCTGTCCTCCGCCTCCCTGCAAAAATTGTAATTGTGGTCTTTTATTTAAAGGCGCCCTAGAATCAAAAATTTAATTTACCTCGGCATTGAATAACAAGGGTTCAGTACATGGAAAAGACATACACTGAGTTTCAAACTCCATTGTTTCCTCCTTCTTGTGTAAATCTCATTTGTTTAAAAGACCTCCGAAGAACAGGCGAATCTCAACACAACATCATTAATATGTATGCCCCCAATATTTGCATATGCCAGCCCATGTTCAAGGCATTACACAAGGGCAGCCAGTATTAACGTCTGGATGTGCACAGCTGAATCATCAGACTAGGTAAGCAAGCAAAAACAATAGCGAAAAATGGCAGATGGAGCAATAATAACTGACATGATCCATGATATCATGATATTTTTAGTGATATTTGTAAATTGTCTTTCTAAATATTTCGTTAGCATGTTGCTAATGTATTGTTAAATGTGTAAAATTAGTTTTGCAGACAAAATACATATTTGTTTTAAAATTCCCAGGAAAAAGGTCTAGCCCACCTCAGAAGATTGTGGAAGTCCTCTCCAAATTCAAAATTATTGAGCAGAAACTTTAGGGGGCCTCTCTGCTCCAGCTCATTCTTGTATCGATCTCTGAAGTGAAGCTGGACATCATCTATGAACTTATCCACATACGTCAGCGTCAGGATCTTTTGAAAACCCACCTGGGACACCAGAAGCACACGATCAGGCACGAGGACAGTTGAGCCATGGGACACAGACTGATCTGATCATCACATTATTTGCACTGACAAAGGAAAATGAACACTCACTCACCACAAACACAAGCTCAAACTCATTGTCCAGCTTGTATTTAAGACTCAGGGCATTGTGGGTGAAAGAGTTATTCCCACTCCTCTCCTGCAAACAGAAACACATTTAAGTAGTTATATATTAGTAGTAAAATAATTATGAACTAAACACGAAAAAGGTTTATATTCAGCTCTGGCTAAGCTGGTACACGCAGTATTATGCAACACATTTGACTGCCCAACATGTACTATCCAAAACTCAGATCCCACCTAACGCAGTCCAGCTCAATATTCGTCCTATTTTACATCATCCAACAGAGTTCCCATAGTAACCTGCCAACATTACACCCTCACAGCTCAACCCATGTGTCTGCTGGGCTAAGATGGCGATATCTGCCCTGCGGCTGCCTGTATACTGAACAAAACAATAATCCGACGGTGTGAATCCTCAACAGGCCGTGCAGGGACTTTACCTGGAGGATGACGGAGCGGATGAGAGCGTTGACAGGCCCGGTGAAGGATTCAGTGACTCCGGCCCCCTGAAAACACCACAACACGATTCCCCCTTTACTGAAGATGGCGAAGAAGTCCAGCATCTTTGCCAAACACGAAAGAACCCAATTCTACGAAGGACAGAACAAACAGCGTTCAACGAAAACGAAAACGTGTAAAAAAAAATAAATAAATGCTCCAAAGTTGCCCTGCGCTTGAGTAAATGTGCGCAGCGCTGCCTGCCGTCAGAACCAACTCAACTCACGATCAGACACGTCAGTGGCATTATGAGGAAGTGATGCAACTTCCGGTGGAGTGCCTCACATGATCAGAGCTTGAAGTATTTGACAAATTTTGGTGCAATTTTCTTCGTGTAATATTTGGTTTCATTATGATAAAAGTTTGGAAAACGAGGCATACATTATTAATCTTGTGATTATATTTGTTAAGTTTCATATTCATTGCTGTAAATTAAGTAATCAGAAACCTATTTTTTTGTGGTGCTTAATGAATTGTTTATGCATTATTAAAAAAAAAAAAAAAATCAGGGCTTGCACTTTTAATTTTACATTATATAGAACGTTTGGATTCATATTAGATTAACAAAATCCATATTTTTGTAATTAAGAAATTTTTATTTTATTTTTAAATGCCGATTTTTTTAGGTGCTTAAAGGTGTAGATGTCTAAAAGTTTATATATTATATAATTATATAATATTTGTAATAAATATTATATAATTATATATTTGTATTATATAATACTATATAATAATATAATATTAATATTACATTATATAATATTATTTAATATATATATTTGTAACAAATATTATATAATTATATATTTGCATTATATAATACTATATACTAATATAATATTTATATTACATAATATATTATAATTTAATATTATATATTTGTAACAAATATTATATAATTATATATTTGTATTATATAATACTATATAATAATATAATATTATTATAATATTATATATTTGTAACAAATGTTATATAATTATATATTTGTATTATATAATACTATATAATAATATAATATTAATATTACATTATATAAAATTATTTAATATTATATATTTATATACTATTATATATTTGTAACAAATATTATAGAATATTTATATATTATAACTGTCTGTTATACATGTGTTTTGACGGATAGTACATGTATTTTCACGTTTCTGTGACATTTAGTTAATGGTCTTCAAAAGCGTTTCTCTCATGGGACCTGTATTTTTCAGATACATCACTTCCGCCTAGTCTTTTAATCTTCTCTGGTTTCTGTTTTCACTCTGCTCAGTTGGCAAGATGGCGTCAGAACCGAACAAGACAGAAATTCACACCATTTTTAAACGTTTGCGATCTATACCTACAAACAAGGTAACACGTGAGGTCTTATTGAAACCTATCTGTGATTGTTTTTATTATCGTTCTAACTTATTCAGAGACATCCTAATGTGTGTTTCATGTGGGATTACGTGTCATTTGCTTGTCGCTAAGCCGGTGCTGATGGGGCCTGAGTGCCGTCCAACACATATATGTTTACTGTCAACATCACACCCCAAAAACAAACCTGTACTAAACTATCAAACACCAATGACTTTGTATTAACGAGCTATTAGGTCTAAATTAGCTGTCTTAAAAAGAAATCAGTTGATTGCAGGTTTACCGGCTGTATCTGTTAAATGAGAATGACGCAGTGGCGATGGAAAATGACTCATCCTGTAATTATGTACCTCAAAAACCACGGATTTGCCTGTCTGTACTGTCCCAAACATGGATCAAACTCATTCATATTGTAAAATCTGTATATTGGGGCATGGAATCGTGAATTATTGTACGTTCAGAGCGTGTAGTTTAAATAATATTTGTTATTGACTTAACTTCCATAACTTTAAAAAAAAATTTACATTCCTTAGTATTGTTGATTTTTCCAAAAGTATATATTACTAAATTTTAATGAACATATGGTTTGACAGATGTTGGAACCCTTTGTCTGTCTGCGGTTTTCAAGTGCATTTCAACCATTTAACAGCATGGTAGCACTGCTGTGGTTTATTGATGAAACTGTTTTTAATAAAATGGTTTGTTTTGTGTCTAGGCCTGCTTTGACTGTTCTGCTAAGAACCCGAGTTGGGCCAGTATTTCATATGGAGTATTTCTGTGCATTGACTGTTCTGGGATTCATCGCTCCTTGGGAGTGCACTTGAGCTTTATCAGGTTGGTTTGACTCTCTTTAATTAAATTATGTTGTCATTCGATTGTCTGTTAAAGATTTCATTCATTCGTGGTGTTCCTCAGCGTCACATTCATTTGTTAATAACAAGGCAAGAGTTGAAGGTAGAGTATTGTCTTTTCAGATCCACAGAGCTGGATTCCAACTGGAGCTGGTTTCAGCTGAGATGTATGCAGGTTGGAGGAAATGCCAACGCGGTTAGTTCTTCTTTTTCCTACCCTATAATATGCACACAATTGCATCAGTTCTACCTTTAAAACAGCCTCTTAAAGGGATAGTTCGCCCACAAATGAAGATTCTGTCATCATTTACTCACCCTCAAGTTGTTTCAATCTTGTATGAAATTCTTTCTTCTGCTGAACACAAACGAAGATATTTTGAAGAATATGGGTAACCAAACAGTTGATGGGCCCCGTTGACTTCCGTAGTATGGAATTCAACAGGGTCCATCAACTGTTTGGTTACCGACATTCTTCAAAATATCTTCTTTTGTGTTCAGCAGAAGAAATTCATACAGAATTGGAAAAACTTGAGGGTGAGTAAACGATGACAGAATTTAAATTTTTGGATGAACTATCCCTTTAATTCCCACCGCCTCTGAACAAATACAAAAGATGTATTTTCTTTATGATCACTAATACAATTCATGGAAATATGGCAAAACTAAAAAGTATTAAACATATACATAATAAAAACTGAGAAATATGTCATTAATAGACATAAAATAAGTAAATTAGCCAATTTTGTTTAAATTAAGGATTGCAGAAATGAGTACACCCTAGATTTAATTCAACAAATGTATAATATTCTAGTACTTAGTATGCCCTCCATAATTTTGAATATACTGCTCTGACCCTTCTTGGCACGGAGTGTACAAGTTCATGACAAATCGTCAAATCTGTCCTGTTTAACTCCTGGATGATGAGCTCCTTAAATGCCCTGATCTTTAATGGGGAGCGTTGCTCAACTCGTCTCCACAGAATCCCCCACAGGAGCTCAAGAGTGTTAAGACTGAGTGCAATACATGTCAACAGAAGGTTTTTCACCTCGGGAGAATGCATATCTTCATTGTCATGTTGAAAAAATGCCCAACTGTGCAGAGAATGAGGAAATAACATCTTCTGTTTCAAGTTTGTGTATTAAATTACATTTAATTTAATGACAGCATTGATAAAGCACAACTCCCTCACACCTTCAGCACTCATTCATCCCTATATAAGAGCTTTACTACCACTGAACTTTACTGTGGGAACCAGGCACTTCTCACTGTACTCCTCCTCTAGCAACACCATAACATTTAGTATTGATTCCCAGAATCTATATTTTGTAAATATGGGCTTTGGAAATGGCTAACTGACTTTATTGTGCTTTGGCGACAGTAGGTAGTTCCAGTGAGAACAACAACCATGCATGTCATTTCTACAGGCTGCATCTTACTCTGTGAGATAAACAGTCACTCTTTTCATAGCTTTTGCTGGCTCTGAGACACTCGCTTGGTATTTCTCCTGCTCTTTGTCTAGCAAAAAAATCCCTCATCACTAAATGAAAGCTTAAAATGAAGGCCTGATTATTTCAGGGGCCTTGTCACAAGTCCATTGTTTTTGAATTTCTGTGTTACTTTTGCTATATTTTCACACTTAAAGGTCCCCTTGAACATGTTTTTAAAATATGTAATATAAGTCTAAGGTGTCTCCTGAATGTGTCTGTGAAGTTTCAGCTCAAAATACCCCATAGTTTTTTTTTTATTAATTTTTTTAACTGCCTATTTTGGGGCATCATTAACAATGCACTGATTTTCACTGACGCCGCCCCTTTAAGAGCGAGCGTGTTCCCTGCCACATGAGTTGTTGACTATATTACAGCGCATTTACAAAGTTCACACAACTAATATAACCCTCAAATGGATCTTTACAAGATGTTCGTCATGCATGCTGCATGCATGCTTCGAATTATGTGAGTAAAGTATATATTTGGATGTCAACGTTTTATTTTGAGTGAGTTTGAGGCTGTGTTCCGTGGCTAACGGCTAATGCTACACTGTTGGAGAGATTTATAAAGAATGAAGTTGTGTTTATGCATTATACAGACTGCAAGTGTTTAAAAATGAAAATAGCGACGGCTCTTGTCTCCGTAAATACAGTAATAAACGGTGTAACTTTAACCAACAGTAGCCTACATTAGCAACATGCTAACAAAACATTTAGAAAGTCAGTTTACAAATATAACTAAAAATATCATGATATCATGGATCATGTCAGTTATTATTGCTCCATCTGTCATTTTTCGCTGTTGTTCTTGCTTACCTAGTCTGATGATTCATCTGTGCAGATCCAGACGTTACTGGCTGTCCTTGTGTAATGCATTTGAACACTGGCATTATGCAAATATTGGGGTGGAGCCCCCGACTGTTACGTAACAGTCGGTTTTATGTTGAAATCCGAGTGTTTTCCGGAAGTCTTTTAAACAAATGAGATTTATAAAAGAAGGAGGAAACAATGGAGTTTGAGACTCACTGTATGTCTTTTCCATGTACTGAACTCTTGTTATTTAACTATGCCGAGGTAAATTCAATTTTTGAATCAAGGGCACCTTTAAAATAATGATTTGGTAATCCTCATGCAGCACTGTTCTCTTTTATGCTAAGAAACGATTCTCCTGACCGTTCTCTCCCAAGTCTGAGAATGATTCAGTGGGCTATATAACACTTTTAATCGTCAAGGAATTACTTCTCTTTAAATGGTTTGGATCAACATACTTACCTGTTGATCAAACATTGCCTTAAACTTACACCAGGAAATTTTTATTTTGTTTTATTTAGTAACTTTTAGGAGGGTGTACTCATTTTTGCTACACAACATTTTATCACTTTGATAAGAAAATCTTATTTTCCTGAATAATTTTGACATGCTTCTTTGGTAATTGATTAAGCAGACTTGCTGGAACATTATGTCTCTATAGAACCCTAACATGTCTTCTAAGTAATTGAGTATTTGTTGACTTTCAGAAGATTCAGGGGGGGGTGCACTCATTTATGCTGTGCACTGTATATGTTACATCATTCTTCTTTGTGCACAGATGGGGTTTTTCCGCCAACATGGCTGTACCACCAATGACACCAATGCGAAGTATAACAGTCGTGCTGCTCAGATGTACAGAGAGAAGATTCGACAGCTTGCCAACGCTGCACTCTCCAAGTATGGCACTGATGTGAGTGTACAAACCTCATTCTGTTCCAGCGTTATCACTGCCTAGAAAGTGAACTATGCTCCTTGGGTTTGTTGTCAGCATTTGTTATTAAAAGAGATTTTACTGTCATGCTGTAAACATGCTCTAAAAGCAGGGCCTCCCAGCCAGATTATTTCAGGGATGAGTCTGATTGAATGCATGCTTTTTGATGTCCGCAACAAATGTCAATATTTTTTTTTTTTCTTTGAAAAATTCATTCCAGTTTGTTTGGTGGTTTATTTGTTTACTTTATGGTTTATCCCTCCCCTACTTAATGTGAAGCTATAATAACAGATGTGCAACCTATTAATTGTTAACCACTTGAAATTCTAAAAATGTTATATTATTACTTGTAAATATAATTTATATATTTTAATAGTTCTATGTTGCTATTTAGTTATGTAGTGCAAAAAAAATTTGGATTTCGCCTTTTTTTATATGCAGCTGCTGTGTTTGTGATATTGAATAAACTTTGAACTTGAGTCACTGAACAAACTCCACGTTTCAGCTGTATTTGTTAGCTTTATCTTCCCAGACTCTCTACACCTGACATCCAGTGTATCTGGAGAGCTGCGTTCAGAACATTTATTCTGCTTTCTGACCCTTTTTTTTTTTCTTCTCACCATTCAGCTGTGGATTGACAGCTCAGGCTGTGCTCAGCCATCACCTGCAGAGAAGAGAGAGACTGACTTCTTTGACGAGCACACACAGGTAGGACACAGACTGCATACGAAATCGCATGCTCTCTTTGTAGGTACTTATTTTGAATAAGTACGTACTTTGCGACCATTGAAAAAGTGTGTTCTATATAGTATGAATGTGTGTAATAATGTAATCCAGACTATATTCACGATGTTGTCATTATGTGACCTACCAGCATCAGTTGTGTCGCCGGAAGTAGTAGGTTATCTGGGTACTACTTTGCCTACTATGTATACTACATACTATTCTTGTCACATACTGTTTTTTTTCTTTCTATATAGCATGCAATTTCAGATGCAACCATAGAGTTGTGCATCTTGACTAGTAGATGCAGTTTTGATGTTTAAAGGAACAATTTTATTTTTATTTGTTTAAAAAGAGTTTGACTGACCATTTAGCTAACCATTGTATCAGAGGGGACCAGTTTGCCTGTCTGTTTGTTTATTTGTTTGTGTGTGTGCCAGAAACAGGATTACCTCAGTCTAGGAAACCTGAAATTATCATTATAATTTTGTTAATTATAGTTGTAACGGCCTTTTCACACCACAAGCGGGGGTTTCAACACTGAGTCTATTTTTGCTGCGCTGCAGATGCTCAATTAAAGTACACTTTTGATGGACAAAATAAATGTTTTCATATGCTCAAAATGCACAGAATAAGCATGTCTAGTGTGTTTTAACAAGAATTGGAGTATGTCAGAAAAGAAAATTAAGAATCAAAAATATTTATAGAAGATTTACCCATTTAAACTTGTTTTTAATTATTCAGTTTGGGTTGAAAGTATTGTGTACTAGGGATGTGCAACGATAAATCACGATTAATCGTTTGCAAAATAAAAGTCTGTGTTTACGTAATATGTGTGTGTTCTGTGTAAAATAATTATATATATATATATAAATACAGACACATACATGTATATATTAAAGAAAAATGTTAGATTTATATATACAAAATTTATATTTATATGTAATATAAAATATATATAAAGATATATATTTATTTAAACATGCATATATTTCTCAAATTTATACATGTATGTGTGTGTATTTATATATACATAATTATTATACACAGAACACACACATATATTACGTAAACACAGACTTTTATTTTGCAAACGATTAATCGCGATTAATCGTTGCACATCCCTATTGTGTACTATAATAATCTAAAGTAAACTAGCCAGAAAATGTGTTATTACACAGACGGATATATAGGCTCTAGCACTACCCAAATCAAACCTGAGTTTGCTGTCTTGTAAACGTGCACATGGCAGATGTAAAACACAAAGCTTACCTCATTCATGTGCAACAATATGACACAAGCCTTTAATCAGTAATTGCATTTTGTGAGTGAAGTTTTTATAAGACATTTTAAATTCCATATTCTGTTATTGCGAACTACTGAAAATGATGTCAAAATGTTCTGTTTTGCTTATGCACAATGACTTGATGTGTAAATATTGATAATGTGTTCTCTTACCTGCAGCCTGCCAACAGTTGGGACATGGCGTCCCCATCCCTAACAGATCAGAATGGAGCCATAACGGTTTCCCCTCAACTGGAGCAGAGCAATCCTAAGAGTTCAGAGTCTACCAGCACTCGTGAGTCTAGCCCATTACACTCCATAACACATGAATTTAACAACATCATTGTCATTACTTTTACATGTAAACATTTCTTGTCCATGTGATCCAGAGCCTGAAGAGGGTCCGAGCATTGAAGGACTGAGCACTAGTCCGAAAGCCACAATAGGTGAGTGTTTGCTGGATTGTGTGTGTAAATGCTCAGGCAGAATGTACATTGTCATCAGAACATCCCCATGTTTCCATTTCCATCATTCACCACCCAATTATTTTTGAAGTGTTTTTTTGAGATCATATCACCAAACATTAATGAATCCCATAAGCAAGTCAAGCTCCAGGACCTGTTTGGGACCTGTATATAACCTTATGGACAACCGCAAATAATGAAATGAAAAGCAAAAAAGTGCTATGGTACTAAAACGCCATATTATAATGACATAAACACATGTACTCGAGTCTTTTTAGAATCATACCTATGTGTAATAGCAAGCTAGTATATGTAGTTCTGCAACTTCTTTTACAAATGAATTCAGACCCTGCTGTCCTTGGTAATAGCTGTCTATTCTGTTAATGTAGAGAACTCAATGAGATTGGCGTCTGAAGAGTGTCAAATTCCTGAAGGTGATTTGAATGATTTTGAAATGCCTATTGGCTGATCAGAAGGAAGCCGCATGGTTCTGCGCTTGACTGACACTTAATTTGAGTGTGCGCGCCGCTTTGGCTCCACCCTTTTCTCTTTATCATATTATTACTGCAAAGCTGTTCATATTTTAAAAATTGTCTTTACTGCTTTTAAATAATAAAATAACAATAAATTTTCTTACCGCTTCAAATCTATTCAGGGTTTCATCATGGGCAGTGTATATATTGCACTGACATAATTGTTGGCTGCGATTTTATTTATTTTATTTAAAATGTAAGATTTGGTGCTAATCAACATTATGAAACATAGAGCTTAAAGCCCAAAATATTCTTCAGTTTTGACATGAACGCTTGGGGTATGTGTACAGCCGAGCACGTTGCCTTTCAAAGCGCTTGTCAACACAGCCGTCTATTGTTGTTGCCATCCAGTTGATGATGTCATTTCTTTTCTGAATGTGGCCTGTTATTGCTAGGGTTGCAAAGTTTCCAGAAACTTTCCAGAATTTTGGAAAATTTTCCAGGATTTTTTGGAAAGTTTCTGGAAATTTACCGGAAATGTTCAGCCCCTTTGCAACCCTAGTTATTGCCAACATTTGGACAACCTAAATAAATGGCTGCTCGCATACAGTACATGCATACTATGATGATTAGGGCTGGGACAATACATCAATTCTCGAATCACGATTCGTGATACAATGATTCTGAATCAAACAGCAGATGGTGCTCTAGGCTAGTTTTTAACTCGCAAATGCCCACAAAGAAGAGTGCTGGCGAGCGCTCGTGCGTTCATGTTAAAGGGTTAGTTCACCCAAAAATGAAAATTCTGTCATTAATGACTCACCCTCATGCCGTTCCAAACCCGTAAGACCTCCGTTCATCTTCAGAACACAGTGTAAGATATTTTAGATTTAGTCCGAGAGCTTTCTGTCCCTCCATTGAAAATGTATGTACGGTATACTGTCCATGTCCAGAAAGGTAATAAAAACATCATCAAAGTAGTCCATGAATTTTTTGAAGCATCAAAAATACATTTTGGTCCAAAAATAACAAAAACTACGACTTTATTCAGCATTGTCTTCTCTTCTGGAATCCTTTCCATTGAATTGATTCCATTGAATTGATTCCATTGAATCCTTTCATCTGTCGGCGTTGGTAATGCACTTTTATGTCGCCGTGGTTGTTTTTGGCGATTAGGACATCCGCGACATGCACACTTACGCACCATTTTAAAAAATATAGCAATACCAAAATACAAACAATGTAGAATAGCTTGAATACAGCGTGCGTCTCCCTCAGACTGTAAACGAAGCTCTGGCGCACCAGATAACACGTCAGCAGCGTCTTACGTCAGCAGCGTCACTGCGGAGTCATGAACCACACTCCGGAGCAGAAGGGGGCGGTAATGCACCAATAAGCTGGATGCCAACCGCCGTAAAACAGGAAAGAAGAAGAAGCAGCAGCAGCGGAGTCGTGAACGCGAATTGACAACAGACCCGGAAGAGAATACAATGCTGAATAAAGTCATCGTTTTTGTTATTTTTGGACCAAAATGTATTTTCGATGCTTCAACTAATTCTAACTGACCCTCTGATGTCACATGGACTACTTTGATGATGTTTTTATTACCTTTCTGGACATGGACAGTCTACCATACATACATTTTCAATGGAGGGACAGAAAGCTCTCGGACTAAATCTAAAATATCTTAAACTGTGTTCTGAAGATGAACGGAGGTCTTACGGGTTTGGAACGACATGAGGGTGAGTCATTAATGACATAATTTTCATTTTTGGCGGAACTAACCCTTTAAGTCATGTAAGTGGTTAAATATACACTTCGGCTCAGAATGCTTTATGATGTGAGATTAATGTAAACACAGCCCACTGTGAACACTCTTGTAATTCGCTTCAACCTTTTCAAACTTTATGAATGATTGTTTTAGGTTTAAGTGGTGTGTGTAAAGGAGCTGGAAGCAAGGAGAGTACAGGTGTTTCTAAAGCACGTAGTGCCATCTGCTGTTAAAAACTAAGCTCAGAATCGATTCGAGAGAGAATTGCGACACATTGGAAAATATCAGAATCGCTCCAGATTCTTTGTATCACGAATTGAGAATCGATTTATTGTCCCAGCCCTGATGATGATGATGATGATGAAATTTATGTCACATGCACTGTAAATATACCTTAGTGTACACATAAAAACTGAAGTAAACTTTGGGCTTCACTTCTTTTGAACCTGGAACATTGCTTGGAATTGATCACTGTAATGAGTCAACTAGAAAAATTGCTAGATCATGATGTCCCTAGTCATATGAAAAGAACTAATCTATATGCTATTAAACTATTCTTATTCACAAAGAATTTGTCAATTCATATTCCTAACATGCAGCAAGTTGTCACTTGGGCCACTTAGGCTATGTCCACCAAAGTGTTTTAAGCTGGCTGTCAACGATAGGCACTCTTCTGAAAATGCCTAGCTGTGGCAGTTGAGAGTTTTTGCACACTTTGGCAGCACAGCATTTTTTCAGTTGCTATTATACGCAATATCTGCAGAAGTGTTACTAGTATCTGATTTTGCAGATAGTTTTTCTTATATTCTGAGACCAGCAATATTAATTTCTTCTCCATTGTTCCATAGTTGTGTTTTTTGTTATTGTAGAAGCAGGACGTGACAATTGGTTGGTGTGGTATTTGTCCCACCCCTCGTCCACTGTGATTGGACGACAGTGATGAGCGCTGCGTTTTACCCAATGTTGAACATTTGTCAACTCTCAGCCACCAGAATAAAACTAAGTGCACAGCACTCAGCATGAAATAGACGCTCAGTGCCACGTCACGCTGCTGCCGTTCTTAAATATGTGCCTCTCCCATTGAAAACATCTGAAAAATACACTGGCCTTAGGAAAAGATACTTTGGTGGACAGAGGGCCTTAGTTATTGATGCCACCTTTTAATTTAATTTAATTCTTGACACATTCACATGTTTGTTTTACTTCAATCTCATTTCTGCAATTTAACACAAAAGTGGCACATCTTGTCTCCACTTTAGCCAGTGTGTAAAGTCACTCACTGATAAAAAAAGGTGTAATGTAGGGTTTTCTGATCTCATAAAGAGCTCGGACACAGAGCTTATGTCGTGGTATTTCTGATGTGTACTTCAGGTCTGGATTGACTTGTGCCCTGGAATGAGATTAGAGCGGCTTTTCATTGTTGATCAGGATGCAGTGGGTCTAAACCTTAAGACCAATTCCAGCATTCATACAAAGCTTCCAGTCTCCCCAATTTTCAATTTATTTATGTAGCTCATTGGTACAGTTTGCAATATTAATACAGCATGAATGTTCACAGTGTTCACATGTACACTTTCAACACACTCTTGCTCTGATAATCTACTTGATTGTGTGTAGGTGTGACCTCTTGCCTTTCCTCAGGCTTTGCCGGCATGATATTTCTCAGGTCATTGTTGGCCGTGGCTTCTATCGCCATGCACTAATGATCCTTGTGCAGAGAAGTTGTGTTCTCTGGAATAATCTAGGAGGAAATTCTTGCTTTTTTCTGATTATGCTGTCCGTTTTCAGAAATGAAACCCTCCATCATTGGAAAGAAGAAGCCAGCCACTGCAAAGAAAGGGGTAGGTGAACAATCAGTTCTCTCGGTCACTTCCTATTAATGGAAGTGTTTCCTGATCTTGCGGTGTTCAGTTTTTGTCAGTAGGTGTCAGACTTGTACAGAATCTAGAACTGTGGCTGCCTCCAGCTAAAGGAGGAAACCAATAATCAATGCAGACGTGTGCAAATAATGGCAGAATATGAATGTTAAATCTTGTAATAATGGTAATAAATTTTTTTAAGAAAATTAAGCATTGAATCTGACAATCTGTCAACATGTCTGGGACATATTTCATCTCGAAATCAAATAAAATATTATATTTTAATTTAAGGATTATCATGTTTTCATATATAAGAATAATTGTGTAGTCGTCATTAATGAGAATATATATATTTTTTTTTCATTGTGGTACTGTAATATTAAATGCCTTTATTTTTGTGATAATTTAGATAAAATCAGGAGTATTTATTGTACTGCTTTTATGCTGTTTTTTTTTTATAAAGGGGGATAAATGTACTTAGTTGACATGAAACACAAGTCGCAGTAGTCTTTTATACCCTATTGTGACGCATATCTGAGTGAGAAAACTTCTCAAAGAAAAAATGTAGGGCGGGACTTTTTGTCCATAGGTAACTGATTGGGTGGTTGTGGTTTGCTATTGGTCGATCTTGTGAGTGACAGGTTGTCCCGCCCTCGTGCCAGTAAACACGTCATCAGGAAAGAGAAGAGATGTCGCTGCAAAAGGAAGGGGAAGTTATTTTGATTAAAGATTACGAAGGCACGTGAATTAATAAATGTGCACGGATAAATAATTTATAATAAACGCTGCAATACTTCATAAAAAGAATTGTCCATTCTGATTTTTTTTTTTAAAGGGTTAGTTCACCCAAAAATGAATTTTTTGTCATTAAGTACTAACCCTCATGTCATCCCAAACCCTTTAGACCTTCGTTCATCTTCGGAACACAAATTAAGATAATTTTGATGTTACGTATGTATGTACGATATTTTAAAATATTACGTCAACTGCAAATGACAACACCTTCGGATTTCATCAAAAATGTCTTAATTTGCGTTCTGAAGATGAACAAAGGTCTTATGGATGTGGAACGACATGAGTAATTAATGACAGAACTTTCATTTTTGGGTGAACTAACCCTTTAAATGTAAACCATCTGTAGAAGTATGTACTGTCTTTTAAACTCAGATCTTTGCAGGTTGTACTTTTTAAATAAATGTCTTTACACTCTATTCTTATTTGGATTTTAGCTTGGTGCTAAAAAGGGTCTTGGTGCCCAGAAGGTGAGCAGCAAGAGCTTCACTGAGGTGGAAAAACAAGCCCAGGTGGCAGAGAAAATGAGAGAGGAACAGGTCGCTGAGGCCAAGAAACAAGCTGAAGAGTCCCTGTGAGTCTACAGATGCCACAAATTCAAAATCTGTCCGATTAGGACTGTTGGGCATGTTTGCAGATGCTGGAAACCTGAGAATTATTTATTTTTTTATCATTCTTTAAAAGTGAAGTATGTAGTTCTCTAGTGGCGCCTAGAGGAATTACAAAAAAACAAAGATTATTGCGTTGCGCCTCCCCCAACTCAAACATCACGTACAGCTCTTGCGGTGCTTGTGAAGTCATCTTTCAACACTTTAAAAATAGGCTGCTTTTAATAAAAGGTCCAACATATCAGGAATACTTTTAGCTGTGTTACTAGGTGTCATGAGTATGCAACTGAGTTGGCGCACACTATATGGAGCGAACTTGAGCGTCTTGCTTATAATAAACCCACCCAATGGATCTGCACCGGGCACACTTTTGACATGACGCACCACAACTGTCTGAGGCTGTCTAACTAGACCCATCATCAAAGTAAACAACATAAACTGGTACATTTGTCTTTCTGAACGGGTGCATGTTGAAGCTGTACGGTATTAAAGCATCCATTGCCCATTCACTTTGATGCATTTTTGACCTTAAAAGTCTTAATTCTTAATAAACTAGTCTAGTTTAATCTTTGACAGTTTAAATACAGCAGATTTTGGCTTGCAACCAAAGCTAAATGTCTTTTCCTCATGTAACGCATCAGCCGTGGTCCCACAGCGTCTAAACACCCTCTGGCTCCGTTTGCTACGTTAGCCACGCCCCAAGCACTCGCTATCGGCTAAGCTGAAAGATATTGACAGATCTGAGCGGACCGTTCAATATTTAGATGGTGCCTGGTTGGCTCAATGTTTACACTTTTGGGGCGAAATAAACCCATTAATAGTAGTAGTCAATAAACTGGGATAAGAGAATGTATTTTAACAAAATCTTACATACTTCACCTTTTAAAGATTTTGCCCTCTCTTTAAACTATATAAAGCTCAACCATATGTTTGAGGAGGATGGTGCCTCTTCTAACAGTGCAATCAGAGCTATAGCTTTAGCATTTTTCCTCCCCTGATTGCTTTCCCCCTTATCTCACAGAGTGGCCTCGATGCGACTGGCCTACAAAGAGCTGGAGATTGACAGGAAGGTGGAGGAGAAGAAACTGCAGAACCTAGAGGGGAAAAAGAAGGAACAGGCAGAGAGGCTGGGCATGGGATTCGGCAACAGGAGGTAAAGAGACAGCGGCAACCTTGATTAAACCACTGTCACGTTAATTACATCACTCCCCTCAAGCATGACATCATTCGCCTTCTGCTGATTAATAACCCATATCGGCATCATACTGACTGATGTGTGTATGTTTGTTAGTTTTGTTAATGTGATGTTCATTTTATTGTAACGTTCATCTGACTTTGTCCTTGATTTTCTGTAGTGCCGTGTCTCATTCCGTGATGTCTGAGATGCAAGTGATCGAGCAGGAGACCCCGGTGGGAGCCAAATCCTCCTCTCGCTCTAAACTGGACATGTTTGATGAGCCTGGCTTTGCCTCGGGACCGCCAAAGTATGTTTGTGGTAGACAACGTTTGTGTGTGTGTGTGCATTTGTGTAATTTGTATCATTCATTGTGATCTCAGGTACAAGGACAACCCGTTCACATCAGGAGACAGCTTTGGGTCACGGTGGGACAATGATGGAGGATCATCATTCTCCTCCTGGGCTCTGGAGAAAGAGGAACCTAAAGACAGTGAGGTCACCATCTCAAGCATCCAGCCAATCGGAGAAAGGTTGGTCTGTCTGAATAATGTGCTGATCCAGTAGTCAGTGATTTGATTTGTGGCCGTTTTTATGACTGTTGACACAATGCGTCTCAGGTTGCCCAGCCGACGAAAGCCTGAGGTGTCTGTGCCAGCCGCAGAGTCTAGCGAAGCACGACAGAAGTTTGCCAATGCTAAAGCAATCTCGTCGGACATGTTCTTCGGCCGTGAGAGTAACCCAGAGGTACAATGAGCCCACTAGACCTTCAGTACATTGAGTGTACTGAGTGGTGTTGCCATTCATTTTGACACACACTGGACATCTTTAGTGATAATGTTATTGTGTATTATATGTAATTACTAATATATATATATATATATATATATATATATATATATATATATATATATATATATATATTTATATTTATATATATATTTATATATATATATATATATATATATATATATATTTATATATATATATATATATATATATATATATATTTATATATATATATATATATATATATATATATATATATATATATATATATATATATAAAAAAAATCTAATTACATGATTTGCCTGAGAAATTGCCCTCAAAAGACAATTTTTAAGTCATTATTGTGTAAAGCATCAGATAGAAAACATTGCAAAAAATAGCTTCAGTGAGAAATATTTTGATTCAGCATAGAATTTATTACACATACATTTTTGGACCATGAAGTTGAATAAATGACAGAATTTTGTACCTTTTAATGTTTTTTCTTTTTTTTCAATAATATGAAAATATGAAATTATTTTTAATGAAATTTATACTCTAAGAAACTAAAACTACCAGTAGGTGGTGGTAAATTTCTTAATCATTCGTCCATTCGTTCTTTTATTCAAACGGCTGATTAATTCAGGAATTAAGTAAACGACTCTTTAAGAATGATCCATTGAATCATGGGTTCACCCAATTAATTTCAAACGTGAATTTAGAACTGAAATGCCGCTTTGTGTTCCTCAGAGACGAACAGTTCTGCTTTGTCTTTATATTTTCATTGTCAAAATTGCGCAAAACAGACAAAATTGTCTAAAATATCACAATATTAGCTAATGATTTATTGAACTGTTATATAAAATCAGTATCGCATTTGCACTTGTGATGTTCAGGACAGCACTCGTGTGATATTGTGCTTGTTACTCGTGATATATCTTATCTATATTATATGATGTAAATATGAGACAAGACAACTCCTACAGAGGCATTTTTGCCCCCATATCATATTTTCCCCCATAGCATATTCGTCATCAATCAACTGTATGAAATGATAGATGACCTACGTAGGTCTGGGGTGGGGCAAGTGTGTTAAATGCGTTAATTTTTTTTTTTTTTACCATAATTAATCTAACACGTTAAATCGACAGGCTCCTTTGGGGTCAAAAGCCTTGAAATGTAACTTATTTTTTTATTATTGTTTAGAATTTTGAGGGGATTTTATGATACTATGCAGTATTTATGCAATTTTTATGAGCTATTTTTCCCCGTTGAAAAAATACAAAATTTAAGTTATTATTATTTTTTTTAAATTAAAGGTGCTCTATGTAATTTTTGACTGTACTAAAGCATAAAAATACCATAATGTGTTTGCAGGTATTTATTAAACATGCTGAGTTAACATATTTGTTTCTCTGAAAACGAATTATCTTACAGTGTGTAAGTCTCCTCGCCTTCCAATGTCAATTGAGCTCGCTCCTGTTGCGTGTCTTCAAACTGGCAACCCGCAAGAGTGTCAAGTCTGAGCAGGAGGGGGTGGAGCGAACAATATTTTGAATTTGGACGGCAGTACCCATTTCAACCACTAGCTGTCATTCTTTTATAGAGCACCTTTTAAAGCAGTATTCCTTGTTAAAGGTGCTCTAAGCGATCCTGGGTGGAGTAACTTTCTGTTGATGTTCGAAGTGTTGTCAAACAAAACAGGCTAGCTAGACCCTCCCTCCTCCTCCCCCTCCCCTCCGTGCTTCCCGAAACAGTCATGAATGCGCATTTAAAATCATTCTTGTCGGTTATTGGCTGGAGCATGTTTTTGTTTCGTGGTCCAGGCTGCACCAGGTAGTTTTTGTTGCCGTTTTTGGAGCTTGTGGCGACTACAGAGACCGCGTTTTTTTACAGTGTGTTCAGGGGACAGGCAGCTAGCGGATAGTGAGGAGATGTTTGCTGTATGTGACAAAAAATGTTTTGGCCTAAAAACACGTGACATCACTTAGAGCACCTTTAAATATAGACGAGGCATTTAAAATCCAATGTTTGAAGGTAGATTAGTGCCATCTGGTGGGAGTAAAAAAAAGAAACTTTTGTAATGCCATGGTCTAACCACTAGATTCCTTTATAGTTCTATATAAAATGGCTTTTAAATTCTCTAGTGTTTTTAGACATAAATACTTATTTTTATTAAGTTGTGGATTTTTATTTATATGTAGACATTTTCAAAGCCTGCTTTTTGTCAAGGTTTAGATTTTTTTTTTTTTTTTAAATGTTGATTTTGAAGTGTCAGTTTTTGCATTAATTTTACAACACTCAAACCTGAACACAGAACATTTTGTTACACAAAACCTCAAAATTCAATATATATATATATATATATATTATAAGCATAATGTATATATAAATATATAATTTTTCTCTACCAGTATGAAGCAAAGACTCGTCTCGAGGGCATGGCTGGAAGTACCTCCATCAGCTCTGCTGACCTGTTTGGAGACGGCAGTGTGCGTTCTGCTGGTAAACGCATCCCTCTCTATCTCGCCACGTTGCCATAGTGTATTATATAACTGAGACTCTGACTGTGACACTCACTCTGTGTGTTACGTTCATGTGTGTTCTCCATGTAGGATCATCAGGATTTGATAGCGTGCTTCCCTCTGGTCCAGACATCGCCCAGTTTAAGCAAGGTGTGAAGACTGTTGCAGGCAAGATGGCAGTGCTGGCTAATGGGGTTATGAACACCATTCAGGTGAATGCATACATTTGCTTTATATCTCAGTCTTCTTGACAGTACATCGCGCTGACTCTGAACGCTTCTACATACGCTGTATTGACTCTCTCCGATCACGTTTCAGGATCGCTACGGATCTTACTAAAAGAACTGCTTTAGACTGAAATAGAAGTTGCATCAAACAGGACACACCTCACTGCTGATTGGATCTGGTCTGTCTTTCCTACATGAACACGCATCAGATAGAGAGAGAGGGAGCGAGAGAGAAAGACGAAGACCTGGGACCTCTGTCTCTCCCCAGACCACTGTAGACACTCTTGCTGACAGTATTTTAATTTCGTTTTGAAGACTCTCTCGTTTTATTTTCAGATAACATTAGATGCACTGGACAGAGTGTAAAGTTTGTTTTCAGAGTGGCAGTGCTTTCTGTTTAAACAGTCCGGTTTTCTATGCCATGTACTGGTCTTTGATTTCAAATAGTCATGAATTTTGGAAAGTATTCTGTCTGGAATTAAATGTATAACTGAACTTATAGCGCTAATATGTCCTCATGGCTTTCTTTTTGTATTTTAACGCTCTCCGAAGACCTCAGTGCATTCAGTAAACGAGGAAAGGGAACCCAATATGGTGTATTTATAAATTGAGCCCATTACCCAAACACAGTCTTTTAGATTTTGATGCATCATCATAATTATTATTAGTAATTATGAGAGTGACTTTAAGTGATAAAATAATAGTAATATTGTGCAATATGTTCTCGCATGTCAAGGACGAGTTCTTGAGGTTTTTTGTGGATGTGGCTGTGTGAGTGATACCTGGGAGTTTGAGTTTCAGGACAGATGATTTTAAACCGAACCGTATTTGTTTTGCATGCCAGCATAAGCCGAAGACAACGGTGCTGTACAGTGAGTCAGATTTCCAGCGTTCACTCGTCGTATTTACAGATAAAATGCTCAAGAAACCAAGCTGACTGAGGAGGTTTACAGTGATGTGATTTAATCAACAATTTAATAAGACTCCCTCTGTTTAGATGATAAAATGACAGCAGACAAAATGTTTTTTTTTTTTTTTTTTTCGTTTTGTTTTTTTAAATTCACCCTCTGAAGTGATGTCGTCTGTTTTCTGGTAACGTGCATGTGCGATACTGTTTTCTAGTACATGCATTACAGCCTTTCTTTCCTTTTCTTTTGGTTTTATGCCAGACTGGGAACTGGTGAATGGTATTTGTCTGCCTGTCCGTTTGTATCCCAATGCTAAATTTGAAAATAAACAACAACAATCCAACATCCGCCTGGAATAAAATCTTTTTATTGTGGCCTGTTGAGAAGAACCTATTAAGATTTGTGTGAATAGTGATGAATGAAATCCTCCCAACAACAGCTGTTTAAGACTTTGATTCAGTCAACACAATCATTTTATGACATAAGGATTACAGATAAAGTGCAAAACACAAGAGTGGTAATAATATAGTTAATTCAGACAGAGTACAAAGTAGAGTAGATGTTGACCCTTTAAACCTAATAAAAATAAAATCGGTACAGGACTGGCCTGGTCAACGTTAACCCTATAAAGCCTACTGTATCATTTGATGCGCACATTATTAGGGCATCTAAATTTTCAACATGATCAAAACTTTGCTGAAAACCCTGTTGTATACAATCTACTTACATGCCTTCTGTTGTCTGATTGACAGTTTATACTTTTTTAGCAAGTAAAATTCCTTTCAGTATAATTGTAAAACATCCACCTTCAGGTTGTTACACGTGTCTTTTTGCTTTAAAGCTTTTTAATCATTTTAAGCAACCATAAGAATACATTTTATATTGTTAGTAATATTTCAAGACTTGATTATCCATACATTGTTTTTAGAATCATGTTAAAATTAACCAAATATGACACGACAGTCTTTAGAAGAATGTTATTTTGTACATCATTGCATATGTTTTGCCCACCAAAATAAAAACTAGAGTTTATGCAAGTAGTCTATTATACTGTAATAAAGATCTCATTGATTTACATTATAAGCTATCAGAATTTAATCTTACTTTTTGAACTGAGTATAGAACCCTGCACTGTCTGTACAACGTAAACAGTGCTGGAGAATGGCAGGGAAGAGACAAAATTGTTGAATAAAGTCATTATTTTTGTTTTGTTTTTGCAAACAAAAAGTATTCTCATCGCTTCATAACATTAATGTTGAACCACTGTAGTCACATGGACTATTTTAGCAATGTCTTTACTACTTTTCTGGACCTTGAATGTGGTAATTATGTTGCTTTCTGTGGGGGATAAAAAAAACTCTAGTCTTAATTTGTGTTCTGAAGATGAATGAAGGTCTTACGGGTGTGGAACGACATAAGTAATTAATGACAGAAATTTCATCTTTGGGTGAACTAACCCTTTAAAACTTTTTTTTTTGTTTTGTTTGTTTTTCCTGGACTATTATTTCATATGTCAGGCTTTATAGGGTTAAAAAAAGAGGGTCAGGGCTTTCATGTGCTCCCATTCAGCGGACACCTTTCATCCTGTTGTACAGGGGCAGGACGACCTGTGACCTCTCCATTCATTCAGCCATGCCAAGCAAATTGGGCTGCATTATAAAACAACTGTTCCTGGATCAGATTTTGTTTGATAGCACTCCAGGTGGTGTGATGTTCCTGATTCCACAGGCCTTGATTCCAAAGTCTGTTCAGGAGTTGTAAAAGACCCTTTGATCACAGGTACAAAAACACACATAAATGTCACCTTCTGTTATTGCATTCTACGGCATCAACATACAAACAAAAGATCAATGTAACCCTAAGTCCTCCTTCGATCTTATTTGCATAGCAGTTAAATTAAAAGAGGGCGATCAGAGAGCCGCATTATCCCTTTGTAGACTCTCATTGTGTCCCTGGTTTCTCATCCATGTCAAAGCTTTGGATTTGCTTAGTCACACAATCAAAGAATAACAGGTTTGAAAGCAACAGACTGGCTATATTCGGTAAATATATGAATGGAGCCGATTAGTGTAACAAACAAACAAGGAAAAACCTGGATAATGTGGATTTATGGCTTAAAACAGCCTTCGGATTCGCTCATTCAAATGCACATTCAGAATCGCTGAGTAAATTCAATTCCCTTCTCAGCTTTTAGTGAAATTAAAGGGTTAGTTCACCCAAAAATGAAAATTCTGTCATTTATTACTCACCCTCATGTTGTTCCATACCCGTAAGACCTTCATTAATCTTCAGAACACTAATTAAGATATTTTTATTGATTTAAGATATTGAGGCCTCTATTGCCAGCAAGATAATTAACACTTTCAAACACCCAGAAAGCTACTAAAGACGTATTTAAAACAGTTCATGTGACTACAGTGGTTCAACCTTAATGTTATGAAGCGACAAGAATACTTTTTGTGTGCCAAAAAAACAAAATAACGACTTTATTCAACAATATCTAGTGATGGGCGATTTCAAAACACTGCTTCATGAAGCTTCAAAGCTTTATGAATCTTTTGTTTCGAATCAGTGGTTCAGAGCGTGTATCAAACTGAACTGTTCATGTGAGTGAACAGTTCATGTTCACTCACATAAACTGTTTGCTTTCTGGGTGTTTGATTGTGTTAATTATCTTGCTGGCAATGGAGGCCTCACTGAGCCATCGGATTTTAGGGTGTGGAACAACATGAGGGTGAGTAATTAATGACATAATTTTCATTTTTGGGTGAACTAACCCTTTAAACTCAGAAGTTGCGCGTTCACAGCTCAGGTGATAGACAGACAGATAGACAAATAGACAGATAGATAGATAGATAGATAGATATGAAGGACTGTTTTTGTGAGTAAATTGTGACAATTTTGATCTATTTATCCCCTTTTATCCCTATAAATTTGGTCTTAGATGTTTGCCCCAAAATAAAACAAGACATGTTGACATACAGTAAGAAAAAAGAGCTATAACATAGCCCATAATTTGGTCTTGGAAAAATATGATAAGAAATGTTGAAATTCATATTGTGGTCTTTAACTTTGTAGACTTTGTTATAGTGGAAAATCTGAGCACAGTCTGAGATCTCTTCTGGGATCATTTTCCCCATTTGAAAGATCTGAGTCTCTATTTGAGTTCAATTTAATCTCATTGCTCTCAAGGAGAAAGAACTGAGACATTGAAGAGATCGCTGCGATTTTGCTTTCATATGGAAACTGTAGGTGCAAACATCTGTGCATAAAATTCACCCCACACTCTGTGAAGTCTTCTAAATGTGTCAGTACTGTATAATCACACAATAAAGCTCTGCTTAGATGAAAATGCAGTGGATGGATCGATACAACCGATGATGATGATGTGGCTCAGTTGATCCAGGCGTATGAGTAGAAGCCGTTCTGCTCCCACAGGTCACACCTCTCTCTAGAGTAGCTTTTCACAAAAGAAATGTTCTTGTCCAGCAGGGCGACGTGTGAGGGGAACTCCGGCCACTCCTCTGGCATCCTACCTGTGAGGTTTGGAATGTTATGGACAAGATTTGATCACTTTTTTGTGTGAATAGAGCATAACAGTGACTCATTTTAGAATCAGAGAATCATGAAGAATCAAGCAGGTTACAGTACAGTCCAAAAGTTTGGAACCACTAAGATTTTTAATGTTTTTAAAAGAAGTTTCGTCTGCTCACCAAGGCTACATTTATTTAATTAAAAATACAGTAAAAAACAGTAATATTGTGAAATATTATTACAATTTAAAATAACTGTGTACTATTTAAATATATTTGACAAAGTAATTTATTCCTGTGATGCAAAGCTGAATTTTCAGCATCATTACTCCAGTCTTCAGTGTCACATGATCCTTCAGAAATCATTCTAATATGCTGATTTGCTGCTCAATAAACATTTATGATTATTTTCAATGTTGAAAACAGTTGTGTACTTTTTTTTTCAGGATTCCTTGATGAATAGAAAGTTCAAAAGAACAGCATTTATCTGAAATACAAAGCTTCTGTAGCATTATACACTACCGTTCAAAAGTTTGGGGTCAGTAAGAATTTTTATTTTTATTTTTTTGAAAAGAAATTAAAGAAATGAATACTTTTATTCAGCAAGGATGCATTAAATCAATCTAAAGTGGCAGTAAAGACATTTATAATGTTACAAAAGATTAGATTTCAGATAAACACTGTTCTTTTGAACTTTCTATTCATCAAATAATCCTGAAAAAAAATATTGTACACAAATATTTTGTACAATTGTACACATTAAATGTTTCTTGAGCAGCAGATCAGCATATTAGAATGATTTCTGAAGGATCATGTGACACTGAAGACTGGAGTAATGATGCTGAAAATTCAGCTTTGCCATCACAGGAATAAATTACTTTGTGAAATATATTCAAATAGAAAACAGTTATTTTAAATTGTAATAATATTTCACAATATTACTGTTTTTACTGTATTTTTAATTAAATAAATGTAGCCTTGGTGAGCAGACGAAACTTCTTTTAAAAACATTAAAAATCTTAGTGGTTCCAAACTTTTGGACTGTACTGTATATTTACTATAGATTTCAAGTGTTATTAGTATGGGAAATCTCACATTAATCTTACCCTCTTTGGCAAAATGTACAAAATACTTGGTGATCATTTCCTGGAAGTTCATATCAGATGGTGACAGGGTCCCTAGCACCATTTCAAGACCCTTGAAGAAGGCCAGGCTGTCTAGAAGATGAAAGGCAAAGCGACTGTGGAAGGGAAGCCAGCTGGAGGCGTTTGCCTGTTTTGATGGAGTGTAAGTCACCAGATAACGGTATACTGGGCTCTTTAAAGCATCTGGAATACATGTAGAGATCATTGAAAAGATTTAGATTTAAACAACTGACTATGAAAGACATAGTTAAGGATAATGCACAGTCATTGGCAGAGGAGTCTTGTATCATCCTGAAGGAGTTTATTTTGCAATAATGACTGTACGCTGTCCTGCTTATTACCTGCCACTTACCATGAAATATTTAGTGGAGCTCACGAATGATAAAATATTCAGACTGCTGATAAAGCTCAATTCCTTTTAATTGTGGATTGTGAAATGCAAAATTTATTTGAACCTGAAGCTCTCTTAGCCAAGTCATTCCTGGGACAGGTGGCCTTCATGTCCGAGACCATGGTGGTGAAGAGCCTCTCTGGACACCGATCAGAGGTCGGACACGGTGCTGAGCTATCATACAGCCTCAGCGCCTGATCGGTCAGGTTCTTTCCGAAAGGGGTCAGTTTGTCTGTGTGAAAGAATCAACAGAGACATGGGTGAGGAAAAACACATTCACTTATATAAAGACTCATTCATAATGTTCTTTTTTAAACGTCTCTTATGAGCAACTTACTTGTCACAATCCACCGATAGTCTCCCCATGTCCATGTAGAGATGTTTTCATATGGAGGACTAGAGTATGAAAATATATGATGTTCACAATGTAATTTTCATGGTTGGGCAAAATCAGAATGTAATGAACTGGCTTTCTAAAATTAATTTAAACTGAACTGGCCACACCCACTGGATGCTGAATCAGAATTTAAATAGGAATGACAGGAAGAGGAATTTACTGAATTTCATTAGAGGAATTTCATTAGTCCAATACAAATTTCATGACAAAACATTAATAATTACAATATTAATTTTTATTACTTATGCTTACAGTGGGTACGGAAAGTATTCAGACCACCTTAAATTTTTCACTCTTTGTTATATTGCAGCCATGTGCTAAAATCATTTAAGTTCATTTTTTCCCTCATTAATGTACACACAGCACCCCATATTGACAGAAAAACACAGAATTGTTGACATTTTTGCAGATTTATTAAAAAAGAAAAACTGAAATACCACATTGTCCTAAGTATTCAGACCCTTTGCTGTGACACTCATATATTTAACTCAGGTGTTGTCCATTTCTTCTGATCAACCTTGAGATGGTTCTACACCTTCATTTGAGTCCAGCTGTGTTTGATTAGACTGATTGGACTTGATTAGGAAAGTCACACACCTGTCTGTATAAGACCTTACAGCTCACAGTGCATGTCAGAGCAAATGAGAATCATGAGGTCAAAGGAACTGCCTGAAGAGCTCAGAGACAGAATTGTGGCAAGGCACAGATCTGGCCAAGGTTACAAAAAAATTTCTGCTGCACTTAAAGGAACACTCCACTTTTTTTGAAAATAGGCTCATTGTCCAACTCCCCTAGAGTTAAACAGTTGAGTTTTACCGTTTTCGAATCCATTCAGCCGATCTCCGGTTCTGGCGGTACCACTTTTAGCATAGCTTAGCATAGTTCATTGAATCTGATTAGACCGTTAGCATCGCGCTTAAAAATGACCAACGAGTTTTGATATTTTTCCTATTTAAAACTTGACTCTTCTGTAGTTAAATCGTGTACTAAGACCAACGGAAAATAAAAAGTTGTGATTTTCTAGGCTGATATGGCTAGGAACTATACTCTCATTCAGGCGTAATAATCAAGGAACTTTGCTGCCGTATCATGGCTGCAGCAGTGCAATGATATTACGCAGCGTCTCTCACAAACGTCTCCATGGTTGCAAGGCACGTTCCCTGTGCAAGCAGGGGCTCACGGGCGCTGCGTAATATCATTGCACTGCTGCAGCCATGGAACGGCAGCAAAGTTCCAGCAAACTTTTTATTTTCCGTCGGTCTTAGTACACGATTTAACTACAGAAGTGTCAAGTTTTAAATAGGAAAAATATCAAAACTCGGTCATTTTTAAGCGCGATGCTAACGGTCTAATCAGATTCAATGAACTATGCTAAGCTATGCTAAAAGTGGTACCGCCAGAACCGGAGATCGGCTGAATGGATTCGAAAATGGTAAAACTCAACTGTTTAACTCTAGGGGAGTTGGAAAATGAGCCTATTTTCAAAAAAAGTGGAGTGTTCCTTTAAGGTTCCTAAGAGCACAGTGGCCTCCATAATCCTTAAATGGAAGACGTTTGGGACGACCAGAATCCTTCCTAGAGCTGGCCGTCCGGCCAAACTGAGCTATCGGGGGAGAAGAGCCTTGGTGAGAGAGGTAAAGAAGAACCCAAAGATCACTGTGGCTGAGCTCCAGAGATGCAGTCGGGAGATGGGAGAAAGTTGTAGAAACAACCATCACTGCAGCCCTTCACCAGTCGGGGCTTTATGGCAGAGTGGCCTGACGGAAGCCTCTCCTCAGTGCAAGACACATGAAAGCCCGCATGGAGTTTGCCAAGATGGTGAGAAATAAGATTCTCTGGTCTGATGAGACCAAGATAGAACTTTTTGGCCTTAATTCTAAGCGGTATGTGTGGAGAAAACCAGGCGCTGCTCATCACCTGTCCAATACAGTCCCAACAGTGAAGCATGGTGGTGGCAGCATCATGCTGTGGGGTGTTTTTCAGCTGCAGGGACAGGACGACTGGTTGCAATCGAGGGAAAGATGAATGCGGCCAAGTACAGGGATATCCTGGACGAAAACCTTCTCCAGAGTGCTCAGGACCTCAGACTGGGCCGAAGGTTTACCTTCCAACAAGACAATGACCCTAAGCACACAGCTAAAATAACGAAGGAGTGGCTTCACAACAACTCTGTGACTGTTCTTGAATGGCCCAGCCAGAGCCCTGACTTAAACCCAATTATAAAAATGGCTGTCCACCAACGTTTACCATCCAACCTGACAGAACTGGAGAGGATCTGCAAGGATGAATGGCAGAGGATCCCCAAATCCAGGTGTGAAAAACTTGTTGCATCTTTCCCAAAAAGACTCATGGCTGTATTAGATCAAAAGGGTGCTTCTACTAAATACTGAGCAAAGGGTCTGAATACTTAGGACCATGTGATATTTCAGTTTTTCTTTTTTTTTAATAAATCTGCAAAAATGTCAACAATTCTGTGTTTTCTGTCAATATGGGGTGCTGTGTGTACATTAATGAGGAAAAAAAATGAACTTAAATGATTTTAGCAAATGGCTGAAATATAAGAAAGAGTGAAAAATTTAAGGGGGTCTGAATACTTTCCGTACCCACTGTATATTAGGAGATATTATGCAATACTAGGAGATGCACTGTATGAATAAAATATCTATCTATCTGACCCGTGCTGGCAAAATGGAATGCGGACATGCTAATTTCGAGCTACAGGCAAAACAAGTGAAAAATGTCAATTTTGGGCGAAATTGAGTTAAAAAAAAAAAGAAAAAAAAAAAGAGTTCATTAAGCCCTTCTCTAGCGATCCCAATGCTACAAACAGCAATTAAACATCTAAAAGTATCTTTATTTATACGTTTTCTGAGAGGAGTAACTTTCCTTTGACCTTTGACTCGCTTCTGGACGACTGGCCCTTCCCCCAGCACAAGTTTGGTATCGTTGTAAAGTGCAACATTCCAACTTTGTGAATATTCATAGCGAATTTGCGATGGCATGAGTCTGAACCAATGAAATGTCATTTTCAAACTCATGCTGATGTAAACAAAACAATCTTACTCACGCTGACTGACAGATCCGAAGCGAGCGCACAAAGACGCCTCAGACACCGTGCGATCCAGATATACACATATACACAGAATTACAGTATTTAAAAAAAAAAAATGTCTTTGCGAGTATTCACACAAACATTATCTGTTATGAAAACATTAATTGTAATGTATAGTTAAACATTGCAATGAAAAGATTCGTATATTTCTTTCAATTTCATCCCAAAATCCAAATTATAATTCTGCTTCCTGTTTGCTACCCCTGACAGCAATATAGTTTCAGCCCAGTTCCGGTCCACATCTGGTCCGCATGTAATCCACATGTATCAGATGTGGACCAGATCTGGGCCACACTATGTTGCTGTCTGGGATCTCAATTCCAATTCATAAACTCAATTGGAATTTAAAGACGTTCTCAGTTCAATTCTGAATGGCGCACATTCCTGACAGTATTTTCAACTGACAACTGAAAATAAAACAAAGCAGGTTACCCATAATCAGTCTCCTGTTCAGTTGTTCCAACCACAAATGGGACATCATTATAGGCTCCACCCTTCTCCCAGGTCTCAAACGGAGGAGCATTGAGAACATGGCCGTCAACTACTGCAACTGGACCAACAAATACACCTTTGACTGGAAGATCGACTAAGTCATCGGCTGCCCATGATGGGTACTCCTGCCACGGGATTGCCTGAGTCAGATACAAATCACTGATGTTAATTCAACCACAGATCCATTTCTGATATATTACTACCATTTAGAGAAATGAAACCCTCTGATGTTCATTGGGAATTCATTAAGCGTTCAGCGAGTTCTGGCAGGCAGTTAAGGTTTGATGATTTATTAAAGAGGGTTTACAGATGAAGAAGCTAACAGGTTGAGGCTGTTGTTAGTCAGCCATGACCCTGCTGAGGAAGGTTACAAGCTCGGCCATACATTTCTCACCTGAAGGACTTGAGTGATGTGTAGTCCTCTCAGGCAGATGGCGTCCTTGCAGCCAGTTCTCCTCAGGAATTCTAAGTTGTCTTTTTCTGCTGACTCCAGGGAAGCATTATACACATACGAGCCGCTCATGTCAATCGCACGATGAAAGAGTCCTTTGGCTAGTGGAGACATCATCAAGGTCCAAACCGAAGTTCCTCCTCATGATCACACAGTGAGAGAGATACTTTTTATACATCTATAAAGCTAACAATTGTGAAAAAGAATTACTAATGAATTTTATATCTTACGAGTACTGAGTATTTTTTAAACAGTATTTGCATTAATATATTAATGAAATAAAAGGACACTTAAGTGTATTTAAAGAGAGAACACTTTCATGACTGTTTCTTAACACAGTCAAGTACACTTTGCAATAATGTAAAATTAAATTATATATTTTAAATAAACAAGTACACTTATTTTGATGTGTTGACTAACACACTGAAGCATATGTAAATTAGGGCTGGGCGATATGTAAAAAATATCTAGTTGATAATCGCCTTAAAAAAATATTGTGATATCCGATAATATTGTCCACCCGATATTGATAAATTTACAGCATTTAATTTTACTCTTTAATTATTTTTGGTTGGGATTGAGATTAGATCATAATTACTGGCTTTATTCTATTAGAAATAAATACAAATTTAGATGTCATTTTAAAGGTTTACACATTTAAAAAATGGGAAATGTGTACTGTTAACCTATTAGAAAGTAAATATTTTTCAGATAATATTTTAAAGTAACAATATAAAAGCTTAAAAAAGACAAAACAAACATGTCATATAATATATGAAATATGTTACTAACTTATTTAATTTTAGAAATATGTCCTTATAATACCACATTCTCAAAAAGGAAAGCATACAGGGGATTACGCAATGACAATCAGACATTTTAAGTGTCCAAATACTTTTAGGGATCTTTGTATTTTGTACCTGAACTTTGACCAAATATGGTAACTCTCCCTGCATCGCCACCGAAGTTATGGATATTCTGCTGGACCCACTGAAGTGCTTGGATCTGGTCCATGAAGCCATAATTCCCTTTGACAGCAGACAGAAAAAATTTCAATATGCTGTAGTGACAAGCAGAGAGCTAACAGACTCCATAAGGAAATTGATTTTTAACAATTACTTGTAAATCTTTAAAGACGGACCTACTGTGAAATCTGAGGTTGTAATCGATGGTATATGCTTTTGTTGACGGCATCAGCCCGCATTATTTCAACTTATTTGCTAAATTTCTAGTGAAAAAGGACATTACCCTGGATAACCTTGTACGTGGCTCGAGTCACACGTCATTCACAAATACGGATCTGCCGGATTTTGTTCTTCTCTGATGAGTCCAGCCCAACACCTGGTCCTCTCATGGTTACACATAGACCTGAAGAGTCCTACAACCCACAGTGTCTTGCACCTACTGGGAAATTAGGATTGCTGATGATCTCGGGGTTCTTCAGTAAGGCTGGATCTGTCTTTTTCAAGGACACATGACTCAAGTCACGTACAGTACAAGGTTAGCCTGGAAGAAGAATTGCTTCCTACTGCTCTGACAATGTTCCCCAACTCAAAAGATTGGGTTTTCCCGCAGGACAATGTTCCATGCCACACAGCCAGACCAATAAAGGTCAAGACCCTGTCATGTCCAGCCTAATCTCCAGACCTGAACTCCACTGAAAACCTCTGGAATGTGATCAAGAGGAAAGACACAAGATCACAAGCCATCAAACAAAACTGAGCTGCTTGAATCTTTGTGCCAGGAGTGGCATAAAGTCACCCATGGAGGCATGGCAAGATGCATTGAAACTGTGATTGGAAATCAGGGTTATTCCACCACATATTGATTTCTAAAAATAAAACATTAGTATCATGTTGTTTAAGGTCTGAAAACGTGTAATCTTTTTTGTTATTTTAAAGGGGACCTGTAATGCCCCTTTTCACAAGATGTAATATAAGTCTCCAGAATGTGTCTGTGAAGTTTCAGCTCAAAATACCCCACAGATCATTTATTATAGCTTGTCAAATTTATCCCTATTTGGGTGTGAGCAAAAACACACCGTTTTTGTGTGTGTCCCTTTAAATGCAAATGAGCTGCTGCTCCTGGCCCACTTCAGTTGCTCAACAACAACAAAGCTGGAGAATCTCGCGCAGCCAAAATGAGGATTGTCAATAACGTGTTCAGTCTTACATTGTTCAAACCGGAGTCGACACTGATGGAGAGACTCAGGAAGAAGTTACAACTTTTAGAATGACACTGGAAGTTTCTGAACGGTTAGTGGATAAATTTATGTAGTTGCTGTGGAGTTGATTCAACTCATCAACTAGCATGTGCCGTCATGTTAATCTTTTGTGCAAATCCAGCATTGAATTGACCCTCGTTTGTGAAGCAGTCCGGCGTAAAATGACGGCATGACAACAACACTCTACTACAACAACTCTTCCTCTTCTCTAAAGCAGCCCAACATGGCCTCACCCCCTTTGTTGCGTGTTCTCGGGGGCAGGGTTTATGTAAATTTTAGGGTTAGTGGTGTCACGAACTTGGGAAGAAGCTCGTTGTAGACCTTAAACAGAAGATTCTTAAAAAAAATATCTCCCTTTGCATTGAACTTTGAGCGTCGTAACTTTGCAGATGTTGTTTATGCTCAAACAGCAACATTACACACTAACTAAAGTTAAAAAAAAGTGAAATCATAATCAACCACAGTTGTCATTTTCTGCAAATAAATGCTCTAATTGACAATGTTCTTACTTGAAATTTGGAAGAAATGTTGTCAGGAGTTTATTGAATAAACGTGTCCAAGATGGACAGGACAGGGACGGGGGCCTTACCAGAGGAGTTGGTGGGAGAGCCTTTTCTGAGCACTTCCAGGGCCATGAAGCCAAAAGCATTGAGCCTGTAATTCAGACTGACATACACCATCTGCGTGCGGGCCGCCAGCTCTTCATTAGGGGAGTAGCCTTTCTTCTGGCCGCTCAGCATGTGGAGGTTCCCTCCGTGGATCCACACCATGACGGGCAGGGGTTTTGCAGGCTGCAGACTCGGAGTCCACACGCTGAGATGCAGACAGTCCTCCTGTCCCATGACCTGCCCGTCTTTTCGAAGGGGTTGCACCTGTGCACAGATGCTGCGGAATCGAGTAGCATCATACACACCTTCCCAACACTGTCCCGCCTCCACTAGATTCGCCGGAGGTCGCCAACGACGTTCACCCACTGGTGGTACAGCGTATGGGATGCCCTTGAAAGAGTACGCTCCGCCTTTCCAGCGCCCACGCAGCCAACCGCACTCCGTCTTCACCTCTGCCATCCATGGAGGCGGAGTCTCAGCCACATAAGCCAGGTATCCCGCGAGAGAGAGGAGACCCACCACGCCGCAGCCGATGAGGAACATGCATCTGCGTGACACCACCAGGAATGGACTGACGTAGTGGCGACGAACGTACTGTATCTCTTCCTCTTCATCCTGCACTAGATAACGATACTCTGTCCCCTCAGGGACCTCATACACATCCTCACTCATTTTCTGTCTTCTGTGTGTGTGTGTGAGAGAGAGAGAGAGAAAATACAAGTGCAAGTCAATAGCTTTTTATCCAGAAAGACTGTGAACTTATACTATCACATGGGAGGGAAAAACATGCAAATATTTTCTGTGACATTTGTATTTATAAAGCATTCTAAAGGTATTCATAATGCCACATTGCAATCCATTCTATATTTGAACTGTAATTGCCTTTACAGCACATTCTTTTTGTGTACTATGACATTAAAGGGTTAGTTCACCCAAAAATGAAAATTCTGTCATTTATTACTTACCCTCATGCCGTTCCACACCCGTAAGACCTTCATTAATCTTCGGAACACAAATTAAGATATTTTTGTTGAAATCCGATGACTCAGTGAGGCCTCCATAGCAATGACATTTCCTCTCTCAAGATCCATTAATGTACTAAAAACATTTAAATCAGTTCATGTGAGTACAGTAGTTTAATATTAATATTATAAAGCGACGAGAATATTTTTGGTGCGCCAAAAAAACGAAATAACGACTTATTTAGTGATTGCCGATTTCAAAACACTGCTTCAGGAAGCTTCGGAGCATAAATGAATCCGTGTGTCGAATCAGCTGTTCGGAACGCCAAAGTCACGTGACTTTGCAGTTTGACACACGATCTGAATCATGATTCAGTGCGCTGATTCATAACGCTACGAAGCTTCATGAAGCAGTGTTTTGAAATCGTCCATCACTAAATAAGTCATTATTTTGTTTTTTTTGGTTTACCAAAAATATTCTCGTCGCTTTATAATATTAATATTGAACTACTGTACTCACATGAACTGATTTAGATGTGTTTAGTACCTTTATGGATCTTGAGAGAGGAAATGTCATTGCTGGCTACGGAGGCCTCACTGAGCCAACGGATTTCAACAAAAATATCTTAATTTGTGTTCCGAAGATTAATGAAGGTCTTATGGGTGTGGAACAGCATGAGGGTGAGTAATAAATGACAGAATTTTAATTTTTGGGTGAACTAACCCTTTAAACTTTACTAATATTCATGATGACTGCACCTGTGGAGAATTAGTCAGTGATGTATCCTAACACACAGTAACACGTGAAATATAACAATGATCGTGTTGTATTGCACTATGCTCAAAATGGTGCATAAAGTATAGTACATTAGTGTGCATAAAGACGTACATTAACATTGTGAACATATGTAATGTATCATAATGTGTTATGCCATAAAGCATTATAAAGCCTTTTATATGCAGGCTTCACAGTGTGCAGCTGTGTGGTTTGTGTTAGTTTACTGAGTCTCAGCATGAAGTGTGTGTGCTGCTGTCATGACAGACGCAGGATGAAGCGAATAATCAGCGGAAACCGACAAATGACCGACCACGAAGCCAGACTTTCCCATTTTATGCTGACTTTTTTTCTCTGAGGTGAAAGTTAAAATATTACCGCACAAAACACGTATCCCACTACATGACGCTAAAGCAAAACATGTACAAAATTAGTTAACATTGCTCTGTGAGTCCCTGGAAGAACTGGTTTCAACCACAGATTAGACGAGGAACTCCTTTTAGCACTGCACAGCAAACATAAGTGTACTAAACATGAAAATATAACAAAATTAACAAATCTACCTTAAAAGGTTTTGCTCTGCTAACGTCGATACAAAGTTACTTAATACAGCGCAACTACGACGCAAGCACTCAGAGACATTTTCATCTTGATTTACAAAACCATTATAGCTTGTTCCTATTTAATAGCCTGTGTTTAATGTAAAAAGCAAAAAAGGTCACAAAATGACGCATGTAATATACTTACTATGACATTAGAGCTCGCGCACACACGTACTGTAGGCTATCAGACAAAACAAGCCTGTACTTCTCCTGCTCCGCCCATAACTACAGTTTTTATAGGCTGCTTTACCAACCGTAAAGTATCAGTATAACTACCACCACCACTAATTAAAAAGAATAAACTAACCATAAATAAAGCATAAATTAATTATGATTTACAAAAAGATATACCAGTGCTTACCTTTCAGCATAATAATAATGTTACATTTAGAATGTGTAGGCAATATCAATCATTTGAAAAGCTAAATTTTAAGAGATTTTAAAAGTTTTGCCATTGTTTCTTTATTAGAAAGAAACTTTATTTTAAAAATGGGAGTTAAATGCCAGCTCAAATTAAATAAAATAAATGTTTTTATATTTCATATTGTATTCCATATATATGTTTATATGGTTGCTTTATAAAAATCAACAATATGTAAGCTTCCGAAAGTTATTAAAATATGTAGATAGATAGATAGAGTTAGGTTTTTGGAGTAGTTTTAGCCACTAGAGGCCCTCAGTGTGTTTCATTTCAATTTCCTGTCATTGTATCATGTGTTATTGTTCTCACCTGTGCCTCGCTTCCTGTGTGTTTTTCTGTTCCTCTGTTCTCAGTGTTTGTTTGATGGGACCAATCTCTCGGGTTTTTTTTGGTAAATCCCTCTTGTGCCTTTCTCTGGATTTATTTGCTTTGTTTGATTTTCTGACATTTGCATTTTGTTGTCCTTAATTATTTCCCCTGGATTTTATTTTTTTTTTTTATATATATATTTTTGATTTATCTTTTTTGGGAAAAACTCATTTACCCTTTGATGCTTCTAGAATCTGTTTTGGCAGATGGACTAATCTGTTTTGACTTCCTGGACTAATTAAAGAGACATTAAAGGATTAATTCACTTTCAAATTAAAATTCCCTGATAATTTACTCACCCCCATGTTATCCAAGATGTTCATGTCTTTCTTTCTTCAGTCGAAAAGAACTTAAGTTTTTTGATGAAAACATTCCAGGATTATTCTCCTTATGGTGGACTTCAATGGAGCCCAAACAGCTGAAGGTCAAAATTATAGTTTCAGTGCAGCTTCAAAACGTTCTACACGATCCCAGACGAGGAATAAGGGTCTTATCTAGAGAAACCATTGCTCATTTTCTAAAACAAACAAACAAACAAAAAAACTTCTATATGTTTTAACAATAAATGCTCATCTTGAACTAGCTCTCTTCTTCTTCTCTATTAGAATTCCGGCAGTGTAGACACTGCTAAGTGCATTACTGCCCTCCACAGGTCAAAGTTTGAACTAATTGTTATATACTTACACTAGCATATTGAATATGACAATTTAGTTCAAACTTTGACCTGTAGAGGGCAGTAATGCACTTAGCAATGTCTACACTGCTGGAATTCAAATAAAGAAGAAGAAGAGAGCTAGTTCAAGATGAGCATTTATGGTTAAAACTTATTTTTATTTTTTGTTTAGAAAATGAGCGATGGTTTCTCTAGATAAGACACTTATTTCTCGTCTGGGATCGCTGTAAACTGTAATTTTGACCTTCAACCCTTTGGGCTCCATTGAAGTCCACTATATGGAGAAAACTCCTGGAATGTTTTCATCAAAACCTTAATTTCTTTTCGACTGAAGAAACCATTCAGCAGTGTATCTACAACATACAATGCCTTGTGAAAGTATTCCATACCCTCTTCATTTTTTTTCCACATCTTATGTTAAACTACTATAAATGACTTTTTTTTCCCACATCAGTCTACACATACACCATAATGACAAAGCACAAAACAGATTTGTGACAACTTCATTAAAAGGGAAAACCTAAAATAAGTACCTTGCATAAGTAGGCTACTCTTTACAGCCTCAAGTCTTTTTCGTTATGATGTGACAAGCTTGGCACATCTGCATTTGGTCTTTTTTTCTTTTAATTTATTTGGAATGGGGATGGTCGGTGGACAGATATTTTCAGTTTCTCCAGAGATGTTCGATTGGGTTCAAACCCATGCTCTGTGTGGGCCACTCGAGGACATTCACAGAGTTGTTCATGAGCCATTCTTGTATTGTCTTAGCTGTGTGCTTAGGGTCATTGTCCTGTTGAAAGGTGAACCTTCTGCCCAGTCCAAGGTTCTGAATGCTCTGGACTAGGTTTTCATTAAGGCTAACTCTATATATTGAGCTTTCCTTCTACCCTGACAAGTCCCCCAGTCCCTGCCGCTGAAAAACACCCCCACAGCACGATACTGCTACCACCACACTTTACTGCTGGGATGGTATTGTGCAGGCGATGAGCAGTGCCTGGTTTCCTCCAGAAATGATGCTCGGAAATGAGGTTCATCAGACCAGGGATTCTTGTTTCTCACAGTCTGAGAGAGTCCTTTACATGCTGTTTTGCAAATTCCAAGTGGGTTTTCATGTGTCTTCACAGAAGAGAGGCTTGAGTCTGACCACACTGCCATAAAGCCCAAATTGGTGGAGTGTTGCAGTGATGTTTGACCTTCTGTAGATTTATCCAATCTCCACATATGATCATAGAGTTCAACTAGTGACCATCAGCTTCTTTGTCACCACTCTAACCAAGGCCCTTCTCCATCGATTGCTCAGTTTGGCCAGGAGGCCATCTCTAGGAAGAGTCTGAGTTGTTATTAAAGGTGCCCTAGAATTAAAAATTGAATTTATATTGGCATAGTTGAATAACAATAGTTCAGTACATGGAAATGACATACAGTGAGTCTCAAACTCCATTGTTTCCTCCTTCTTATATAAATCTCATTTGTTTAAAAGACGAACAGGCGAATCTCAACATAACACTGACTGTGACGCAACAGTCGGGATCATTAATATGTATGCCCCCAATATTTGCATATGCCACCCCATGTTCAAGGCATTAGACAAGGGCAAAACGTCTGGATCAGCACAGCTGAATCATCAGACTAGGTAAGCAAGCAAGAACAATAGCGAAAAATGGCAGATGGAGCAATAATAACTGACATGATCCATGATAACATGATATTTTTAGTGATATTTGTAAATTGTCTTTCTAAATGTTTCGTTAGCATGTTGCTAATGTACTGTTAAATGTGGTTAAAATTACCATCGTTTCTTACTGTATTCACGGAGACAAGAGCCGTCGCTATTTTCATTATTAAACACTTGCAGTCTGTATAATTCATAAACACAACTTCATTCTTTATAAATCTCTCCAACAGTGTAGCATTAGCCGTTAGCCACTGAGCACAGCCTCAAATTCATTCAGAATCAAATGTAAACATCCAAATAAATACAATACTCACATAATCCGACGCATGCATGCAGTATGCATGACGAACACTTTGTAAAGATCCATTTTGAGGGTTATATTAGCTGTGTAAACTTTGTTTATGCACTGTTTAAGGCAAGCGCGAGCTCCGTGGGCGGGGAGTGTGAGCATTTAAAGGGGCCGCAACCTGAATCGGTGCATAGTTAATGATGCCCCAAAATAGGCAGTTAAAAAAATGAATTAAAAAAAATCTATGGGGTATTTTGAGCTGAAACTTCACAGACACATTCAGGGGACACCTTAGACTTATATTACATCTTGTAAAAAACGTTCGATGGCACCTTTAAGGCTACGTGTTTCTGTAAAGCTTCAATGCAGCAGAATTTTTGTTTTGTTTTTTTGTAGTCTTCCCCAGATCTGTCTTGACACAATCCTTCTCTGAGCTCTACAGTCAGTTCTTTTGACCTTATGGCTTGGTTTTTGCCCTGATATGCATTTTCACCTTTTATTGAGAGGTGTGTGCTTTTCCAAATCATACCAATTCAATTGAATTTGCACAGGTTAAGAACTCATTTAACTCATGCAAATTTCAACTGAATGGGTATGATTTGGAAAGGCACACATCTACAAGTGAAATTGGAATGTTCCTGAGCTAAATTTCAAGTGTCTCAGAAAAGGGTACAAGTACTTATGCAATGCAATTATTTTTTATTTTTAATAAATTGACAAAGTTATCACAAATCTGCTTTGTCATTATGGTGTATGGAGTGTAGATTTAAATGACTTTTTCCCACATCAAACTGTTTAGCATAAGTCTGCAAAATAAAATGTGAAAAAAAATGAAGGGGTACGAATACTTTCGCAAGGCACTGTATATACCTGACAAGGCTGTGTGTTACTTTACATGTATTCATTTGTGTCAATGAAATAATTTATAGGGAACACAACAAAACCAAATTCATTTAATCAGAAAATCAATTCTAGGCGTGATTAATGAACTCTATAAAGGTTTAATTGTTTTTAAATTGATTTAGATATTGATCCCTTCCCCACATGGAAGGTAATTTTGCTGCTGGTGAAAAAGCTTTAGAATTGAATACACTAATTGCAGTATACAGTAGTTAAACAGGATATATGACTATGTTATGTGCAATCTTACAAAACCACTGGTGGATCAGGGTAAATCCCAAAATATACACACACAGCAGGAAAGAGATAGATTGCAATGGGGAGCTAGTGAGTATCTAGGGGCACAATTCAAGAGAGATGTCTTTTTTAACCCCACAGGGATATATAATGGATAGCTTGGCTGTTCCTAACTCAGGTCCATGAGGAAATTTTTTTTTTTTGCCTTCCTTCCGGAAGCAGTTTATCATCTTCAGCATTGCTGAAACTGTAGTTCAGGGATTTTTTTTCATGAGCATATATACTACAGCACAGGGAGGGGGGTGCTGGGACTCCATGAATCTGGAGGACATACATCACATTTATGTTTAATTCAAACATTCATTTGAAAAGCTGAACGAAAACACTGCGATCAGGCTTTGAGTTATGGCCCATAGGTGTACGAGTAGCATTTAGCAGCATTATAAATTCTGCTCTCTGATGGAAAACACTTGAGGCATGAGGACTCTTATTATTTAAAGATTTATTAAATGCACAGAGGTATATACAAAACCAATTATCCAATTTCACACTTTCAGCATTTCAAAACAGTCATGCTTTTTATTTTTGCTTCAGGTCTTTCAATCAAAATAATGATGGGCTTTCAAACAGAGACTCGAATGAGTTTATTTCACACAGTGAAAAGAAAAAAAAACGCTCACAATGCTGGTTTACGTCCCAAAGTCTTATTGGAGTCCTGTGAAACAATTTATCATTGATGGATTATTCCATTTTATGAGCAAATGTAGCTACAATTAAAAAGTATCAGATTCAGCTTCATCCCATCCGTTCCTCAAAACTCTGAGGATGAACCGGACAGAAAAAAACAAAAACAAGACCGTCTAATTGATTTCATTTCAGCCAGTCAATTATTGTGTTCAATAAAACCGTTCATTGGAAATAAACATCTAAATGAAAAGGAAGGCATTCATGTTGAGGGATAGATTACGGGATAAGAGAGCTTGAAGTTTGGCCAAAATTCATTTGAGAACAGATGTGTGTAAGTGCAAAAAAAAAAAAAAAAAAAAAAATAATGGTGGAAAAAGGCTCAGATGCATAAAATTATGTGAAAGCTAAAAGAGATAAGAAAAACAGCAATCGGAAAATCACTATCCAGATATATATTCTCAGAGACCAGCAGTGCATCTGTTACTCACTGACTGCAAAGCTCCTCGATAAATGTGGTAATGTTCTGGCACAGGTGTGATTTGAGTCCTTGTGTTGCTGTAGCATCCTCTAAATGGCTTCCTCTCATTCTACTAACATTTTGGCGGCGCAGACCTGTGAAAGATTCACTCTGATGTCAGCCCCAGTTATAAAAGTAGATCTTCTGCCAAATGGGCAAGTACTCCATCAGTGGACCTGAAAGGACAGGAAAAGAAATCCAGTCAGCACATATCTCCGAGCTTTTTTAAAGCTTTTAAGTGTGACAGCATTGAACATCCACTGGGTGAGATGGATATGCTACTTACGTGCAACCAAACCAACTCCGGGAACGTAATCTGCCAAGAAGCGAAGGAGGAAGAGGATCTTCGTCCTGTGAGTGTAAAAGAGACATTAGATCCGGGAACAAAAAGCCCCATTATGCAGTTATAGTGTGTTGTGAAATCTAGATAAAATCTTGTAAAAAAAATCCATATTTATATTTTCTGGTAAAAATATAGCCGTGTGAATGCCAGGAAGTGGCTAAAGGCCTCAATATGCTTCAAGCAAAATTGAAGAAATAACCGGTGTGACATCATTTTGAACAAATTCAGGGCAAAACAAAGTTCGTGTGGAGTTTGAAACAGCTTGCCAAGGCAAACTTTCCTGAAAAGTTCACTCTGGCTGGTTAACACCTTTGAACTATCATTGGTTCAATGGCGATGATGCAAAAAGTAGGTGTGGCTCTGAGGCCCCGCCTTCTTTGACTTGAAAATCTCCGGTTCATTTCTTCCATTTAGTCCGTTGAGGTCAGAAGAAACTAGTAGAAACTAGTAGAAACTTAAGCTGTAATTCTAACTGAAAGCTACGCTGACACCATTTTTCATGTTTAATACTATAAAACTGCTTGTTTTAAAGCAATCTATTGTATAAATTGCTATATAAATAAATGTGACATGACTGGAGATGGTGCAAACATATGCACATAACTATGATCAGATGTTTGCTTAACTGCTGTTTTCTCACCGCTGTCATTTTTGTTGTGTATTTATTTTGTTATTGAGAGGAAAGTGACCAGCAAATATTTACATATTCATCAGAATGCTGCTCAAAGGGGTAAAAGGGGCCTTTGATTTTATTTTCTCTAAATCACTAAAACATTTTTGCCGTAGCACTTTCCAAAACATCCGCTTTTCAAGATGCACATGAAAATTTGGCTGATCTTTAACACGATTCTGTGCTAATTTGATCTAATATTTGATGTTTTTTTTTTTTTAAATGTTGTAGATTTAAGTAGCACATGAGAATCACTAAAATGACTGAATATATTTTGAGACAAAGGTCTTCTTAATGATTTTCAGTTTTATTCAAGGTAATTAAAGCAACAGAATATGTAAAAGTATAATATTTGGAATAAAGGTGCACCTGCTGTTGGGGCGAAAGGCACAATAATTAACATGATAATAAACAGCTGGCTGACTTTTCCATTTGTTGACATGACATGGTTAGGTTCAGATGGTAAATATCATATATTAAGATGGGTGTCCACCTTGATAATCACCATATTTAAAATGAAACAATTATGATATTAATCATGTAATAATAAAATATCATTTATTTTTACTACTGTAAATCTATAATATAGCTGCGAGCAGCGATGGCGGGCCCAAGCCCGGTGGCACCGCCACCCCGGTGGCTTCAGGGCAACTGTGCACAGCGGGCAATAGGCACTTAAAACGGTTAAACATCAAAGGACTATGTCAAATTCACTCCACATTTACTGCACTACAAGGTGCCGCTATAGAGCCCCTCCTCCCTGCCCATTTTCAAAGGATTACATGTGCCAAGTTTTAACATTATTCTGATGAATTTTGAAGCAAATCAGGTAAAAATAAGAGGGTGATCTCAATGTATGCTGAAAGTGACACATTTTCTGCTTCCAGTTGGTGGCGCTATGACTTTGAATCACAATAGTCAAATCCATGTGATCAGCCTTGTACAACGAAGACTAAGCCAAAGTTTCATCAAAATCAATTAATGTATGCAGAAGTTATAACACTTTGTTTCCCTTTTCTTGCCATAAATTCGTTGCCTCGCCACGGCCAAACCGTTTGAGATATCCAAAATCCGTTTGCAATTAAACAACTTCAATGTGTTAGCAACAAGTTAAAAAAAGCTTGGTGTAAATTGGATAAACCCTGTAGGAGTAGTAGTATAAAATTCATAGCCTGTTTTTTCAAAAAATTAACATTCAAACCAAAATAGCTGACTTCCTGTTGGTCGGAGCTAATGAATGTAAATTAGAAAATTGTCCGGCTTGATGAGAATAATATGTGTACCGAGTTTGGTGACTGTAGGAAAAACTAACCCCCCCACTTTTGTCAAAAGGTGGCGCTACTGAGCCCCTCCACCACGCCCATTTCTATGGCTTTGTCCATGTCTACTGGTTGACAATATTGATGTGTGTGTCGAGTTTCATGCAATTTGAAGCATGTTAAGAGCCTCAAAAACACTCAAGAATATTATTACAGTTTGACCTGTTGCCATGGCAACAATATTTCAAATATCAAAAATCCTGTCATAGGTCTACATCTGCTGTGTATTGACATTACACTGATGAAGTTTGAAGCAAATCAGGTAAAAATAAGAGGGTGATCTCAAAGCATTTTAAAAGTGATACACTTCTTGCTGCCATTTGGTGGCGCTATAACTTTGACTCACAATAGTTACATCCATGTGATCAGACTACTACAACCAACACACTCCTGAAGTTTCATAAACATCAATCAATGTATGCAGAAGTTATAACACATTTCCTGTTTCCCTTTTCTCGCCATAAATTCGTTGCCTCGCCACGGCCAAACCGTTTGAGATATCCAAAATCCGTTTGCAATTAAACAACTTCAATGTGTTCGCAACAAGTTAAAAAAAGCTTGGTGTAAATTGGATAAACCCTGTAGGAGTAGTAGTATAAAATTCATAGCCTGTTTTTTCAAAAAATTTACATTCAAACCAAAATAGCTGACTTCCTGTTGGTCGGAGCTAATGAATGTAAATTAGAAAATTGTCCGGCTTGATGAGAATAATATGTGTACCGAGTTTGGTGACTGTAGGAAAAACTAACCCCCCCACTTTTGTCAAAAGGTGGCGCTACTGAGCCCCTCCACCACGCCCATTTCTATGGCTTTGTCCATGTCTACTGGTTGACAATATTGATGTGTGTGTCGAGTTTCATGCAATTTGAAGCATGTTAAGAGCCTCAAAAACACTCAAGAATATTATTACAGTTTGACCTGTTGCCATGGCAACAATATTTCAAATATCAAAAATCCTGTCATAGGTCTACATCTGCTGTGTATTGACATTACACTGATGAAGTTTGAAGCAAATCAGGTAAAAATAAGAGGGTGATCTCAAAACATTTCAAAAAGTGATACACTTCCTGCTGCCAGTTGGTGGCGCTATAACTTTGACTCACAATAGTCACATCCATGTGATCAGACTCCTATAACGAACACACTCGTGAAGTTTCATAAAGATCAATATATGTATTAAGACGTTATAACACATTTCCTGTTTCCTTTTTCTCGCCATAAATTCGTTGCCTCGCCACAGCCAAACCGTTCGAGATATCAAAAATCCCCTGGCAATTTTTAATCATCAGTGTCTTGACTTCATGCTGACCGAGTTTGGTGGCGATCGGATTAATCGTCTAGGAGGAGTATATCAAATTCCAGAGCATGCGTTTTTCAAACAACCCTTAATAGCTGACTTCCTGTTGGCGTGGCGATTAACTTAGAGCGCGAAAGTTGTTCGGCCCGATGAGGTCTATATGTGTACCGAGTTTCATACTAATACGTGCAAGCATGTTTAATATATGGACCAAATTTTCAGACTTTTTTCAAGGGGGCGCTGTCGAGCCCCCCTGCCACGCCCGGGTACCAGCCTCTCCGGCGTCCTAATGGCCGCGGATTCCAATGTGTGTGCCAATTTTCAAGAGTTTTTGAGCATGTTAAGGCCCCCAAAAAGCCCCGGAAGACGGAAAAAAAAAAAAAAAAAAAAAAAAAAAAAAAAAAAAATATAATAATAATAATCCTTAGAAGAACAAGAGGGCCCTGCGCGAATTTTCGCTTGGGCCCTAATTAAATTATTATCGGATCTCCTTCAATTCTTTCAGAATCTTTACTTTTTAAAATAATTTTGTTTCTGTATTGTTAAAATATATTTTTATATTAACATATTAATGACAGTATATTTATTGAACAAAAATTAATTCTTTTATTTAACAAACTAAACAGAAAATACAACAGACTTTGATCAAAAGATTGTTTTAAACAAGTATTAACTTAGACATTATTAAAAACATTATTTTAGTATTAAAGTAATTAACTTAAGTATTTGTATCAATACTGTGTGCCTTTTGCCACTTGCTGGTGAGCCCTGGCGCTCATACATTTATGATTTTTAAACAAAATAAACCACTTTTATGATTTATTTTCACACAAAATCTGTTGCTCCATAAATGTTCGATACAAACATATATATTTTTTCTGCAATCATACATAATGGGCGTAGTGAAAAGCAAGTTTTTTTCTTAAGGTGTGCCTTTAGTCCTTATTGCTGCAAAGGTATTATATGCAAACTTATTTTTACTCCTAAGCAAAGAACGAAAACTTTGCAGTTATTATATAGGGCCTTAATCGGTTGCTAGGGTGTTCTGAGTGGTTGCTAAGCCTATATCAGATTTTCTGTCAAGTGAAAATTTTAACTCTGTTTGCATAGAAAACAACTCTTCTCAAGCACTGCACAATTTGAGGTATCATTCATGTTTGTAGCACAAATTGTGCATGCTGAGTTACTCACCAAAGATTAATACTCAAGCATAAGGATTTGAACAAAACAGTGGATGCAATAAAGGAGACACTGACTCAGAGTATCGGTCATAGAAGGGGGAGCGGAGCAGGTAGTAGAGGAGAAGGAAGGCCCGTCTCCTTATCTCAGCACGCTCTCTGCGGTTCAGCGCCTTGGTGTCACTCAACAGACTGAAACTGGACAGAAAACAGCAGCAGATTGAACTTTTTTAAATCCTCACACACAGACTGAGAAAGACAGCAAAGAGAGAGAGAGGATGAGAGGATGAGAGAGGGGTGCAAACTTAAGCACTCTGTACCTGGTTATCTCTAAGAGACCAGAGATGATCCAAGGCTTCCAGGAACGTTTTCCGCAAATCCCAAGACTAGTCACTTACAAATATTAAGGATGATGGGTCACCAACAATTTCATCACCACTGATCATCTTAAAACTTCATGGATTTTATAATGAACATACATTTTTGCAGTTATACCAAACTCTAAAATATTGTATTGAGTAGAAATTAAATTCACCATGAAATCAAAATGAACAATTATTGTTTTATTTTTATGGAATATTACAGTATTTATTAACTGATTTATCCGTGCACATCATTATTTGTTTTTATTTCTTGTGCTCTCGTAATTTTTAATCAAAATATCTTCCCCTCCCCTTTGCAGCGACATCTCATCTCTGATGACGCATTTAGTGGCACGAGGGCGGGGCAACCTGTCAATTACATGAGATCAACCAATAGCAAACCACAAACATACAATCAATTCCATATGGACATAATCAAGTCCCGCACGACATTTTTTATTCTCTGAGAAGCAGTTTCACTTGGACATACGTCACAGTAGGGAAGAAAAGATTATCGCAACTATCATTTCATGCTGACTTAAAATATCCTTAACCTTAATCCTAATCTAGTAAACCACGAATAACTGGAAAAGCCACTGGTTAAAAAGTGGTAACCCTGAAAAACAATCAACTCTTAAAAGTTCTGAAATGTAATTTACAGAAACTAGTGTCGACCTTCAAATATTGTTTTGAAAAAAAGCCTTGGATTAAAAAAAAAAAAAGAGAACCACTGCATTAGAGCATCCCTTTTTTATGGAAGTATTTGTAAAGAAAGTGTGTAGCAGGTCACATAAAATAACACTTAAAAACCAAGCATCAGTAGTAGTCCGAACATGCAAGCACTAATCTTACAATAGCTAATTCCCACATATGCGAGTTTTCCAATTGTTCCCACTCTCCTGGGAATAAATGAACTATTCAACTATCCGGGATAATATTACACGGATATTGTTGTGAAAATTGTCATAAAAGACAATTAGTAGAAAGGATACAATGTACAAGCGGTCTTGCGATGTACAGGGACTCAGCGATGGTTTCCTGCAGACCAAGAAGAGTCGGACTTGAGTGGAGCTCCTCTTCCTGATTCCTACTCGTGTTCTTTTTCCGAGGGAGACCCCAAAGACGAGACTGTAATGATGGTGCTAGGACAAAAAAAATGGACAATACATTTTTATAAGGGCATAGAACTTTTTCACACACTGGAAAAGGATCAAATGAAAAAGGACGCACTATACAGAAGCGATGGCTATTGCCAAGTCTTACCGCTTCCCAGTGGTCGGACCACTCTTCCTGAACGCTGGCCCACAAAAGAAGTGTCCTCATCACCTTCTTCTGTATTGTTCTCTGTGTAGGAAGTTCAATGTATAAGCGGTGCGCAGGAAATCACTTTTCGATATAAAGAACCCACCGTACACTGACTGCAGGAACAGACAGTTCCCTTTGGGTCTCCCGGTGTTACGCTCAAGGGCAAACTGCAGTAACTCCACAGGCTCTTACTCAGCCCTACACAATACTCAACTACACAATGACAGCTTATCTTGCACAGGCAATACACTGCTCTTATTGTCTCACACACTGTTTATTTACTGTCATCAGTGGGAGTGTTTTTGTACTTATTGTTGTGCGTTAATTGTTTGTTGTGACTGTGCTAAATACCCTACACGGCGGTTTCCAGAGACACTTCAGTTGTTTTCGTTGCCTGTCATGCAGTGGAAAAATAACAATAAATTAACTCTGACTTTTGAGTTTGAAACCTTTGTGTTAGATTTTTGCATTTGGCATACTTTTATTCACATATATTTGATCAGTTCTTGCATTCTTTGGGAATTAAACCTATGACCTTGGCGTTGCTAGCACTGCACTCTACTGTCTGAGCTTCAGGAACACTTAAGGCCAAAGTATACTTCAATTTTTATGCGTACGATAGGGGGTCAGTGTACAGCGTGACGGGAATTTCGTCATCAGAATGGTACGAGAGTACTGAAAATGCACCGCTGCATTTTTGTACGTGCAGGTTGCACATCCGCATTTAAATTTTTTTGCAGTAATTACTTTATCCACAAGGTAGTAACCATGCCCTGGGGTTGTCGATTCCCAAGGTAGTCAAAGAAAAACTGCATAAACAGAACAGACCGGAATTCAACACAGATGAGAGATTGTGTAAAGAGGTCAGAAAGTACCCTCATTTGTACAACTCTAGCATGAAAGAATACAAAGATGTTTACATGGGTGTCACTCATAAGGGTATTGCAATTTTTCGCAACGCACATGAGTTGAATGCCTGTGTACACGTACGAGTCAAGTGAATTATACTTTGCAAGGATGTGCATTCAACTATGCGCGTATTCAACTATACTTTCTGCTTTAGTAACCAAGATCATTGAACGTGATGTGTTTCCATCCACCTATTTTTATGTGAATTTTGGGATATTGCATTAAGATTAAGCTGGATCGAAATGGCATAATGTACATAAAAAGTGAATGGAATCAATTGATGCGGATAATTTTTTATCAGATAACAAGACATGCGCGTAAACTACAATGGAAACACATTCACCAAATAAATCCCTTGATTCACAACAAAAAACACAGAGGACGCAATCTGATAATTAACTAGTGGACAATTTATATATTATGGACCAATATACATTGATAGATAAAGAGACAGACATTAGATTTATAGATCAATTATTTAAAATCCAATGTCTGTCTATCTATTAATATATATTGGTTCGCAATATATAAATTTGTCCACTGGTTAATTATCAAATCGCATCCTCTGTTGAGGTAAAATCACTTGGTTTTTTTGTTGTGCATCAAAGTAATTATTTTGTATAATACCGTATAATATAGTATAGTATATATAATATAGTACCGACTTCAATAACAATCGGTGCTGAAATTTTAAAAATATGATGAGCGGATTCGTAAACACCTGATTGGCCATTGTGTTGACGCGCTCATCGGATATGTCTGTGATTGGCTACAATAATCAACGGACGGGAGTGTTTGAAAGCACACGGAAGTGTTTGAATTTGAAAGCGTTATGAAAGCGGGAGCAGGAGCCTTTGAAAGCAGGTGTCTATCAGCGGATGGCTGCTTTCAAACACTCCCATGTGTATCTGTGTAAGCGCTCGGTGAAGAGTGTCATTAATGACTATATTTACAATGTTTTTGAAGCTTTGGTCATTGTAGCCAATCAAAGATATATCTGATGAGCGCGTCAACACAATGACCAATCAGAGGTGTTTATGAATCCGCTCAACAGCACTCAAAGCGTGACATTTTTAAAATTTCAGTACCGACTTGGTACCGAAGTCGGTTCTTTTGACAACACTATTCCCTAGTTGCTTATAAGAGCATTTTAAGACTTAATTACTTACTTTGATTAAGTTTTCATTTGGATATATATTGACATGATCAAAGACCTTCACTGTGGCTAATTTGTAGAAAAATTCCTACTTTGGTATTTTTTCGCACTAGAATTGTATTTTCATATTTCCTATTCATTTCTTATGGCGGTCAATTGTGACCATGAAGATCAAGTGAAAAGTTTTTTTTTTTTTTAATGACCATTTATCATTTTTGTGTTCATATAGCAGATGCCACAAAAGTAATCAAGTTTCATACCATTCCAAAAAAAAAGTTTTAAAAATTCAACATGTAATATTTAAAGTTTCATATAAGGCTTTGTTGAGTCAATTGTTTGTCTTGAAGTTTTCTAGTTATTTTTGCAAACATTTTTTCAAATATTAATACGCTTGTGGTTCTTGTCTATGACATCTCACCTTGACTACAGAGCTGAGAGTCCCTGTCCAGAGGAATTATAGGTGGTGATGTCTGGATGCCTGATTTGTACCAGAAAAGCAGGAGACAGCGCAAAACCGCTCTGAAAACACATGAGAGAATGGCAAAATAGGACAATAGAAATGAGGCCACAGTGATAATTATCAGATTAAGTGTTAGTTCAACTCAACATGACAATTCTGTCCTGAATAAGAGCTATAGCAGAAGGATATTCATAAAATAACAACTTAAATATTTGTGTTTTGCACGGCTTAAGGAATCATATGGACTGTGATACTTTAATGGTGTTTTTTGTGTCCTCTTTTGAGTTTCATTTGGAGTGCATGTCTTCATTCACTTTCTTTGTATGGAAAAGAGCACCCAGGACATTCAGCTAAAGTCATACATGAAATGACACGACGGTGCATAATTGATGATATGTCCTTTTGGTGAACTACTCCTTTAAGCATACTACCTCTGAAACAGGGTCCTTACTTGGCAATCTGAATAAGAACAATAACAAGCCAACGTCCAGCCTCCCCCCACAGCTTGGCGGCCCCCATCTCAGTGAAAACCTCCACATACTCCAGTACTGACAACCAGGTTAACAGCTTCTGTTGAGAAAGAGACTACACACACACACACACACACACACACGGTCCAAAAGGAAAGAGGTTAGCCGTATCGTAGTCTCAGCCGTAGCATGTCATTATTAAAATTCATTATTAAAGTTCTTTATTATTGTGTTTTAATCCATTTTAGATTAAAGTGATAATTCACCCAAAAATGAAAATTACTCACCCTCATGTCGTTCCAAACCCATAAGACTTTCATTCATCTTCGAAACACAAATGAAGATATTTTTAACTAAATCTAGGAGATTTCTGTTCTTCCACTGAAAGTCTGTTCACCCAAAACTCTGGCACTTCAAAACATTCATAAAGAGATTGTAAAAGACATCCATATGAATTGAGCAGTTTAATCCAAGTCTTCTGAAGAGACACAAATCAAACAATCTCTTTATATAATGAACACATTAAATTTACTGTTTGTTTTTTTAGCAAATTTAAATTTGGTTAACGTGAGGGTTTTGGGGTTTGTTGTTTTGTGTCACAACAACTCTATGCATGTTTGCTTAATGTTTATGTGTGAATAAAAGCCTAAATTAAATGTGTTCATTATATAAAGTGATCGTATCTCTTAAGACTTAAGAATTTAAACAACTCGATTTGTATGGATTTTTTTTACAGTCTCTTTATGAACATTTTGAAGTGTCAGAGTTTTGGATGATTGACATTCAGTGGCGGGACAGAAATCTCTCAGATTTCATTAAAAATACCTTCATTTGTGTTTCGAAGATCGTTTGTGTTTCGAAAGTCTTAAAGTGTTGGTTCACCCAAAAATAAAAATTCTGTCATTAATTATTCACCCTCACGTCGTTCCAAACCCATAAGACCTTTGTTCATCTTCAGAACACAAATTACGATATTTTTGATGAAATCTGAGAACTTTCTGTCCCTCCATTGACAGCTATGCAACTACGACTTTGACGCTTCAAAAAGTTCATAAAGAGATTGTGTGGGGACCAGGGCGGGCGAGAGCTGTGAGGGAACGGCACGAGGCCGGTGGCGCGAGAGTTAATGAGCCCCACTGGCCTTGAGTCTCTCACGGAGGAGCTCCGGGAGCATAAAAGGAGGAGCGACGACAGTGAAGGACGAGAGAGGACCAGGCCTGGATATTATTTTATGTTTTTATTATGTTTGTGCGACCGGCAGACGTCCGCGAGTGTCTGCCGGCATTACTTTCGTTTTGTTCTTTGTTTATTTTGGTATTAAAGTTTGTTAAATGTTCGCCGTTTCCCGCCTACTTCTTCCCGTATATACGAACTGTGTTACATTGGTGCCGAAACCCGGGAGGAAGGAGGGACATGCTGTTGGAGAGCCCTGCTGAGGGGGATCGCGGTGCTGCGGAGTTCGAGAGGCTGCCCAAGGCGGTGGTACTGGAGCCTTGTGAAAGGTGGGACGGAGACCCGGATGCCATGCTCCTGGGATGAGGTGGGGTGGCTGCCATCCAGGACGGAGCAGAGGAGTCGCCGCCGTCCGCCGTGGGCCGGAGCCTGCTGCCGTCCGCCATGAAGGGGAGGAGCAGGGGACGGGGGACTCGCTGCCGGCTGCCCTCAGCCGGAGGAGCCATCGTCGGCCGCCAGGAGGCGGTCGAGGATCGGGCCGTCCACCGAACGTCCAGTGCCATCGCATGGCACCACGAGGAAAAGCCTCTCGGCAAGCTGAGGACCGAGCGGCAGTGTGTCTGGGAACCGGACCCAGAATTTTTTTCCCCCTCTTTTTCCTCTCTCCCCTCTCCCGTCCTGTCGCTCCCCTTGCTTCCGTCTCCTTTCTCTCGTCTCGTCTGTCCTTACCCCCAGGTGCTGCGGCCGCCGAGACAGGCCCGGGGGGGGAGTAGAGCGCAGTCTCGGGAGTACCCCCCGGCCTGTGAGGGGCGATGGGGGTATGTGGCGCCCAGGGCAGGCGAGAGCCGTGAGGGAACGGCGCGAGAGTTAATGAGCCCCACCTGGGAGGCGCACCGGCCTTGAGTCTCTCACGGAGGAGCTCCGGGAGCATAAAAGGAGGAGCGACGACAGTGAAGGACGAGAGAGGACCAGGCCTGGATATTAATTTATGTTTTATTATATTTGTGCGACCCTCGCGGACGTCTGCCGGCATTACTTTCATTTTGTTCTTTGTTTATTTTGGTATTAAAGTTTGTTAAATGTTCGCCGGTTCCCGCCTCCTTCTTCCCATATATACGAGCTGTGTTACATATCGTAAAACTATAAAAACATGAATTGAGCAGTTTAGTCCAAATTTTAGGCTTTTATTCACATATAAGCATTGTTCAGTGAACATAAACAGAAGCTCAACTGAACCTGCTTGACGCGCAAGAACAAACCTCATTGGATTGAAACGTGCTGCATAACGTGAGAATGAACCTCACTGGTTCACACAAGTCAAGCGAACATGCTTGAGCTTCCGTTTACCATAAATTATGTGTGAGTTGATGAATGTTTGTGTTTGAGTAAAAGCCTAAATCTGTTCAGAAAATTTGGACTAAACCACTTAATTCATATTGATTAGTTTTACGATCTCTTTTGAAGCGGTCTATGGAGGGACAGAAATCTTTCAGATTTCATGAAAAAGATCTTCACTTGTGTTCCGAAGATGAACGAAAGGCTTACAGAACATTTAACCCACCCATAAATGGAACAAAAGGAACTGTGGCTGGGCGCTTTACATGTCAGTCAGACGGTCTCTTTCTGTCTAAGTGGTGGTTCTTGGCTAGAATAAGCCAGAATGAGAATGAGGACTAGACTTTTACTCCATTTACTCTGGCCGGAGACTAGTTGGACTACCACAAACTCAATATAAAGTCAAACAGCCTCTAAGGAGGTCCATTAAGGTCACGGTTCAAATGCCCAAGGCTGTAAATGCAAACTCATTCTTCTTGTCCCTGTGGCTGAGCTGCTCTGAAAATACCTGTCTTTAAATGTGTTTATTCTTGTGCAACTGCCAATGGAGCCAAAGCCAAATATGTCTCTCAAATACAAACATAAAGGAAAAAAAACAATGAAGGATCTTTGCAGACTGCGCTTGTTGAAGGGGTCAGGCGTATTTCACATGCTGCCCATTTCAAAGCCACCTTGAGCAATACGAGGCTGTCATCAGTGGGGTGAAAATGTGGATAACAACAAGTCTATTGCAGAACAGTGACAGAGTTGGGGCAAAAGACTTGGGAAATACATTTTTTGACAATGTGTAGTCAAAGAAAGCAGTGGGCTGCGACTTTGAACACATAAAGCTTGCCGCAACTTTGAATCTTCTCTCTTGAAGCAGACACAGACTGTGCTGTTCTAAGGTTTCACAATAGAAAACTCTCATTCGGAGATAACTTTATGGTGGTTGCCATGCCAACTGAACATGCACATATCAGTCCCTTATGCAAGTGTGATTTGATTGAGAGAAAAAACTGCCTTAGAAGAGGAATTTTATGAGGAATCAAAGTTTCTTGGATCTTTAAATAGATAAAAGAACTTGATGTACCATGAAAACATAATGTAACTGTCAGATAGGAGTGTGTGATATTGTTTTAACGACGTGGAAGCTGACATTATCAAGTATGTCACTCACTTTGCAAAAACCAGAACATGTATAACGACCTAAGAATTCAATATATGAGGGCAAAGAAGCTCCTGTATGAGTTTTTGTCTTATATTTTTATTCAATATAGTTAGGCAATACCACACAAGCATGCTGTTTTTTTTTTTTTTTTTTTTTGTTTTTTTTACAGAATATCAATATGATCGCAAATGTGATCATACTTTACACAACAGTTCCATGAACAAGAATATTGTGAGTTCGATTTTTGAAACAAAATGGTCAATGTTGTCTGTTTTTGCTCAGTTTTGGTCGTGGAAATAGTCCCATACAAAGCCTAAAAACCGAGCAACATACAGCGATGTTTAGTTCCTGAATGAATCAGCATTTTTGAACAAATCAGTTATTCAATGATCCATTCATACAGTGTCACTTGCTTCGTTCCTAAAAGAAACAGCCATTCATGCAGCCCCAGACCATGATGCTACCACCACCATCATGCTGTAGGCAAGACACAGTTTTCTTGGTACTCCTCACCAGGGCGGACACCATCTGAGCCAAACAAGTTTATCTTAGTCTCATCAGACCACAGGACATGGTTCTAGTAATTCATGCTCTTGGACAGGTTGTCTTCAGCAAACTGTTTGCGGGCTTTCTTGTGAGCCAGCTTCAGAAGAGGCTTCCTTCTGGGATGACAGCCATGCAAACCGACTTGTTGCAGTGTGCGGCATATGAGCACACTGACAAGCTGACCTTCCGCTTCTGCAACCTCTAAAGCAATGCTGGCAGCTAAGCCTGGGCGATAAAACGGTATCAATATTTATCGACGGTACGTCTTATTCAATAATGATAGAAAAAATGTTTGATATAACTCTCTTAAATGCATTAAAATGTAAACAGACATGAAGTTCGGTTGCATGAACAACTTTTGCTCCGTCCCTGCTGGATCAGAAACAGATGCCCTATGAGCAACAGCAAACAAGTTACTGTGTTGCGCAATTGTCATGTGAGATCAGAACACTCAAACACAAGAAAATGAGTGCTGTACCTGCCGGCGACGAGGAGATTGTGAATAAAAAAGGACATATCAGCTCGTCAGTGTGGCAGTTTCATGGTTTCCTTACATCTAACAGTTGATGTACTTCAAAGTTCATCTTGAGAGAGCAGCTGTCATGTCGGTATTAACAGCTGCACAAACAGTGTTTTCAATCACACAGTATCTTTATTTCTGTGTTACAAATATTCAAATTATCACAGAAGTACTGAGATAAAAGTTTATAGTTCAGATATAAATACTAATGTCTATGTTGTCGATCAAAATAGAGCAAATCAGCGTTTGAAAGAAACTTGAACGCGCTGGAAATGACACATTAGTCAATTACATTGTTACCACCAGGTGGCAATAAGCGACTGTTAAAAATGTTTTTGACGTTGAATCTTCATTCAACACACATCCAGTAATGAAACAAGAGTATTTATGGGCATCATTGAATCGTACATCCAAACAGATTTTTTTTTTAATAATGATATATTATTTAAATTTTTTTCAAAAAAGACTGCAGCAATTAATTTTGCCAGAACCTCTAGTAAATTACGTTATTTCGTTTAGTTTACATTCAGAATTGTGATCTCGGTTTGAAACCAACAAAACAAACAAAAAAAATTCTCAAATTATCCAGAATTGTGCAGCCTCAAGTTTCTTTAACACTTATTTATTTAATCTTCATATAAAATAAGAAATATTTGTTTACATTTTATTTAGCTTTGTTTTAAAAATTATTTGTTGTTTGCCTTAATTAAAAATGCAATGGTTAAATTCAAAAAAAATTTCTACAATTTTTTTTTCAATAATTATCGATACCGATCAATATGAAACATTATATTGTGATAATTTTTTTAGCTGTATCGCCCAGCCCTGGCAGCACTCATGCATCGGTTTTTTGAAGCCAGCTTCTGCACCTGACCCACAGCAGCTTTGATTCAACTTCTTTGGCCTGTTCCGAGTGGAACCCGTCTTGTAAATCCTCTCTCTATGACCCTGGCCACTGTACTGTAACTCAGTTTCATGGTGTTACCAATCTTCTTATAGCCAATGCCATCTTTGTGGAGAGCAACAATTCTAATTCTCAAATCCTCAGAGGGTTCTTTGCCATGAGGTGCCATGTTGAACATCTAGTGGTCAGTATGAGAGATTTGTACTCAAAGCACCAAATTTTAACTGCTCTAATACAAGATCCACACATTTGTATGGTTCTGTCAAGCAGATAAAAACATGAACATGATGAATAGGACATGTGGCTTGCATGGATAAACAACATACAACTGTTATCACTTAGGGTTTACTCACTTTTTTGAGATACTGTAACAATAATTAGTTTTCTGTCTATAAATATATCAAACCAGTTGTTCCCTTGTCTATTAAAACATGTAAATATTAAAGTGTCTTTGGTGTTTCCATGGTTTCTACATAAAATATAAAACCGGAAATCGAGGGTAACGTGGGTATGACACAATTGACAGGCGACTCCTCACACGTCCTGGAGCCTTGGTTAAAATTGCAATTTTTTCACGATTTACAAATAGTTGCAAACATTTGGGATGTTATAAGTACTCAAGTGAATAAAATATGTCACTGGCCTAGTGGTTTTTGGATATTTTACTGCAAAAATCTTACATATTGCATCTTTAAGTGCAAGAAATTGACATAAAAGAAGATGCATACATCTAGTAAGGTTAGAAAAAAAAAATGCCCCTGGAAATCCATTTAAGATTTATAAACAAAATCCCAGAAAATATTGATAGAATTTTTTGTCAGTATCGCACACACCTACTGTCAGAACTCAAAACTTACTCTCTAGTTCAAAAAGAGCATTTAAAACTACACTAAAACATTCTGATGTCAAATAGAAGTTGAAGTTTACTTTTCAGCCTGACTAAATGTTTGTGCAACGTTATTCAAGGTGGATCGTTTTATGTATCAATATGAGTGGACCATATCATGTGCGAAAGGGAATCTTCCTAAAGGCACAGCAACAAAAATGGACCATTTAATTTCTAGAGTCAGAGAGAAGGTGGGAAATTAAACCAAAAAACCCTTCACTAACATTAAAAGATGACCTCAAAGAAAAAAAACAACCTTTAATTATATATTAATGTATAATATGACCTCAATAAGGAACATGCATTACCACAGGCAATGTCCGAGAGAGATTCTTCCGTAAGATGCCATCATTCAGCAGCACTAGCAGGTTAGACGCTGAGTAGACTGCAAATCAAAGTGAGAATCACATAAAACACAACACAATTTATAGAAGGGCATGCTCATACATCAACATTAATACAAATATAAAACAAAAAGGGTTATATATAGCAGTGAATCCTACCCAGCTCTGAGATTTCATGAGAGTCTGAGAAGCGACCTGTAATGAGAACAATACATTGAAGTCATAATTCTGTGCAACCAAAGAAATTCACCTAAAACTGTCTAGAGCTGTAATCTAGAGGCTGGATACTTTGAAGAAGCTCAAGCATAAAAAATAGATTTGCTTAACATTGCAGTCATAGTTTCCATACTCCAATTTCTGTTATTTCAGTTTTTATGACTTATTTTATTCTAAAATGTGGAACATAGTAGCTAATAATAAAGAATGAGTAGGTCTGTCCAAACGTTTGACTAATAAAGAATACATTATACAGTAAACGGGCAGTTGGCATGATCAGTCCTATTGTATACTATTGTGGCATGACAAACTTAATCTAAAACTATTTAAACAACATTTCCTCATTTTTTAAAATATATATCTTATGGTAATTAGGCAAAATTAAATATTTGTACTTTTAGAAATGTGCACGACGCATGCAAATTATACATCCCACATAACAGTTACGTTCGATGAATTTTAATGTTTTTGAAATAAAAAACAAGTAAAAATACAGAAGATAACAACACAATACAAACAACTGCAGACTAAAACACAATAACTGAATAAACATACATCTAGCTTCAATTTAGCACGATGTCAGAGAGAATGTTTACTTTCACTTTGACAGACATCCAGTCTCTCACCTGCGATCAGGTAACTCAGCGCGCGCACTGTGCTCTCCAGATGAGACGCGGCCGCCGGGTTCGTCCTCACATACTCCTGATAACGCGCATAAACACGACTTAATTTATCCATGTAGAGCACCGACATCACAATCAAAGCAATAAACTCTCAATCACACACAACACATCGCAGAAAACACACGGAGACGGACACTTCCGCAGAGCGTTTTCCTTTGACGCCACTTCCTGTTCGAGCCATTTAAAGACGCAGTAACCTGTTTAAAAGGCTATTTTGCCTATGCGTCTGTAATACAGCTGTACAAAGACATTTATTGATGATGCACAGACGTAAGTGTGTCTATAGACATTCTCAATAGCAGGTAGCCTACTTAAGTGGCAGAAGCCCTCAAAATAAATGATTAAAATCTCGCATCTTTGCTTGTGCAGGTTGCCAATTAGTTATCTGAACCATGGAGCTGGTCACTCTGGAGCTGGTCACAGAAAAATCGTCATGGAATTTACCAAAAACTGAATACTTTGCACCCACCAGCTAAAGGTATTTACAATGGATAAACTTTAGTTTATATACAGTACTGTGCAAAAGTCTTAGGCACATTAGTATTTTCACACACACACACACACACACACACACACACACACACACACACACACACACACACACACACACACACATGTTTGTTTTTGTGAATTGTGGGGACTTTCCATAGACTTCAATGCATTTTACACTGAACAAACTGTACATTCTATCCCCCTACCCTGCCCCTACCCCTAAACCTAACCCTCACAGGAAACTGTGCAAACTTTTACTTTTTCACAAAAACTCATTCTATATGATTTATAAACCCATTTACATTGTGGGGACCGCTGGCTGGTCCCCACGATGTAGGTGAACTCAGGTTTATATTACATCATGGGGACATTTGGTCCCCACAATGTAATATAAACAAAAGCACACACACACACACACACACACACACACACACACACACACACACACACACACACACACACACACACACACACACATGTTTGTTTTTGTGAATTGTGGGGACTTTCCATAGACTTCAATGCATTTTACACTGAACAAACTGTACATTCTATCCCCCTACCCTGCCCCTACCCCTAAACCTAACCCTCACAGGAAACTGTGCAAACTTTTACTTTTTCACAAAAACTCATTCTATATGATTTATAAACCCATTTACATTGTGGGGACCGCTGGCTGGTCCCCACGATGTAGGTGAACTCAGGTTTATATTACATCATGGGGACATTTGGTCCCCACAATGTAATATAAACAAAAGCACACACACACACACATACACACACACACACACTCACACATGTTTGTTTTTGTGAATTGTGGGGACTTTCCATAGACTTCAATGCATTTTACACTGAACAAACTGTACATTCTATCCCCCTACCCTGCCCCTACCCCTAAACCTAACCCTCACAGGAAACTGTGCAAACTTTTACTTTTTCACAAAAACTCATTCTATATGATTTATAAACCCATTTACATTGTGGGGACCGCTGGCTGGTCCCCACGATGTAGGTGAACTCAGGTTTATATTACATCATGGGGACATTTGGTCCCCACAATGTAATATAAACAAAAGCACACACACACACACACACACACACACACACACACACACACACACACACACACACACACACACACAAATAAATAAATAAGGTTTTAAGCCAGTTATATATTTTGTTGGTATATATTTAGTTTTAAGCCAGTTATGTATTTTGCTGTAGTGTGTCAGAAGAAAATATCAGTTTACATTTCCAAACATTATTTTGCCATTAATTGTAATAATCCAGTGAGATCTTTGTATCCACATTTATTAATGAACTTTTATTAACTAAATCAAATCAATATTTGGTGTGACCACCCTTTGTGTTTAACACCCCTTTTGTTCTAGGTACACTTGTGCATAGTTCAGGTAGCTTTGCAGGTAGGTTTCTTCAAGTGTCTTGGAGACGTTGCGGCAGTTCTTCTGGATTTAGTCTGTGTCAGTTTTTTGAGATTCTTCATGTTCAGTTTTTTGGGGAGAAAATATTAATGTGCCTTTAGACTTTTGCACAGTACTCTATATGTCTAATAATAATTATTATTATATATGTATATATTGAAGCTTGCTTCCACCACTGAAAAAAAAGAGAAGGTAGTTGTGGCTTTTATCTCAGAATTTTGACTTTTCTCAGAATTGCGAGATATAAACTCACAATTGTGATTTTTTTTCTTGCAATTCTGAGTTATTTTCTCAGAATTGTGAGATATACTGTAAACTCATAATTGTGAGTTATAAAGTCCAGTTCTGAGGAAAAAAAGTGACTTTTTTTAGAATTGCGAGTTTATATCTTTATATCACAATTCTGACTTTATATATATATATATATATATATATATTGAAGGGTGGAATCCACTGCCGCTTCAGTATATATCTTTTAAGTTATTAATCAGCAATTATCATTCTGTTAAATTATTTGAATGACTTCTTCAACGTATGTTAAAGCATGTATTTTCCTTGTCATCCTCAAGCACTAGAGAATAATGATGAATACTGTCTGTACCTCTCACTGAGAGAAAAGAACATGTTATCAGTATGTTTTGGGAAAGTTTCCTGTTCAAAGCAAACCTCAGACCAACTCCAGCCTTGAAGAAGCTGTGAATCCTGTGTATCTGTGTGGATGTGCGCTACACTGTAAAAAAAAAAAAAATCCTGTAAAAAAAAACGGTAAAACATCTGGCAGCAGAGCTTAAATTACAGCAAATAACCATTTCACAAAATTACATGCAAAAACTGTAAAAATACAGAGTAGACTTTACAGTCAAAATTAATTGAATTACAGTATATTACTGTTGATAATCATTTATTAAACCGTGGAAAAAAAATGATAAATCATGTCAAATTACATAGAAAACAACTAACTTTCAGGTTAATCTCTGCAAATTTAAGGTTTTTATGAGTTATTTTATCAAGCTGCTGTCCATCTACAGTCATTTACTTTTAAAATATAGATTTTCCATGTACAATAACTAAGAAATGATTTATAAAAATGCAATTAGCACATAAATTAAAAAACAAATGTTTGCATTTTTACAGTATTAATCTTTATTTTTACAGAACCACTCACAACTTCAATCAATCTATAAATTAATTACTTAGAAATGCATAAAAATAGCAACCTTTACAACCAATTTCTGTTAAATCAACAAAATATAGTACCAAATACATTTAATCAAAGGAACATGCACATGTACAGTATTAGTCATTGTACATAAGACATTGTATGTCAAGTTACTTAAATTATAGGAAATACAAGCTTAGTATAACATCTACATTACAATATCTACATTAAAAGACAATTTCTGTATACTTTTGTACTGTAATATTGCTGTTATTTTATACATATATGATTACATTTTATCCAAAGTGACTACAAATTAGGAGTACAATGGAACCAACAATAAGCACAATGACAATTTCCATTTAGTCTAGCACAGTATGCATAGTAATTTTCTTTTTCTTTTCTTTTTTCAGTTAAACAGAAAGATAGTATTAACAGGTCAATTGTTCACAAAAAAGATGCATCTTTAGCAGTCTCTTGAAAATGGTTTGAGTTAGTCAGGTTATTCCACCAGCAGGGAAGAGTCCAGGTAAAGGTCTGTGTTTGTGCCCCTTTGGGATGGCACCACAAGATGCTGTTCACTTTCAGAGCGCAAGCTTCTGGAGGGCGTATAAGTCTGAAGCAGAGAGTTTAGGTACAGGCTTGCAGAGCCAGTTGTTTGTTCTGTTGTGTAGCATGTTCCGATAGGAATGGCTTGATCTTCCCAATGTTGTACTGGGTTCCAGCACTGTGGTCTGTGAAGTTTAACTGATCGATTATAACACAAAGAATGGGTGGCTGAAACCATTTGAAACATTTGAATGGACTGATAAAGGGAGCTGTAAAGTATTTTGGTTGAAGTACATTGTAATTTTGACCATAATAATGTACCAAATCTAACTCGTATAAATATTACAGTAGTACAGAAAAATACTATGTATACATTTATAGGTAAAATCGAACTCTGAACCTCCTGTAGCTACCTATTCTGTGATGTCAAACAACTTCCCTGTGCAAAGGATCCTGGGGGCCGAAGCGTCCATCAGTTGTACCCTTCGAAATCCTTCATTCTGAAGGGCCCTTTGAAGTGCCAAATTTTGAGCACTTCGGTTTGGAACGACCCTTCAATATGGCGGCCGTGATTGTTTTCACTCCGAAGTGCCCTTCGGAGGGCGATATATCCCATTTGGAATGCACCGTATGTTTTCATATCATCTGGTCATACAGCGGTGGGATGTTTTGACGTTCCGTTCAGACAGGAACAGTGCGAATGATACAATATGATAGAGAGTTTCTGATTTAAAGCGAAACAGACAATGCTATCTCTGATATAATCAGCATGAACTTTTTAGATCATCTAACTGCGTGACGTAAATTCCATTATGACGCAATTTCACATGCCTCCGTAATTTTTCCGTGTTAAATGCGATTCGCATGTGTTAATGCGTTAACGTTGACAGTCCTAATATATATATATAATCACTCTGTACAGTATGTAAAATGTTTCAGAACCTTCCATGAACAATGTGTAAATATTTTTTTTTGTGCTAAGTTTTTGAGAACATTATTGAAGACCAGATAACTTTTAATGATCATTCTAATAATTTTACTGGAGGAACGTTTGTTTATAACTTTGAGAGAACCTTTGCCAGAACGTTCTGAGAACATTCCCTATACCCTGAGTACCATCACAATCTGCATGATGTGCTCAGCTTGATCATTTTTAGAGTGACGAATGATCAGATTGAGTTTATGCAACAACAGTAAAGGTTTTAGCACCTCATACTGTTTCACAATCTATTTTTAAGAGTACAGCAGTTTTTCAGTGTTTACAGCAGTTTGGTAGTCTTCTGTTCTAAACATTTTCTCTCTTTGAACCAGTAATCTTCTAAAACCTCATCTACGGGTCAACAGCGCAGACAGGGATTAGAAAACCTCTTGATGCATGACCCAAAATTGAATATAGCCCACAACCATCGTCAGCGCTTTCAAATGAACTAGAATTAATTGAGCATATGCGTTTATAGAAGCAATCCACTTTCATCTCTTTAAAAGGTTAATGATCCATTTCTCGCTTTATGTTAATAACTGAACACTAGAGGTTGCAAAATCTCACAAGTAAGTTCAAGCATCACCATCAGAGTGTGGCCTGTGTTTGTTGGCCATCTGGCACTGGTGGGCATCTAGAGATGGGCAGAGTGGGCACACATGAATATACACACACTGTAGAGAGAATGAGAACACATCTTATTTATAGGCATATGGATTAGTTTTGAATGTAGATAGAATCTGCGTTACCCCCTGACTTGATATAAATCTGAATTTATATATAATAATATAATTCTAGTATGTTATAACATAATATAGTAATATAATTCTGGAAAGATATTTTAAAGGGATATACTTTATCGCATCATACCGTTATACCTCATTAATATTCATATAGTTAAACTAGCTAAAATTTTCCTTTCTAAAAAAAAGCTGTCACAGGTGGCTGTGATGATGCGCATGAAGATGAGGAATCAAACAAAAGCAGTCTTTAATATTAAATCCAACTCAGAAATACTCTGGAGAGCACAGGAATTTGCGAAATAACACAACCACGTTCATTTTGATGGCACAGAGCAATGAACAGACCGAACACGGTTTAAATACACGTAGAGAGATAATTAACAGAGAAACGAACAGGTGTGGGGTTAATTAAAAACCAAGGAAACTAACGGGACACAGAACACAGGCAAATTAGCACAGAAAAAACAGTAAAAAATTAAACCAAAACAGAACATACACATTGCACATACACACTACTGCTTATATACGTTCAGAAGGTCTTCCAGGTTTGTGGAATTACACACACAGACCAGTCACTAGTCATGTGCCGATCACTGAAAACTGAGACCCACACAGCATTTTCTATCCCCTAACCCTTACCATACCCCTAAATCTACCCATCTCAGAAAACTTTATGCATTTTTTACATTTTTAAACATCATTTGTATGATTTATAGGCTGTTTTCCTCATGGGGACCAAAAAATGTCCAAAATGACATTTTGTCCCTGTGAAGTATAGGGAATACTTGAAAGCACACACACACACACACGCACACACACACACACACACACACACACACACACACACACACACACACACACGTTTATGTGGTTTATGGGAACTCTCCATAGGCGTAATGTTTTTTTTATACTGTACAAACTATATAATTTATCTCCTTACACTAACCCTATACCCAAAACTTACCCATCACAGAAAACGTTAACGTTATTTTTTTTAATAAAAAAAACAACAAAAAAACAGATGTCCTTGTAAATGTTTAGTTTACAAGTACACATGAAGTGTCCTCTTAAACCATGTTTACATTGTAATACCCATGTCATTATACACATTTGTGTCCTCATAAACCATACAGAACACAAACACACACACACACACACACACACACACACATTTTTTGAAAAAAAAAAAAAAAAAAAAAAAGTCTGTAGTAACATTGAAAGCATGCAAATTATGTTAAGGTGAGAAAATGATGCAGAACATTAATTTGTGGGTGACCTATGCCTTTAAGTCTTGACTTGTTTATTAGGTCTCTGTGTGTAAAAATAGTTTGAAGCTATATTTACTAAAGGACACAATTCTTTGTCCTTTAACAGATTCTTGAACCGCCTATTTCTTAATGTCAAGGCTAATTATGAGTGTTGACAATATATAGAAGGCATTCTGGGAGATAACATGATGTGACAGGACACAGTTAGAGGAGGCTGATTCACTTCACACATGTACGGTGATGATATTGTTGTTTACTTAGGCTTTCTTTCTTTCTTTCTTTCTTTCTTTCTTTCTTTCTTTCTTTCTTTCTTTCTTTCTTTCTTTCTTTCTTTCTTTCTTTCTTTCTTTCTTTCTTTCTTTCTCTCTCTCTCTCTCTCTCTCTCTCTCAAACCTCCAAGGTAGTGTTCAGAGTGTGTTTTTAAAATACACACTCCTTTCTGAATTAAATTTTAATATCTTGCATCCTCTTGAAGGAATTTAAATTTGATTGGCACATGGTTCACCACTGTCCTGCGATGATTAATTCAGTCTTAATCAAAAGCACAGATTTAATTTAGTATTTGATCCCTCTGTTATATCCCCTGTGCATACTGAAAGAATGAAGATGGCGTTCTAAATGCTTAAGCAGATTTTTGTCAGGATGTTTCTTTATTAATGATTTTACAGTGTCATTGTAAAAATCTAACCACAACAACGGTTTACATGTTCTCACTTTTTCATGTCAGCTGGAAAGGAATGTCATTTCAGAGTCTGAGCAAGTTATTAATATTTTGATGAGAATTCAGAGATTTTTTGCTTTTCCTTTTTGAATAACCTGCAGCAATGAATCATGGACAGTAAGAGCAGGAACATAAAGTGCATTTACAATAAGGTTCCATTTGTTAACATAACATTAGTTAACTAAGTTAAAATGAACCAACAATGAAAAATAATCTTAAAACATTTATTAATCTTAGTTTTAACAGTTTTAACATTTACTAATACATTATTTAATAATAATAAAAAACATTCCTCAAGATATGACCTCTATCAAGTCAACAATTAAATAATATTCACCCTATTTACTTTCTTGGTAACACTAAGGTCATGTTATTTAATGTTAGTTAATGCATTAACTATGGTAACAAAGATGAGTAAAAACTGTAACAAATGCATGCCTCATTAGTTAATGCATTAACTATTAATATTTCTTCTAAATTCAGCATTTAAATAGATTTTTATCTATATTTTTATCCTATTTATTACAAAACAGTATAGAATTTATCAGAATTTATTTATTTTTCATCCAGAACATATAATTATTGTCAGCTATTGCAGTATCGGCAAGATTTTTTTATTGGCGACGCGTATTAAAAACTAAAACTTAAGTAAACTAAACTAAATCTTAACTAAGTCTACTCTGTCAGAAGTCAGAACTTCTTTTGCTTTATAACTGATTTTGATTCTTATTGTACTGAATTGAATCAACGTTGAACTGACTCATAGTGAATGAGGACAATATCTTCTGTAGAGCGGCATAGTTCGCTCAAAAATAAAAATTCTGTCAACCTTATTCACCCTCAAGTTTTTCCAAACCTGTATGAGTTTCTTTCTTCTGCTGAACACAAAAGAAGATACTTCAAAGAATGTTGGTAACTAAACAATTGACGTCACCCATTGACTTCCATAGTAGGAAAAAAATACAATGGAAGTCAATGGGTGCCATCAATTGTATGGTTACCAACATTTTTTGAACTATCTTCTTTTGTGTTCAGCAGTAGAAAGAAACTCATACAATTTTGGGACAAATAGCGGGTGAGTAAATGATGACAATTTTCATTTTTGGGTGAACTATCCCTTTAACTGATCTGATCTCATTTCATAATTGATAGAACTGAATTGAACTGAACTGAATCAATTAAAAAATGAACCTTCACTGTTGTTAGTTTCACTCAAACCACCCTTGTTCACATTACTTAAAAAACTCATGTAACTACATGAACATAATTTAACTGCGTTGTTTCTACTAAAATTGAGTATTGTCTTTACTTAGTAAGTGTTTGTTCAGTCAACTTAACATTGCTGTGTGAAACGCACACATTATTGTTGACATAACAAACTGTGCAGTGGATCTGTAGTTCCCAGCATGCTTTGCAAGGGATTGCATTAGGAGAGTAAATTTAGGGATTAAAGTGTTATTTTATGTGTTTTTCAGTAAAGGGAAAGATGTTGTTAGTTTATGTTAGTGTTTAATGTTCAGTTATGTTGGACATTTAGAGTAGTTTCTGTAATGTTTTTGCATTTTATGGTTACCATTATGCAGAAGAGTGTCGCCTGTGCACTTATATAAGCATGTTTATAGGATGAAATTCCTGCTCTCAATTCAATTGAGTTTGTTCAATTAGTTATTTTCTGAGTGCATTTTGGGGTGAGGGGCTGCATTCTGATATGTTGTATCCTTTTTATTTAAATGATTATTCAAAAAAAAAAAAAATGTTCACCTTACGTAATCAACATAACATTATTAAGTAAACTGCACATATAAATATTATGTAACAGTGACATTCAAATGATTTGTATTTACTCAAAGAAATGTTGTCAGCTTTACTTGAATTTCTTTTGTTCATTCAACTAAATAGTTTTTTTTTGTACAAATTACTCAATATTGTTGCGTGGAACCACTTGACACTTATTTTTTAAGTAAATCCAACAATTCATTTTTTTTGAGTGAACACTGAACTGACTTCAGCTGAATAATGTCTTTTTAGAGGTGATTTACAGCAGAATTGAATTCTATTTGCATCACTGATCATTATCACTGTGAAGCTGCTTTGAAACAATCTGTAGTGTATAAAGCGCTATACACATTAATGTGACTTGACTTTACATGTTTTTCCAGTCCAAAAAGAACATTTATTAGAAGTTCAATCAAATAAATCAAATAAAGAAGAAAAAATCAAATAAATATATGATAAAATATATGATACAACAAATAAAATATATGATACAACCCCTTGATTTTCGAATGAAAAGACCGGATTCAAAACTAAGAGCTTTCTGTTTCTCTGTTGAAATAAATGACTATAGTTTATCTTTAGATCACATGAAAGGACCAGGTTCATCATTACCTCCAGGAGGGAAAGGATACACTTTAACAGACGCTTCCCTGGAAGATTAGAGGGGTCAAAAATCTAATTTCTCTTATCTAAAATAGTGAATGCCATGAAGCCAGGGCTTTCCCCCCGGAGCTCCCGTTAGCCTGTGGTCTGCAGATTTGAAGGTGAGCGATGGTGCTCATGATTTAGCACAGCAGTTTGATGACATCTTTGTCCCACCGGCGCTCCGTTGAGGGTCATTTGTCAGACATGAGTGATGCTTATGAAGGGAACGAGTGTGGATTAGACATCCCTCTCTCCACTCAATGCCCCATGCTTCACTGGAACTTTTCTCTTCAGTTTTGGTGTGGGCAAGCACTCCTTACATTTTCTTTAAAAAATGTCAGTATGGTTATTTACTTTATTCATAGTCTTTTTTGCCATCTGCATTCATGGCTTTGCATTGATCTTTGAGAACTGTCATGCAGTGAATTCAAAGCAGAAGTCATAAAATAAATAAAATATGTAGGCCTATGTTGTTTTTCTCTAGCCCTGTACAGACTGCATGGTCACTCATTTAGATCAGAGTGCAAATCAGTGTCCCAATACTTACAACAATACTTAGCCTACTTAAAGTCACTTTGAAATCAAAATTGAAAATTTTGTTTTTAATTGACTATTGGAGTATTAAATATCAGAATCAAATTCAGAATGAGCTTTATTGCCAAGTATGCTTACACATACAAGGAATTTGTCTTGGTGACAGAAGCTTCCAGTGCAAAGACAGATAAAAGTAAAATAAGTGAATAAAAGTTAATATATAAAAAACACAATATACAAAAATAGACAATGTATAGCCACATTTCCACCGAAATTACCCGGGACAGTTTGTCCCAGGAATTTTTTTTCTTCTCCCAGACCAATTGCTAGCTGCGTTTCCATAGCAGTCAAAGTACCATGAAGATAGTCTGGTGACGTAGGACTGCGCACGACTTTCTAGTTCCCACTGGATGTCGTCCTCCGCATGTAAGCTTAATAAAGCCTGAACCTCGTCGTCAGTCCATCTGTCGTATTTTTTAAACTCCATTGTTGATTCGAATAGCAAACAACTCTTACTGCACACACCGCAAAAAACTTTTTTAAAAAAGGTGGTTGAAATAAAATGCTACGTGGAGTCAACTAATCAACCAATCAACACGTTCAGCATACGAGTCCCACCCCCGGAACTTTGAAAAAGTACTACCTAGTGAGCAGGTACTTTCCGAGGGGGAATTTTTTACCCAGAACTTCATTTAGATCTTGGTTCCTGTGGTTGAAACCCAAAGTTCCTAGTTCCTGAAAAGTTCCTGCGGTGGAAACACGGCTTATGTACATTATATTTTTTTATACAATGCAATGCTAAAATTGCACATGTTTATTGCCCATTGGGGCATTTAACTGTTTATGAGGTAGATTAACTATTCTTGTGCCTGGCTGTTCTGGTGCTCTGTAGCACCGACCACACGGCAACAGCTCAAAGAGGAAGTGGCCTGGATGTGAGGGGTCCAGAGTGATTTTGCCAGCCCTTCTACTCTCTTTAGATGAGTACAGCTCTTGGAGAGTGGGAAGGGGTGTGGCAATGATTTTCCCAGCAGTTAGGACTGTCCTCTCTTGTCTTCTGAGGTCTGATTTGTTAGCTGAGCCCAACCAGACAGTTACAGAAGTGCAGAGGACAGACTCTGTGACTGCAGAATAAAACTGTGTCAGCTGCTCCTGTGGCAGGTTGAACTTTCTCAGCTGGCGAAGGAAATACAACCTCTGCTGAGCCTTTTTCACAAGGGAGCCTATTTGAGTGTCCCATTTCAGGTCCTGAGACCTGATTGACTCCATTGTTGCCACAGTGCTGTTCATTATGGTGAGTGGGGGGGAGTGCTGGGGGGTTTCTCCTAAAGTCCACAATCATCTCCACAGTTTTGAGCATGTTCAGCTCCAGGTTGTTGTAACTGTACCAGACAGCCAGCTCTTTAACCTCCTGTCCTTAAGCAGACTTGTCACTGTCCTGGATGAGGCCAATGAGTGTAGTGTCATCCACAAACTTCAGGAGCTTGCAGTGCAGTTGTTGGTGTAGAGCAGTGGATCCCAACCACTTTCCTGGAGGCCCTCCAACACTGCACATTTTCCATGTCTCCTTTGTCTGACAGACCAGGAATGTGGTTAGGAACCACTGGTGTAGAGGTAGAAGAGCAGTGGGGAGAGAACGCACCCTTGGGGGGGTGCCAGTGCTGATTGTACAGGTGTTGGACATGAATTTTCCCAGTTTCACTAGCTGTTGCTTAGCTGTCGGAAAGCTGGTGATCCACTCACAGATGAAACTAGAAATAGAGAGCTGGGTTAGTTTGGTTTGGAGGAGTGTTGGGATGCTGGTGTTGAAATACAAGCTGAAGTCTACAAACAGAATCATCACATAAGTCGAAATGTTGCAGGATGTAGTGCAGAACCATGTTGATTGCATCATCCACAGGCCTGTTTGCACAATAAGCAAACAGCAGGGGGTCCAGCAAGGGTCCAGTGATGTCCTTGTGGGCCAGCACCGGTCTTTCAAATGACTTCATGACTATGTTTAAAGGGGTCATGAACTGCATTGTTTTATTGTTTTAGAATGTTTCTTGTGGTGCACTTATAATGTTTGTAAAAAAAATTTAAATCAAAAATTGTCATAATTTAGAAATAAACTGATTTTAGCCCTCTGATTCGAACGCTCTGTTTTAAAGCTGCAGTCCATATGTTTGTCCTCTTTGTTGCCATCTCTGTTTGAAAACTGCAATTGCAGTTATTTGTGGAATTATCATCTTTACGTGGGTTGTGCATTGGCACGGCTCCTTAGCACGGATGAATCTAATTTTTGCTGTCAGTCACCACATTGGTGTGGATACTGTACTTCAGAATCAGAGATTCTCTGTCTTGGAAGTATGACCAAAGTAAGAATTTTCACTGGAAAATATCATCTGAACAAGTAAGTAATAGGGGTGTAACAATACATCGATATAGATCGATACATCGATCTAATGTCTAACGATCCGATGCATCGATGCAATGCGTAAAAAAACGATACCTGTGGGCTAATTATAGAGGCACCTTTGTTTTAACACTCTCCACATTTTCACACAATATCAGTCTATGTATTATCGCCAACGCGTGCATTCTCATTTAAACTACCTTTCAGAACTTGTGAAAGACACTCGGGACAGTTGATGGAACTGTCACTGAAAGAATATAAACTGCCGCATAGGAGCGCCGCGCGCTGTGACTCTGTGTTGCTTCAAACACATCATTCTGCACACGGGATGCGCGCAAGTGCTTTGTGCCGCTCTGTATTAGAGCCTTTATAATACATTTGCACAATGAAAGAATATTAATAGCCTGTCTTGTTTTGTCCTACCTATAATAATATGTTGTTGCTTCATTAAAAACCTGCGCTATACATTTAAAAGAAATGTCTTTTAAGTATGTGTGTGTGTGTGAGTGTGTGTGTATATGTATTCCTTGTTTATCAGTTTTTTGACATTACACATTTTAGCACAGAACTAAAATACTTTCTTGACTGTTGTCATGTCAAGCTGTCATTAGATTACTGTGTGAATTTTTTTATTTGTGGATGTCCCAATCAGGGTTCAGGATGTGAAATTTTGAAATAAATGTTTGTTATATATTTTGGTTGCAGTTGTAAGTTAATAAAAATTTAACTGGTTGTGTAAAATAGGCTCAAAATATCGATATATTGATCGAATCGAATCGTATCATAATCATATCACAGAACTTTTTGAGGTATCGGAAAATATCGAATCGCTGGCTATGAGAATCTATATTGTATCGAATCGTGATGAACTGTCCGATTTACACCCCTAGTAAGTAACATGTCTGACCAACTGAGGAAAAAGCATTATAATAAATCGCACTGCCAATGGTGATTAAATCTAATGATCGCTTAGCTCGGATCACATCAAACCATGCAAATTATTATTATTACTTTGTTACTTTGTTCTCAAATTGTTAATGTTAACAACATCAACATTGCGTGACTGTGTATTTAGTGTGTATTACCGTTATTTGTAGATTTCAATTTCTGTAGCCAGTCCGAATTCTTTTGCCTTTGACGGGCCTTTCTGGATTACAATCCGCCATCAAAATGATAAATTTAATTATGCCAGCTGCTGTGAGAAAAGGCTCAAAATGATTCGCTACCAGCAGCATCCTCACATGCCATATAGCCTACTAGCTGGGACTACTTCTGTTTACAGATGTGACGTAATGACGCAAAGACGAACGGCTGCATGCTCAAATTTCCCGCAGAAACCCACCAGTAACGATTTTATTATAAAACATTATTACAAGCTTACTGTTGTGAATCGGGCTAAGGGTAGGGAAATGTTACATGTTTTATTGAATGGAACACTTTTTGCAGCAACAGATCTGTATAGAAGGTACGCACATGATGGTTACACCCACTGAGTGGCAAAAAGACTGAGTGGCAGAGTTAGTGTTCAGCATGAATGCCACAAAAAAACACAAAACACATCTAAAATGGAAAAGAGCTGTGGGATCAACTCTACAAATAGATTCAACAAGAAATCAGAGCTATATCCACAAATCCAGCATTGAATTGACCCTCATTTGTGAAGCAGGTGTAAAATGACTGCATGGCAACAACACTTTACTACAACTCTTCCTCTTCTCTAAAACAGCCCAATCCTGTGTATTCTGCGTAACTGTAAATTTTTTGTCAGCTTTTATTAAAAAACATCCATTATGATGAGAATTTTTTTCTACAAAGGGGGATGTTTGGACAGGAGTACTTAAGGAGTTTTTAAATAGATTAAGTTCACACCGCAGAACTCTGTATCGTCTGCCTGACGGCAACAGCTGACAGTTATGGACAACTTTAAAATTTTCTACAACATATATTGAAACAATCAAAATATCCAGTGATGTTCTCGTAACTTTAATTTCACCAACAAATCCTGTCAGTATGACCAAGCATCAAGTTTATTTGTACAGCCTAGCACTTCACAATACACATAATTTCCAAGCAGCTTTACAGAAAGTCATAATGTTACATTATGTCTATAATGCTTTAGTGCTGTAACAAGTTTTAGGGCTGGACGACATGACGATATATAATAAATATATAAGAGATCATCCGGATTTAGATTTCCCTATATTGTATTTATAGTGTTGTCTAGCAGATAATGTGTTCTCCGGCTTTGCTTTAGGAATTTTCCGGAATTGAAATAAGGTACATAAATATGTCAGAAAACACGTTTCCTGGCCACATGTCAGTGTCAGTGTTGGTGAGTTGTAAGGATCACTGTTGAGTCCAACTGCTTTTAATTTAAGAAGATAATCATTTGTTTTTCTCCCATTTGCGCAGTTTCCCTTATTAAAGCCAGTCCTGCTGCAGGATGTTGCAGTCCCGGTGGGAAATTGACACCAATTCATACCCTCTATTGTACACTGTTCTTTCTATCAGACATCCTCACAGAAAAGGACCTCTTTAGTCACTTGCTGTCACAGTTATACACCTGCATTGTGTGGTGGTTTTTCATCGTGTGCTATGACAGACTCAAGGTACATGTACCCTAGTTGTTAAATTAGTTAGTATCATATGAATCATTTTGGATGAATACATCCAAGCGGATTATAAAAAGTGAATTGAAACATCAATCTCAGAGGAATTGTGTTGTGCTCTGATAAAAAATGGCTGTGGTGGTGTGTAAATTTCCAGTGCTTCCTTTAGGACAGCCCTGGAGTCCTTATTATTTACATATGATCTACAGCTTCCAGCCAAAGGCCGTTGAAGACCTTTTTTTTTTCTTAGCGTAACATCGCCCATCCCACTAGGGAGCCCACTGATTGGCAGGAGACTTAATTTGTATATGCTTCTCTTGTGAATAATTAATCACAATCTAAGTAAGTGGAGCAATTAAATATTAACAACAAAACACACTATTTTGGTCTGATTTTAAAAGCACTTCTGGACAGGAGAATCAATTTTAGGGAAAAACCACACAGAGTATGTGTGTCTGCGATGAAACTGTGTTTGCCCTCTCTGCCTCTCTCTTTCTGTAAAAGGGTTATTGTGAGTAAATGGTGTGATTTGAGTCTGGGGATTTCAGCATTTTTATTTAATTCTATTTGTTAATAGGTGTATTTTTCACCTCAGGCCCATAATACAATGAGTCTGCCACAAAATTAAGACTATTGGTCAACTATTACATATTTTTCATTGGCAGATTCTTTAACTGTTACCCTAATCCAAAGTTTTTGGTTACAGTCTTGCACAAGTTTTTAATTGCTACTAGCTTAGAGTAACCCTAAGGCATGTTCTTTCAATAACCCTGTTATTTAAATGCATATCATTTATTTTCATAATTCGGGTAGTGCACAGTAGGGTAGTACAGTTTTATCGTGTCTTAATAGATCACACAGTTCAATTGCAATCAACATTACAGAGTTAAAGATATAGAAAGTAAAAATGGGCTAAAAGTAGAAAATATCATTGCACAACTATACACCAATCAGGCATAACATTATGAGCACTGACAGGTGAAGTGAATAACACTGATTATCTCTTCATCACGGCACCTGTTAGTGGGTGGGACATAATATCCAGCAAGTGAACATTTTGTCCTCAAAGTTGATGTGTTAGAAGCAGGAGAAACGGGCAAGCGTAAGGATTTGAGCGAGTTTGACAAAGGCCAAATTGAGATGTCTAGATGACTGGGTCAGAGCATCTCCAAAACTGCAGCTCTTGTGGGGTGTTCCCGGTCTGCAGTGGTCAGTATCTATCAAAAGTGGTCCAGGGAAGGAACAGTGGTGAACCGGCAACAGGGTCATGGGCGGCCAAGGCTCATTGATGGACGTGGGGAGCGAAGGCTGGCCCGTGTGGTCCGATCCAACAGACGAGCTACTGTAGTAATTTCCTCAAGAAGTTAATGCTGGTTCTGATAGGAAGGTTTCAGAATACACAGTGCATCACCGTTTGTTGCGTATGGGGCTACATAGCCACAGACCAGTCAGGGTGCCCATGCTGACCCCTGTCCACCGCCGAAAGCACCAACAGTGGGCACGTGAGTGTACCAAGTATGTGTGGTTACAAAAATTCGGCGGTGTGCATACAGTACGCATGTACTCTTCTGATGACGAAATTGAAGTATGCTTTGCAAGGCTGTGCGCTCAACTGTATGCATAAAAAACAAAGTATACCCAAGGCTTAAAGGTGGAGTGCCTTTTCCTGCATTTCAAATTCAATTTGAAAGCATCCGTGCTTCAATACTGGTTAGCTGACCCACAATCCCAGGGTCTTTGTTAGACGTTGGTTCTGCTCTCTCTTCCCACTGTATCATTTCTCATGCAGATAGTCCTCTGTGTTGGTTTTCTCCTGCATCTATTTGGCAATAGAAATAGAGATGGAAAAGCACGTCGGATCGTGGGGACAACCACAGCTGCGCACTTCCCTTCTTATCCCTTTTCCGGCTGCCGTGTGTGTGTGGGTCTCAGAAAGCAATCTCACGTTAATGAAATCATGCGTGCACACATCCACCTGGCCAATCTTGTTGTAATGAAGACTGCTCGCACACACACCTGGGCCAAGGAGGATCGAGATGGGCCTGGACGCCACAATGTTGGCAGGCTGTAGAGGAGCTGATGTAAGGCCCAACTTTCCCCGCAGGTGTCTGTTTAATTTAAACGAAGACAGAGACGCCTGCTCAGGCCAATCAGCTGATTGGCTGACAGGAGGGATTCTAGCAGACTGCAGTGTTTAATAAAGGTACAACCATAAAATTGAATCATGATCCATGCTAAAAGTAATTATCTTTTTCCTCAATAATTATGTTTTTTTTTTTTACATTACAATTCTGAGAGTGATTTTTAAATGTATATTTATATTTATTTTCTATATATTTTATCCACATAGGTAATTTCAGATAGATGTTCAATATCTTATATTGCTTTTAATGCTAATAATGCTAATTAATGGTAAATTAATTCATTGTTATTGTAGGATCAGGGTTTGGTTTACGATAACAATTAGTTAATTTACCATTAATTAGCATTAAAAGCAATATAAGATATTGAACATTGTCTATATATAATTGGCCACATATATGAATTATTTTGGATGCCCCTGCCCATGAATATCAACCAAGAGAGTTTTAGATCACTTCAATTTTGCCCCCAAGTAAATTCACACGCGCACACACACACACACACACACACACACATATATAAAAATATTTTCATTAACAGCTATAAAGCTATAAGAAATATATATTTTATTGTTTCCTGTAATTTGTATTACTTCAAAAATGTCCTGTGCGCTTTCATATAGCACAAAGGTGCATTTATTTTTAACCTATTTTTAATCCAACACAAAAGCAGTATTTAATTTCCATTTTTCCTCAGGTCCCACAGCACTGCAGAATTTTCTTAGAAAAACAGAAGTTCACAGAGAGGTGGACTTTTACCAAACGAGTTGAATTTTTAGTTGTACTCAACAGATTTACTGTACTTTTTATAAGTCCTTAGAATTTATCCATTGAAGATTCAAAATTCCTCAGTCCACCAGCATAACAGGAGAATTATGAATTATATCCAGATGTGAAACAAGACAATAAGAAACTTGTTCTCTTTTAACAAGTGTTCAGTGTCCACCATGTCATAAGGAAGGGATTTTATTGAGCATGTTGAAGTTGATAAATCAAAATGGAGACTAGGCAGTGCCACTGACATTAGAGTTTCTACTTGGTAGCAGTGAATATTTGGACAAATCCTAAATCAGATTCCTCAAGACATCTGATTTAAACAAACATAAGAGATAGTCTGTGATGTGATGGCCAAACTTGCATCCTGACGTCTGCAATGTTTGGAAGATTAACAACAGACCTCAGAAGGAAAATGGCCCATCTCAGCAATTTAATGAATTTAAGTGTCCAGCAGAGCAGAATAGTCTGTAAAAGCCTTTGTGTGTGTGTGTGTGTGTGTGTGTGTGTGTGTGTGTGTGTGTGTGTGTGTGTGATTTCTGAAGTATGTGATAAAATGAGTGGAGGAAGAATAAGAACGGTGGCTCGTATAAATCATTTTGACGGGTGGCTCTCACACACCTAGATAACATTATTACCTTTGGGATAATTACCCCGGGTATATAACCGCTAGTATGGCCTCTGCATTATAGAAACTACTTCAGTGTATGGATATCATGAAGAAACAACCTTTTCTGAAAATTACAACAAACTGTTGATTCTGCTGTTATGGCATTAGTGAAACCACAGTGCTCTCATTTTTTTTTTTTTTTTTTTCCCAGAATCTCTTTTGCTTTATAACAGAAACTTTCAGGGTGTTTTCAGAGTTAATTTATGGCAGCTTTCATCTTTTTTGAAGAGTTAGAGCTTCATTAAAGGAATATTTTTGGTTAAAACCAATTTAAACTCCTTGCTCAAATTGTAAAAATAAAGAATCTTTACTTTAATGCGCTTTTAACTTTAACACTTGGGGGTTTAAGTACAGAAATATAGAGCTTACATTTATGGTAAAACAGATACAAAGTATTATTATTATTTTTTTTTTCCATCTGTAAAATTGTCTAAGTCAAACCTCTGAGGTGGGAGTTTACCAATAGTTTTGCTTTACCAAAATTTTTAGTGGGTGGATGGATGGAATAAAATAGAATTTGCTTCAAGCAAAGTTGCAAACTGCTTTACAGATAGTCATGTCCCCTAGGTTTACTGGATTTACATGATCATGACATGAGTTGAAAGTTTGGATATAACTTTGCACAAAAAAAATTGTAAGCGATTTTATTGCAGTATTTCATTGTAACGTATATTTGGTATGATGTGCTATTAAGTGTATACTCCATCATAAACTTCCATTATAACTGTTTTTTTTTTTTTTAAATATAAAATACAAAATTGAAATTAATTTCTGTAGTAACTGACAAAAGTAATTGACAAAAAGATTTTGTGGATAAATTAAAGGGTTAGTTCACCCAAAAATGAAAATTCTGTTATTAATTACTCACCCTCATGCCATTCCAAGCCCATAAGACCTTCATTCATCTTCGGAACACAAATTAATATATTTTTGATGAAATCTGAGAGCTCTCTGACCCCTCCATAGACGGCAATTTAATTACCACTTTCAAAGCCAAGAAAGGTAAAAAAGATGGTTAAAACAGTTCACGTGACTGCAGTGGTTCAACTTTAAAAACAAAAAAAAATCTCCTAAGTTGAAAAACAAAAATCTCCTAAGTTGTTTACATTGTAGACACAGTGTAGCGCTTCCAGGTTCTACATCAGAACGGCAATTAAAATATCTTAATTTGTGTTCCAAAGATGAACGAAGGTCTAACGGGTGTGGAACGACATGAGGGTGAGTAATTAATGACTGAATTTTCATTTTTGGGTGAACTAACCCTTTAAGTTTAACCCAACATTTAAAGTAATTGGTCTTTAATAACTGTATTTAAAAATAAAAGAAGTGACCACATTCATATGTTCATATGTATTCTGCAGACATAACAGATATCTTCAGATCAGCTGCACTAATATAACTGGAAATCTGTCCTCTTCAATTTAACAAAGACCCTGTTTTAACCCGGTGTCCGGCTTGTGAACCCTCCAGAGGTGTAAGATTGAACTAAAGGGATTAAAGTTAATTTTAAAAGTGCTGTAAGTCTAAGAGCTGGGCAAATCACTCCGTTCACTGTCTGCATGTTCCATAGTGCGACAGAGATTAAGGTATTAAGGCTGATAAATTGCTCTGGCGTCACTAGAAGTGAGAAAGACAGTAATCAAGGGTGTACGTGAGAGAACGGCTGATTAAGGAGTTTGTGTTATTCATGAATTGTGAGAAATTGTAAAAAGAGGGATTGACAGCAGACTGTGAGAGATGTATATTAATTCATACTTCATATGATAATTTGGTTCACAAACTTTTTTGATGGCTGGATTTTTTTTTATGTTTGTGGCAAGTTTTCATCTTTTTGTTTGTGTCCTATAGGGTCTGGAGGCATGTTTGTCAGGAGTTTGTTCACTGACAGAAGCTGTTTTCATCAAACTTCACCCAGCATCTTGACTCGATCCAGTAAATGACAGGGCTTCATGTGGTTGTTGTTTTCAGGTTGTTTTTATTCCCCCTTTAAAAGGGATGGAAGCAAACTGAACTGCTGTCTGAGATGTGGTGGCCGTCTTTCTATGTCTCTTTGTCTCCGTTGCACAGAGCATATTGAAGACCTTCTGTTTCTATACTTCGAGTGGAGGCAAATTGTCACAATTTAGTCAAAAGCCATCATATTCTCATCTCTCGGGTGAGGAAAGAGCCATTTTGGGCATTTCTATTTACATAAGTTTGAAAATAACTGATTTCTGTGTTGTCAGAAGAAATGCCGTAAGCAGACGTGCAAGGACTCAGCAAGTGTTTCATAAAAATGAACAGAGGTGTAAAGGCCAGAACACACCAAGCCGACGCCGACGAACTAGTGGAGACGAAAGCAGACTGCGGGGTTGGCTCACGTCGGCAGCGTCTGTGTCCAAAGTTGCCCTGACACACCAAACCGACGCTAAACAGCCGACGGACAAGCAGCACATCAGTTCTGCGCCTGCGTGAGATGAAATGCCTTTCAGAAACAGCAGGCGGCAGTAGCTGAGCAGCCAATCAGAATGATCAGATGGCCCGACGGACCGACGAGCTCCAACGCCGATTCAACATTTCGAATCGGCCGAAAAAAGGCAGACGAGGACCAACTTCAGCCGACGGTGCGGAACACACTGAGAAAACTTAGTCGGCCGACGAAGAAAAACTGCCTACCTAAAAACCATACTTGAGTAAAAGTACAGATACCTTACATTGAAAATGACTCCACTACAAGTTACAAGTCACCAATTCCAATACGACTCGAGTAAAAGTCTTAAAGTATCTGATTTTAACAGTACTGAAGTATTTTACTCATGCTGAATGTAGGATCAGAGATGCACTAGTCCTGAGAGACATGTCAGTGAAAATAAGAAACAATTGATTTGTAAGATGTGAAATCAAGTTTATTTTCTAAAATCACAATAAAACTGAACACCTCAATGTTGCAACAAATCAAGGTCGACACAACAACCTTTTAAACATCTACAAACTCTCAAGTCTGAGTTGAGCTCAAGTGCACAGAAAGGCCATAAGTAAACCAATATCCTTCAAAACAGTCTTTTCAATATAGTGGATAAATAAAACAATGTTAAGTAAAATTAAAAAGTAAAAGTCTACTGTATGTGCTGGTTTGAGCCTCATCACCAGATGCAGTCATTTCCTCATCTAATAAATCAAACACCTGCGATCAGCAACTACCTGCTAATGCACTCACATTCACGTAAAGTAGCTTTGTTGAGTAAAGGCAAAATGCACAAGTTACAGTATGTCAATGTCAATGTCAAGCTGCCATGAAAAAATGTAAATTGTAATTGCATTACTCATCACAAATGTTGTGGAGTAAAAAGTACATTTACTTGCTCAAAAATGTAGTCAAGTATAGAGTAAAAGTTGCCAATATCTCTGATACTCAGTACAACTATAAAGTAGCCAAAAAGATACTTAAGTACAGTAACTAATTACATTTACTCAAGTACTTTACACTTCTGAAAATGAATTGTGTTACTTAAAGGGTTTTCACACATACTGCATTTTGAAGCAACCGAAAGTCATTCATTCTTAATGATCAGGCAATATGAGCATTAGAGCATTCGATTTGATGCGGGATTCTCCAAAGATGCAAAAAAAGTTGGGGCCTTATTCATGAAACATGAGTAGAATGCATTTCTGTGTAAATTCTTCATTTTTACCAATTTTTTCCCCATTTAAAGTAAAGATGGTTTTATGTGTGATTTAGAGTTATGCATAATGCTCATGCTGCATCAGTGCAGTCTATACAAATGTTTAACCCTCCAAAACATTCATTTTCAACAGCAAGAAAACGGATATATTTTCAGATTAGTTTGACCAGCAGGATGGATGGATGGATGGATAGACAGATGGATGGATGAATAGGTCTATAGGTAGACAAATGGATGCATGGATATAAACAGATTGTTGATACAAGGTTGTAGATAGATAAATAGATAGATAGATAGATAGATAGATAGATAGATAGATAGATAGATAGATAGATAGAGGTGACTTGAATGGTCCTTGCTTTGCATTTATATGCTGTACCATCTAAACCAAGCTGCTTTTGTACTCTACTCTAGCTACACAAGCCATGACCTCAGTTAGGGTCAGTACTAATCCTGTGAAGTGTCACCTATCTCAGTGATGTGAATTATAAAGGCAGCTCTCCTTCTTTGACCCGCTGTCATTGGAGAAGGAAGATCGATGAGCTACGGGCCACTGTAATTGGGTAATACGCCTCTTTTGGGAGGGTGTCCATGAATCAATGCGAGTGTATTACAGAAGCTGTAAAACAGCCCTTGGATGGACTGTAAATACTGGAGAAGTGTGAAGCACCCCATAGGCCGCACTGAGGTAATGCTTAACTAAAGTTCCCTTGTACTTCCCTCCTGGCTGAGTACATGGAATTGTTCTATAGGGCTTTCGTTCTCGGTTTAGTACACGACTAACAATAGAAAAGACAGAGACAAATAATTCCTCTCTGGCCAAACTGTACTCCTCAGCAAAGATATTTTAAGAGCAAGTTGCTTGACTAAAAACTTCTGTGACACTGGAGAGAGCCCTCGGAGTGCATCATCCAATTGTCTGGCCCATCTCACACCTGCACTGTCAGTGTGGCTCTCCATCTGCCAGCAGTTCTGAGCCCAGCGCAGGGAATTCCCTTCTCACTTCAGGCCGCTGGGATTGCGAGGCCAGCCCGTGGCACTTCAAGTGTTTCATCTCCAGTCGGTGAAAAGACAGCAGTAGGGGAAGAGAAGGAGCAGTGAGATATGGGTATCACACATAGAAGGTCGTTTTTGTCTTGTGTTGTTGTGGTCGATGTTGTGTTGAATCTGACATGCTGAACGGCTAGAACATCATCAACATCCTCACAGGTACAAGACTGTGATCCCTAATTAGCCTAGCTGTAAACGTACAACACTTTCAGTTCTCCATCCCTAGAGTGGCTCCAGTCTGTTCTCTGTCTGTCTGATGCATATTGCACACAAAATTGGCAAGCTCAGAAATTTTAATTAACTTTTTTTTTTTTGGTAACTGTTTTCATGTTAAATCTTGGTTAATATTTAGGTATATTTGGTATAATTTTGCAAAATGAATGAAATGCTGACTAAATTTATAGGATATTAAAAGGATATTTTCATCAAAAGTCAAAAAATATGACTAAAACAAACAAAAATGTACTGGTTGATACAAGTATAGGAATAAAAACTGTATATGCCAGGTTAGTGGCACTGAACTTCGAAATACGTTCAGTGAGAAATGTTGCCTTTGCAACTAGCTGAAAAATAATTAAAGTTTTTTTTTTTTTTTTAAATATATTATTTCATTATAATATTTGTTTTATTTCAATTAACAAAAATGTATGTGATAATATATAGTATATATGATAATATAGAATATATTTTACTTGATATATATATATATATATAGTTTTTGTTAACTATAACAACCCTGAGTTAAAGGGATAGTACTCCCAAAAGTGACGATTGTCAGTTTCAAACCTGACTTTCTTCTTTCTTTCTTTTTTCTGGGCAACACGAAAGAAGAAATTTTGGGAAATATCTCAGTGTTTTTTTGTCCTTGGAATTGAAGTCAGTGGTCACCAAATCTGTTTGGCAACATACTGTAATAACTGGCAGTTATTTAGTACAGTGTGGGGCTAAACGGAGCTATACTACTCTAGTATACTTGTATTATGCTAACTAGTGCGAGCACTCGCGTCCCATACACCGCACGACTGTGAGTATCTCTTTTCGCAGAATAAAACAGTAGGAGGCAGTACTGTCTTTTCTTTTCTTTTATTCTGAACACAGAATAAGAATTACACAGGCAAGGCCAGATTGCCAAGTCCCTCCTGTACACATATCTCTCCATGATGGTGAGAGCCACACTTTTTAATACCAGGTGGTAATTGAACCAAACCCACCCAAACTAACTAGAACATAAACACACATCACTTTGCAAAATCAAAACCCAACCATCTTGCTTAAATAATACATAAATCAACTCAAAACAAACAAATACCCATAATGCAACCAGCTGCTGGTGTTGAATGCTGGGTCACTACAATACTTTGAAATATCTTTTTGTGTTCTGCAGAAGAAAGAAAGCCATATAGTTTTAGATTTACATGAGGGTGATTAAATGATGACAAAATTTTGTATTTTTATTTTTGGGTGAACTATCCCCTTAAAAAAGATGATTTTTAACTCCAACCGTTGCCGTTTGTCATTCAAATAATGCCAGTGGATGGGAACTTCTACTATAAGAGTAAATAAAACTTGCTTAGACAAACCCAAATTAAACCCTGTGGCTCGTGACGACACATTGATGTCCTAAGACATCAATGTGCTAGACATTACTGCCGTTGTCAGAGCGCGATCAGACCTCACTAAGCGAATGCTGAACACAGTTGTACATAGTGGTGCATTAGAGGTAAAAAACAATGATATAAATTCTGTTCGGTTTCTCGCACAAACCGATCGTTTCGTGTCTTAGGATATCAATGTGTCGTCATGAGCCGCAGGGTTTAATTTGGATTTGTCTAAGCAAGTTTTATTTACTCTTATAGATGATGTTCCCATCCACTGGCATTATTTGAATGACAGACGGCAGCGGTTGCAGCTAAAAATCATCATTTGTGTTCTACTGAAGAAAAAAAGTCACCTACATCTTGGATGCCCTGGGGGGTAAGCAGATAAACATCAAATTTTCATTTTTGGGTGAACTATCCCTTTAAGTTAACTAAATATACCTGAGCTTAAGTGTAAACTGCATAGTTTTAGAGAAATAATCAGTGTGCATTATGTTTGTGAAGATACACTTTTTTTTGTGTGTTACCTCCAACACTGCTAGAAGAAACTTGATTATTTATGAGCACACATGAACACACATGAATGGCTCCACAGTGTCTAATTACCATTGGGTTGGATTTTCTTAGAGCCCAGTGTAAATTAAAGAATTATTGACAAAGCGAATTGTTATTGGTCATATTTAAGTAGTCATTGTCAGTTTTGATTGTGAAGTTTATTTTGTAAGCAGTTTATGAACTGTTGATGTAGAATAGTGATAAAGCTTGCCAGAAAGCACTACTCTTTTAGCCAGTTTATAAGGAGATGGGCTGGTTGACTAAACTACTGTCATCATTCTCTCTTGTGAATATACACCGATAAAATGATCAGTTATATAAAATGAGAAAGAAAGAGAAATGTGAAATTTTGAATGCATATCACAACATAATTACGACTTCTGAACTCTTAAGTAAGAACTTCCCAGGAGAACTTGAAGGCGGCATGACCATCTGCTTTTCCAGATGCCAGAATCTGGAGGAGATTTAAAAGAGGGGAAAGAAAAACTATCTGGGAAGATGTATAACATCTGTCTTAATTTTCTTCATTGCTCTGCATCTCCAGAGAAGTCCCAAAGCCGAACCCTAGAGGACGTCACATCTTCATTTGCAGCTCTGGTATAAACTCTCGAATATGTGCAGATTTTGAAGAGACTCTTTCAGGAATAGTCAATCCCAAGTGTCAGGAAGTTTTAAGTCAACCATGCCACATATTGATTTGAGTAGTAAATGCTTCTCTGCTTCTGGAGGGTTCCATTATTAACACAGCGTGTAGTTAAATGCTTTAGTTGGGTGGTAATGAAGTCAGCCTGGGAAGTTCACATCAGATCAGGCCTCGTTAGAACTGATGTTTGACTGCTGGGCTGAAGAGGGAAGACTATTTGCTTAGGGACTTTAAACAGACATTGTAGAACATCATTGCCTGCTTCAGGGGAAATACTCTGCAGATTACTCACATTTAATAGCACTTTTGAGAGAACCAGATTTTTTTGCTTTCTTATTATCTCATTGGATGGTGCCAAAGTAGAAAATGGTATTAGCAGACTGATGGGATATCTGTATTCGTTGGTACCTGATTTTTGTGTGAAACACAGGGGTCTGTAACTAAACAATTAAAGAATGGGAGTCCCTTCAGGGCCAATAGAGTGCATTAGTGCAAAAAAGTCTTTGTTAAAGCGTTATAAGCCGTGAACCAAATCAACCAGCTATGAGGTGAATCACAACATTTCCAACTTTTATTTAAAGCAAAAAAGTATTTGAAAATCTGACAAGACCAACTCGATTACACCATTTACATTGCTTCATGGGACTGGGCGTTCCCTGCAAGCTCTTATGCTGTGATTTGCTCACTGTGACCCTTTGATTGGTGGAATTTTCTGTACACCATCATAGTGTACATCATAGCATCATAAACACATTATTTTAAAAATAAGTTGAAATAATGTGAATGGATTGCTTCAACAAAGGCTTATACCATTGATAAAAACCTTTAAAGACAGATCTACTGTGAGTTCAGAGGTTAAAGTTATCATTAAAAATGGAGAAAATGTATTTAGAAATGTTTGAAATGTTATTGCTTCAAGAACCCAACTGTTGCACTCTGTTGCACTCGAGGGAAATGATGGGTAGAGTTTGGTGAAAGTGGTCATTTGATGCCATTGTTGAGGTTTGGTGCCAATTTAGCATCTGAATGTTGACTGCTGCTTGAAGAGTAGCAGCTGTCACCTTGTCTTCTCCAACTATCATGCTCAGCGACATAATCTCTCCAGCCCCCTCAATCAACAAGTTAACAAAGGCTGATGACATTGCTGCCATGACAACATCTTGCATCTTACTTTGATTGAATGGATGTTGGCGCAGAGGTTATAGTTAAATGCATATGCCTTCTATATTACCATTCAAGTGTACCTCTTCAGTGGCATCAACAACAAGAACTGGCTGTATAGGAATGATCCAACAAATATTTTTAATCTTTCCATACTGTTAAAGCATTTCCAAACATTGGAAAATGGGGTGCAGGGTAGAAGCGGCAGTAGGACAGTTTTGGCAACGATTATTATTTTGTAATTCCATTTAGAATGGAGGCTTTTTGTTGCCACATAAAAAGTAAGAATCTATTCTGTCTACGTCCTAATGTTTTGAGATTAATCTCATAATAGGACTTTTATACGGTGGCCGAGAGAGCTCAACCCACTGCAACTGAAGAAACCTCATTCAAATAGAAAAAACGAATTTAAGAAAACATCATCAGTTTGACAACACATGTGCTGCAGATATTTGCAGCGAGTTTCTGTATTTGATTGCGTTGTGAGTATTTGCAGCATGTTTCTGTATTTGGTTGTGTTGTGAGTATTTGCAACGTGTTTCTGTCTTTGGTTGCATTGTGAGTATTTGCAGCACATTTCTGTATTTGTTTACGTTGTGAGTATTTGCAGCATATTTTTGTATTTGTTTTGCATTGTAAGTATTTGCAGCGTGTTTTTGTTTTTGGTTGCATTGTGAGTATTTGCAGCGCTTTTCTATGTTTGTTTGCATTGTGAGTATTTGCAATGTGTTTTTGTATTTGGTTGCATTGTGAGTATTTGCAGCATGTTTCTGTATTTGGTTGCGTTGTGAGTATTTGCAGTACGTTTTTGTATTTGTTTTGCATTGTTAGTATTTGCAGTGCTTTTCTATGTTTGTTTGCATTGTGAGTATTTGCAACGTGTTTCTGTATTTGGTTGTGTTGTGAGTATTTGCAACGTGTTTCTGTATTTGGTTGCGTTGAGTATTTGCAGCGCGTTTCTGTATTTGCGTTGTGAGTATTTGCGGCATGTTTCTATATTTGTTTTGCATTGTGAGTATTTGCAGTGCGTTTCTGTATTTGGTTGCGTTGTCAGTATTTGCAGCACGGTTTTATATTTGTTTGCGTTGTGAGTATTTGCAACGTGTTTCTATATTTGTTTTGCATTGTGAGTATTTGTAGAGCGTCTCTGTATTTGTTTGCGTTGTCAGTATTTGTGGTGTGTTTCTATATTTGTTTTGTGAGTATTTGCAGTGCATTTCTGTATTTGGATTGCGTTGTCAGTATTTGCAGCGTGTTTCTATATTTTTTTGTGTTGCGAGTATTTGCGGCGTGTTTCTGCATTTATTTTGTGTTGTATTTGCAGCGCTTTTCTATATTTCTTTGCATTGTGAGTATTTGCGGTGTGTTTCTGTATTTGGTTGCATTGTTAGTATTTGCAGTGCTTTTCTATGTTTGTTTGCATTGTGAGTATTTGCAATGTGTTTTTGTATTTGGTTGCATTGTGAGTATTTGCAGCATGTTTCTGTATTTGGTTGCGTTGTGAGTATTTGCAGTACGTTTTTGTATTTGTTTTGCATTGTGAGTATTTGCAGCGTGTTTCTGTATTTGGTTGCATTGTGAGTATTTGCAACGTGTTTCTGTATTTGGTTGTGTTGTGAGTATTTGCAGTAAGTTTTTGTATTTGTTTTGCATTGTGAGTATTTGCAGCAAGTTTCTGTATTTGGTTGCATTGTTAGTATTTGCAGTGCTTTTCTATGTTTGTTTGCATTGTGAGTATTTGCAACATGTTTCTGTATTTGGTTGCGTTGTTAGTATTTGCAACGTGTTTCTGTATTTGGTTGCGTTGTGAGTATTTGCAACGTGTTTCTGTATTTGGTTGCGTTGTGAGTATTTGCAGTACGTTTTTGTATTTGGTTGCATTGTTAGTATTTGCAGTGCTTTTCTATGTTTGTTTGCATTGTGAGTATTTGCAACGTGTTTCTGTATTTGGTTGTGTTGTGAGTATTTGCAACGTGTTTCTGTATTTGGTTGCATTGAGTATTTGCAGCGTGTTTCTATGTTTGTTTGCATTGTGAGTATTTGCAACGTGTTTCTGTATTTGGTTGTGTTGTGAGTATTTGCAACGTGTTTCTGTATTTGGTTGCATTGAGTATTTGCAGCGCGTTTCTATATTTGCGTTGTGAGTATTTGCGGCATGTTTCTATATTTGTTTTGCGTTGTGAGTATTTGCAACGTGTTTCTGTATTTGGTTGTGTTGTGAGTATTTGCAGTACGTTTTTGTATTTGGTTGCATTGTTAGTATTTGCAGTGCTTTTCTATGTTTGTTTGCATTGTGAGTATTTGCAACGTGTTTCTGTATTTGGTTGTGTTGTGAGTATTTGCAACGTGTTTCTGTATTTGGTTGCATTGAGTATTTGCAGCGTGTTTCTATGTTTGTTTGCATTGTGAGTATTTGCAATGTGTTTCTGTATTTGGTTGTGTTGTGAGTATTTGCAGTACGTTTTTGTATTTGTTTTGCATTGTGAGTATTTGCAGCAAGTTTCTGTATTTGGTTGCATTGTTAGTATTTGCAGTGCTTTTCTATGTTTGTTTGCATTGTGAGTATTTGCAACATGTTTCTGTATTTGGTTGCGTTGTTAGTATTTGCAACGTGTTTCTGTATTTGGTTGCGTTGTGAGTATTTGCAACGTGTTTCTGTATTTGGTTGCGTTGTGAGTATTTGCAGTACGTTTTTGTATTTGGTTGCATTGTTAGTATTTGCAGTGCTTTTCTATGTTTGTTTGCATTGTGAGTATTTGCAACGTGTTTCTGTATTTGGTTGTGTTGTGAGTATTTGCAACGTGTTTCTGTATTTGGTTGCATTGAGTATTTGCAGCGTGTTTCTATGTTTGTTTGCATTGTGAGTATTTGCAACGTGTTTCTGTATTTGGTTGTGTTGTGAGTATTTGCAACGTGTTTCTGTATTTGGTTGCATTGAGTATTTGCAGCGCGTTTCTATATTTGCGTTGTGAGTATTTGCGGCATGTTTCTATATTTGTTTTGCGTTGTGAGTATTTGCAGTGCGTTTCTGTATTTGGTTGGGTTGTCAGTATTTGCAGCACGGTTTTATATTTGTTTGCATTGTATTTGCAACGTGTTTCTGTATTTGGTTGTGTTGTGAGTATTTGCAACGTGTTTCTGTATTTGGTTGCATTGAGTATTTGCAGCGTGTTTCTATGTTTGTTTGCATTGTGAGTATTTGCAATGTGTTTCTGTATTTGGTTGTGTTGTGAGTATTTGCAGTACGTTTTTGTATTTGTTTTGCATTGTGAGTATTTGCAGCAAGTTTCTGTATTTGGTTGCATTGTTAGTATTTGCAGTGCTTTTCTATGTTTGTTTGCATTGTGAGTATTTGCAACATGTTTCTGTATTTGGTTGTGTTGTGAGTATTTGCAACGTGTTTCTGTATTTGGTTGCATTGAGTATTTGCAGCGCGTTTCTATATTTGCGTTGTGAGTATTTGCGGCATGTTTCTATATTTGTTTTGCGTTGTGAGTATTTGCAGTGCGTTTCTGTATTTGGTTGCGTTGTCAGTATTTGCAGCACGGTTTTATATTTGTTTGCATTGTGAGTATTTGCAACGTGTTTCTATATTTGTTTTGCATTGTGAGTATTTGCAGAGCGTTTGTATACTTGTTTGTGTTGTGAGTATTTGCAACATGTTTCTATATTTGTTTTGCATTGTGAGTATTTGCAGAGCGTTTCTATACTTGTTTGCATTGTGAGTATTTGCAACATGTTTCTATATTTGTTTTGCATTGTGAGTATTTGTAGAGCGTCTCTGTATTTATTTGTGTTGCGAGTATTTGCGGCGTGTTTCTTTATTTATTTTGTGTTGTATTTGCAGCGCTTTTCTATATTTCTTTGCATTGTGAGTATTTGTGGTGTGTTTCTGTATTTGGTTGTATTGTTAGTAATTGCAGCGTGTTTCTATATTTGTTTCTGTTCTGAGTATTTGTGGCGTGTTTCTATATTTGTTTTGCGTTGTGAGTATTTGCAGTGCATTTCTGTATTTGGATTGCTTTGTCAGTATTTGCAGCAGGTTTTTGTATTTTGTTGTGGTGTGAGTATTTGCAGCGCGTTTCTATATTTCTTTGCGTTGTATTTGCAGTGTGTTTCTGTATTTGGATTGCATTGTCAGTATTTGCAGCACGTTGCTGTATTTTGTTGCGTTTTGAGTATTACACCATACTTTTATGAGAAAAAAGGTGCAAAATTATGAGATTATAGTAATATTTTGAGAATAAAATGAAATGTAAGAGAATGAAGTCAGGACATTTATGACCTTTTATAAAATATTTGATGCTTTATTTTTTTCCTTTTTTTATTTTAACGTGGCACTACAACATCACTATGTCGTGCTACCAAACACTCTCAAAGCAAATTCCAAAGAATTTGTACATTCCCATTTGTATATTTTTGTATGATCTACTTTAGTTTTTTTTTTTAGTTTTTTAGCTTGTTTGATATGAAAAAAAATCTGTTTTGTAAAGTGAGCAATTTGTACTGCAGAAAGGAGATTGCTTGAGTTCTGATTTCCTTTTCCTGTTTGCAATCCATCTTCCTCCTGTCTTAATCACCATCCACACAGTTCAACACGTCCACATCTGTCAGGCTAAATCTTCTTTTCTCTTTCAGGCCTGATGTGCTCTCATTTGGCAGAATTGCCTGAAATGGGCTTTTGTGTTGACTGTTTTGATGTTTGGCAGTCCTGATCTTCTAGGTTTGCCTGCATCTTGTTCTGAGGCTGACCCTGGTTAAAGCGTTCCACCTGATGCCGCTCTCTCACAGTGGCATTCTGGGTGATTGGGTCTCTGATATTAATCTAGGTAGAGTTCGATTTGTCATTGTTCCTTCTCTGAGGCCTTGGATTGGATCCCATTCAGAGGTTAGGCTGATTTTGATTAGTTCCTGCTCTTAGGGCATTAAGTTGGATCTGTTTTGAAATTCTCTACCCTTTAGGAAAGCTTCGACATAAATGGCTGGATTTTATGGGTCTCTCTGATTGCTTCTATTCATTGGGCCTGTTTTCAAGGTTCTACAAAAATATCCAGCACCTTGGCCTCACATTTTCTTCTTTATTTTGTTATTTTGCTTTTACAATGAAATGTAGATCTGTTTTGCCTCAGTAGCCAGATTTTACTTTTAGCATTAAGTGACCCAACACTGTACAAACATTTTTACTGTGAAAATCAAACAGTGTATAAATCAATTATTTTAAATGGTAGTAATATTTGACAAGTAGTAATATTATGTTTTTACTGTATTTTTTTCATCAAAAACATGCAACCTTGGTGAACATATGAGACTTTAAAAAAAAAAAAAAAAAAAAATTAAATAAAAATTAAAAAACCTTATCGGGCCCACACTTTTGAATGGTATTGTGTATGTACTGTGTGTGTAACATGAACGTGTGCTCAACAATATGCAATATTGTAAATAAAACATAGGTTGATTTCATGATTTTTAGTCAATAATTCAACTCACCAGAACTGTTCATTTTTTCCCACATTTTTTAATAAAAGCGTCATTAATTTTATTCAGTTTTGCACTCTTTCATTTTTGTCCGTGTATAAGTGTGTTGTTATGGAAGGAGTGTGTTTACAACACTGTGCCAAACACAATTAAGCAAATTAAGCCATATTAAGATTTTAAGACCTTGTAAAGTTTTCTTCATGGTTGTTGAGGATAATGGCATGTCATGCAACCATTCACTGTTGGCATCTAGTTAATCTTCTACCAAGTGTCAGATGCATGTGTGCCAAGACCTTGCATGCCTGTAACTCAAAGCTCTATAAACAGACTTGTGCTGGGTCAAGCTGTTCTTGCGTAAATGCTATCAAGGGACCTCTTTCCTTCTACTGTTTTCAGGGCTGCAGGCCATATTTACCCCCCACTCGCTCATAGTCGCAACAGGAGTTCTGGAGCCATACGGGTTACTGTTGGAACAAACTTGACTGAGGAGAAGTGCTTTTGTTCAAGGTGAATTGTACTTCTTTCTGAAATTGTTTTTCTACATCAGAACATGCTTTGTCCTATTAGCACTACACATTGGAAAACAAGTGCAACAAATCACACCAAACTATGAAACCTAACTGAATAACAAACAAAATATTTTAGCAAAATGTCACTGTAGTCATTAGCGGCTCCTGATCTTAAATTTAGGTAGGGCAGATTGTGGGTCTTAGCGCTAGTTAATGATACACATTTTGTAAGCTTTATATTCTAATCACTGAACACATGCAGACACACTTTTGGCAGAGGTTTACTGTCTTATTCAGCCTGAGGGTGGCGCTCTAAAGTTGATTGACAGGCTTTAAAGTATTAGTTCACTTTCAATTGAAAATTACCCCAAGCTTTACTCACCATCAAGCCATCCTAGCTGTATATGACTTTCTTCTTTCTGATGCATCCATCCATCATAAACGTACTCCACACGGCTCCGGGGGGTTAATAAAGGCCTTCTGAAGTGAAGTGATGTGTTTGTGTAAAAAAAAAAAAAAATCCATATTTAACAAGTTATGAAGTAAAATATCTAGCTTCCACCAGACCACTTCTGTATTCAACTTACGCAAAAAACTGGAGTCGCGTCAGTCAATCTTTTTCCGTAAATTGAATAGGGAAGGCGTAGGACGTAGCGTAAGCTTTTTGAACTGCGAGAGTTTTACACATTCTTCGTAAGTTAAATATGGAAGGCAGTCTGGCGGAAGCTAAGTATTTTACTTCATAACTTGTATGTTGTATCACTAATAATCGTCATAAATATTAGTTAAAAAATAAATAAATATCACTAATAGGCTAATGGCTATTCGAGTGAGGTGATTCAATCTTTGGTTTTTAAGAGGAAAACAGAAGTACATGCTATAAGTGGATTTTGAATTATGGGGCGTGTCTTAACCGAACCAGTAAAAAAAAAAAACTCTGCACTCAATTGGATAGACCTACAACCAATCAGAGCAACGCAGTAAGTGACGTATGTTGAACTTGTACTTAAACTTTTGCCGAATCCCGTTGGAAGGACGGCAAACACATCTTTCCCATCGACAAATGCCTTGATTGCGGTTCTTTGTTCGTCTTCTAAAATTAATGCGCTGTCGATTTCTTTTATTACAGACGTTATAGCGGAATCTAAACATCTTACTTCTCCAGCTGCAGTCATCGTTGGTGAAAACCAATTCAACCCAAGCGCTCTTTGATGACGTGGGTGGTTACGTAACCGCAGATAGCCTGTCCATCATCGATTAAAGCCCGCCCTGGCAATTTGATTGGCTCGGCCTTCTGGGAGCCGAGCATAATTACTCCACAATGGATCGAGTCCAGACCGAACTTCCCGTCCAAAAAATGTTGTGGGCGGGGTTCGGGCTGGCACCCAGGCTAATTTACCTCCAAATTATGAACCATTTATCACTGTAATACCAAGGTGTAACCACTAGATGGCTGTATAGCCCTATAAAAATATATAAACATGGCTGTGTACATTGCTTTCCAGACATAATAATTTAATTGTAATAGGTTTTGCATTTGGATATAGCCTATATTTAGATATTATTAGAGACTACTTTAGTCATAGTTGAGATTTTAGTTTTTTAGAAGTTAATTTGAAGTGTCAGTTTTTGCATTATTATTGCAGTCAAATCCGGACACGAAAGCATTTTATTACTCATACTAGCTAATAGCTTGATCAGTCACATGAAAGTAATCAGAATATTGACACAGTGCGAGATCTGGTCTGTGGTCTCTCCTCCTATTTTGAAAAACTTTACATTGCCAAAGCATTGACAGCATTGAGCATTCTCAAATTTACAGGCAACAATGGGCATCGAATAAGGCAGTGATTGACAGCGCACTGATCCAGCGGCATTGGGCATTGTCAGATTAACAGTACCTGTTCTTGACAAGTGGCAGTTTAGAAAATGAGCACTCTGTTTTTCGGTGCTGGAAATCCATTTATCCTTTGCTGAAACTTCCTCGCTGTCATGGAGAGAACAGCTCATGGTTGCCTACAACGGCAGACACCACTGCCGTGCTTTGACAAGAAGGAGAAAGTGGCGTGACTGGTTGTTTCAACTCATTTTTAGACGCGACATGAGAACTGCCCCTAAAATCGGTCATGCGCGCTGTGCACGCGTCAGTTGCTTGTTATTTTAAGACCTCCACCCAGTAACACTAGTAATTACTAGTACTGTAAAAATAGATTAATAAGAAAACATTTGTAAAAACCGCCGAACATAGCCCCCCTGATCACATAGGCCCCCTGATCATGCAGCCTAGGTTAGCCTATGCGTTAATCCGTCCCTGGCCACAGACTGTAGTTACAACAATGGCTAAATAAAGTAACAATTGTTTATTACGAACCAGTTCAATAGCATATAGATGATCTCAAAGCTAGCAGACATGGCAATATAATTTGATTGATATATTGTTATTATATTTTAATAAATAGGAGAACCTTCATTGTTATCCAAGATGCTTCAAGATTAATGTTTACGACAGATGCGTGATTACTCTTGAATGAGATTTGAGTGATCAAATCACAAAAACATTTTGGCCACTGTTTACACCTGTATTTAGGGCTGTACACCTGAGACAGATATAAATTTCAGGTCCTTCTTAACCTGGGAGAAGACAAACACGCATCCCGCATCTGCCCGGCTACAGCTATTACTGTGCCAGTCTTCATCAGTATCTTGGCTGCAGTTTAGACTGAGACCTTCACCTGACAGTCAGAGAGAGCGGCCCCGGAGCTTGTGTTTAACACTCCAGTAAAAGACCCATGTCTGCCTGCCCTGGTCCCGGACAAACTCAATTTAATCCCCTGTCTCTGTATTGATGAATGGTGGGGAAAGTTCAGAGAGCAAATTAAGTTTCTTTTAGAAGTTTTGTTGTCGCAGTTGTTGTTGTGGTGGTGGTCGGTTGGCAGGCTGAGCCTTCAATAAGACGTCTTGCCTTTGTTTTGGCCCACAATTAAATGAACAGTCGGAAGCTTCAGCGAGGAAGCCTTTTAAATGCTTTAAGAGTTGTTTTACATCTAAGCTGAATCACCTAATTTGTAGCTTTGTCAGGTCATTGGTCATGAGAGGTTTATTAAGGAGAAGTCTCAGATCCATTAGCGCTTGGCTCAGGTTCATAGAGGGCTGGATGGAAACATTTTTAAGAGGTATCGAAGGGTGAAGAGCTCATCAGTTTATGGGGACAAACGTATCTCTCCTTGCCAGCACTCCATTGTAGAAGTAAAAAGTGACCATTACTATGGTCAGAGGTGGATTATGTGTGCTGCCTGCCAACTACCAACATGGAGTGGATGGAAGTAGGAAAACCGTCATACCAAACTGTTTATTGCAGTTAAAATATGACGGAAGACTAAAGGTTTCTATTTTGCCATGATCTGACTCATTAATGAAGACATACTTAGAGCAAACCCTGAGTTTTAAACTTATATTCCCTGCTTTAAATCTTAAATATATATATATATAAAAAACTGTACTTGCAGATAATATAATATTAATGAAATAAAAGGCTGCTTAAGTGTACTTAAAGAGCATACACTTTCATGACTGTTTCTTAAAATATGTTAGTGCCATTGTTTTGTCTCAAGATGCACACCAGTAATGTTTTTTTTCTAAGGCACATTTATAAAAGCTACTTAAATGTCCTAATTGAACTAAGGCCTAATCCTGGCTTAATCTAAGCCCTGTCTGTGAAACCAGGCCATTATGTTTTATAATCTTTTGTCATGCTTTAAAGTACACTTACGTTAATGTGTTGACTAAGTATTTGATTATAATTACAATTATAATTATAATTGTAGTGTGTTATTTGATGTTGCATTTAAAGTTAATTCATTTTAAAGTACTAAACATCATTACAAATGTGTAATTACAAATATATTTAAATACATGATATAGACATTTCAATAGAATTGATAAAGTACTTAGTGTCATTCTTCTCAGTAAAGACAACAGAAGTAATTATGAAATTATATATAAAGATATATTGGTAACACTTTATTTTAGTGTCCTTGTTACAAGTTACATGCAGTTACTGTAGTAATAACTATAAATTATGCATTATTACATGTGACTAACCCCAAACCTAACCCTAACCCTATAGTAAGTACATGTAGTTAAATATTATTACTCAGTGCTTAAATGTATAATTACACTGTAACACGGACACCTGATATATTTAAGTCCTACTTAAGTATGTCAAAACAGAAGCACTCTTAAGTTGAACTAATTGCATTTAATATAATTTTAAACTATAATACATTTTCATTCAATTGTAAATGCCATCTAATTAAGTGTCCGAAAACATTACAATCAGTTCAGACTTGAGTATATTTGGTTACACTATATTTTAAGGTGACCGTGTTACAGTGTAATTATACATTTAAGTACTGAGTAGTAATAATTAACTACTTGTACTTACTATAGGGTTAGTGTTAGGATGAGGGTTTGGTTTAGGGTTAATTGCATGTAATTATGCATAATTTAAAGTTAGTACTACAGTAACTACATGTAACGTGTAACAATGAGAATGTAAAATAAAGTGTTACCATATATTCCTTTAAAGTGTATTATATCTGTAATAAGTCCTCTTTTTTGAAAGTATGCTTTCATTTTCACAAGCACATGCACTTCAGTTTTAGATACTGACCTAATTAAATCCTAATCAATCTATTTAACATTAATTACTGAATATTATCACATGCAAGTTTTCCTCTTTACTATAACAACCGATATGAACGTATTAGCAAAAGTGACTGAAGTCTGAACAGAAAAAAGTCAAATCTGGTCACATAAAACCTGCAGTCGGAAAACATCTAATCAATAACATTTAAGAAAATGAATTTCGCCTGCAGTGTGAAGAAAGCTAAACATCACTCATAGCAACCATTTAGCAACGCCCTTGCAACCATCCCCCCTAGCATTATGGTGGCAAGTTTTTCATAGGCAAGCAATGCTTTTTTTTCCACTGTAAAATGTTTTTGGCATCTTTTAATTCCTCATCAACTCCAGAATCAGATAGAGCTTTTTGCCAAGCATGTTTGCACACACAAGGAATTTGTTTTGGTGACAAGAAGCTTCCAGTGCTCCATAAAATATCCTTACAAATCCTTTACACTGTAAGCCAGGAATGAATGCAGGTTGATCCCAGGGATTTTTAACTGTGAATCTGAATTTTGTTTCCTTTAAGGCATTCTAATATAACCTGATATATCTGCACATCTGCCATCATGGGATTATTATAATGTGGAGGGATTGAAGCAACTAAATAACCAACATTTGGTGACTTTGATTATCCCTGCAGTAAACAAGCCACACTCCCTGTGAATGCCAGAGGCTATACAGTATGTGCATGATGGGAAACCTTAATCACTGATCCCTGACCCTAGCTGTGCACTATGTTTTTGGCCTATGTAATTAAAATAAAATCTTTGACCTAGTGGAACATACTGAAATGTTCACTCACACTCAAATGTACGCACTGACCGAAAATGTTCCTATAATACATATATATGCATTTAAGGATTGTCCATCTGGGTAGTCCGCACTAAGCTTCATCCAGGCTTAGCACTTGGTGAATCGGGGCATGTGAGGCAAGAGGACGCCCGCAATCAAATCATTATTTCAGAGCGGCCGACAGAAACAGCATCTGTAGATGGGATGATTGGATTTTTGCTCCGTTTTTAAACACCACATTAAATTACAGCAGTAGTTCAACAGTGCAAGTCCACAGAAACAAATAAATATCAGAGCTGGACTGATTGTAGCTGTTTGCTTCTTTTCCAACATATATTGGAACAATTGTCAGTTTTCTTAAGTGAAAACAGAAGTTGCCTGTCAAAGAATACAAATGTGTGGTGTTAGCATGTTAATGCACTGCATAATCATGATGTCATGCAGGTATGTAGCATTAGCAGAGGCACATGTGGGAGTTGTAGATGCTTTGCACAGTTGGATATAACATAATGAGATTCATCACACATAATGGGTTTCCATTTGTTTGTGTTGTTCAATGCACATTGTGCACTATGTTTTTATTTCACCATGCACCTACCTCTTTGTATGTGTTTGTTGCATATGGATGATGGTACTATAGCAGTCTACAAACAATTACATGCAAACTAACATGACATACAAATGCCTGTTTGTTTCTTTTTCCATGTATTTGCTGAAGCCATGTCTCTCTTTCTCTCTCTGTCTGTCCATCAGGCTTCTGTGTCCAATAAATGAAGTGATTACATGCTAAAAACACACAAACACAAATATCTGTCATCTGCACAATACCTCTGTGATTTCAACCCATTATCACTGTCATGATTGTGGGCCACATTATTATCATGTGCAATTATCATTGTGCAATTATAATAGTATCATTTGTTTTTATATGATATTGATGGCTTTTCATGTAGGCTGTGTAAAACGCAACTAAAAGGGGTATTTAAAAATGTAGTGTAGATTTGAATTTGAAAATCGGTGTTCCTCTTTCAAAAAGCATTTTATTGTTATTTTGGCCTGTTATTTTCCAGGGTTATTATCGTTAACTAAAACTATTAAAAATGAATTGTTAATTTAAAAAGTTGAAAAAGAAATTAGATAAATAATAACTTACCATAAATTAAAAACAAACTTATTTTTAACTGAAGTGGAACTAAAATGAAATAAAAATAAATATAAATTAAATAAAAATTAAACTAAAATTAAAACTGAAAATGTAAAAATAAAAGATAAAACAATTAATAAAAACTAGGGCTGCACGATTTATCGCGATTAAACCGCACGCGATTTGGCAAAGGCGCAGCTTATCAGAGCTGTTCGGCTCTGTGATCAGTATTAAATGCTTCTCCATCTGAAAGCCAGAGGGCGCTCTTGTGCAGAAACTCTAAATATGCCCTGCCGCAGAAGAAGATAACACGCTTCATATCGCTGTAGCTGAATAAACAGAAGATATTCTGTGTAAGAAGCCACATCATCTCACAGAAGGATGCTCAACTGTCGTCATGAAGTGAGTTTGGAGTAAAAACATGTTATTAAATGTCTTTTGTTGGACAAAATGTTACTTCTCATGTCTGGAAAGATGTTTGATGCGTGTTGCTTTTTCAAATGTACATTATAAGCGACTCAAACTCGCAGTGCTTTCAGATGGATTAGCATTTGGAGACATACTTCATTGACAAGCTGCGCATAAAAAAATAATCGCAGCCTTTGCAATTTCATAGCCACACTAAGAATCGCGTTTAAGCGATAATCGCATTAAAGTTCAATGTTATTTTTTATATTGTGCGATAAATCACTCAGCCTTAATAAAAACTATAATAGTATATAAATAATACTAAAATAACACTGTTAATTTAATGGATGCAGTATATAACAGGGGATGGTGGGGTAAGATGAGTCAGTAGTACCAAGCTGCACAAAGGACAAACAAGCACCATAAAATTAGTGCTTAAAGGGCATCTATTATGCAAAATCCACTTTTACATGATGTTTAGACATAAATGTGTGTTGGCAGTGTGTGGACACAACTACCCTACCCTCTTGTAAATCCCCTTTAAACCAAAGCAGTCTCATTAGACATGCCGTTTTGATTCTCTGAGCAGTGTGATGTCATACTGCTCAGGCCCCGCCCACCGACGCTGACTGACAGTCCTGCATTACTATAGCTTCCACCCTCAGCATGTTGTACGATGTCCACCATTTTCTCAGCGCTCGAGCAGCTGTAGCAACAACGTCTCGTAAGCAATTCCACTGTTGTTGGGTGTAAGAGTGAACAAAAGATTTTTCATTTTCTCCCAACATCTGAGCCACTAAGGACGCAGTGGATTCATTTTATTTTTGAAGGTAATGCGCCCCAAAATACACCTAAATTAATTTCACTCCAGACTGCTTTGTGAACGAGGGACAATACAAGACAGGCTTTGCTAAAAAGTTGTTACTCAAGGATGGATCCGTACCTACTGTTCGTGATTCAGCTTCACCTCCAGAAGAAGTATCGCACTGTTTATTTTTTATGATTTTTGAGCAAATCGCCATTTCAGTTGATGTGCCTGTTAGCCAGTAACACAACAAATGCAGCTAAAGCTATTGTCTTAAGAGACCAGATGTCTGTCGTCTATTTTATACCTTGTTTATGTATTGTATAACCACAAGTTTGTAAAGAACAGTGTAAAAGGTGAGTGTCTTAAAAAACTGTGTGTTTTCTGTAAAGACAAGACATTAAAAAGGCTATGTTTATTTGCAAAGGCCAGCACATCCAGTTTCATTCTAAAAGTTGTAACTTCTTCCTGAGTCTCTCCATCAGTGTCGACTCCGGTTTGAACAATGTAAGGCTGAACACCGTTACTGACAATCCTCATTTTGGCTGCGTGAGATTCTCCAGCTTTGTTGTTGTTAAGCAACCAATGCGTGAGCTGTTAAAGCACCGCCCTCTTCTGGAAAGGGGGCGGGAGCTGCAGCTCATTTGCATTTAAAGGGACACACACAAAATTGGCGTGTTTTTGCTCACACCCAAATAGGGGCAAATTTGGCAAGCTATAATAAATGATCTGTGGGATATTTTGAGCTGAAACTTCACATTCTGGGGACACCAGAGACTTATATTACATCTTGTGAAAAGGGGCTTAATAGGTGCCCTTTAATTATATAAATGTTAAATTCCCCTATTTTTCTCTCATTTGCACTTTTGTGTATTTAAATTTGGCACCTCAAGATATATCATGCCAAGTCTGATGTTAGTGACGCCATTGGTTCTTGCCAAGTTGAAATATGCAAAGTCATCCTCTAGACAAGGAGAAATGGACGGATATCTAATATAACATATCTAATTATATTCCAGAGTGTCTCATATTAACTGAAATCATAAGAAAGTATCTAAAACAAAAAACGCCATAGAATAAATGACTTTGCAAAAAAGCTCCAGTGTCCAGAATTACCTTTTGACTTTCCTCAATGTATTCCTGTTAGTGTGTGTGTATGTGCGTGTTTACCCAATATTTCAATGCCATGCATGTTTGTGAATACAAATTCCAATGACCTTTTAGTGCCCTCCTCCAGGGGAAGGGCACACTCTACTTTTAATCAAAATAAACAGGCACGGTGAAGGTGAAGGATGTCTATTTTAGAAAATACTCATTAGAAAATTTCCAATGCTAAGTTTATTATGCACCTTCATTGCCTTTAGAGGGACTAAATTGATTTTTTTTGTACACACAAATATGGTACATATTCAATACATGTACATTTACCATCTGATACCATCACTGTCCCATGGTACCGCTGCAGTACTTTTTATAAGAACAGAAAGTTTAAGATTCCAGTAAGCTGATTTTAGGGGTATAGTCTGACAGATCAATACTGCACTCATTGAGACTGCCGGTACAAGGCTAACTAAATAGACAGACACTCCCCCCACTTTCTCTTCTCGACTGGTGTATTTATCATTAGTGTAACACTGCAGAGGATGTGCATTGCTGAGGACAGCTGCAGCAAAACAGTCTAACACTAGAATGAGCAAGTAAATGAATAAATGGAGAAGGATGTTTTGGTTATTGAATCAGGCATTTTTCTCCCCTTGTTCTTTCTCTTCTCTCCTCCGTTCTCATCTTCTTTCAGCTTCTTTTGTCTTACTTATGAAAAATGAATACGGGATTCGCTCAGATTTAAAATAGTTTTACCAGTTTTTAAGTCAATGGTGCATTATTGACCTCACAAGGTTACTAGATATTAATACTGAAGTATATTGAGATATTTTCTGGGGTTTTGTGTTATTTACGGCATGTTTGAAATGAAAGTGCCTCCGTCTCATTGATGTAATTTACCAAGCGTGTCATCCTAAAATAACTGGGACTCTTCCTGTCTTAGTCCTTGAACAGCAATGCAGCTGGACTACTAATCACCAGGAGCTGTCCTTGGCCAACAATGCTGAGGTGTTTATGTGTGTGAGGAAGAAAGCTAAAGGTATCACATTTGTATGTGAAATAGTAGATGTGGTGTGTCCACCTAAATATGTTGCCATTTAGCTGAAAAGACGTAAGGATTAGTTCACTTTAAAATGAAAATTACCGCAAGCTTTACTTTATGTTCAAACTGGGCTTTGACATTCAATCACTGGTGCTCACATTTTGAATCAGTATCGTTAACATTACATTATTTTGGTGAATTTAAGTGAGCTATATGCTCATATTCTGATTTTAAATTGTAAGTTTGGCAGCTCTTGAAATGGGTCATACCATTGATATTACCAGAGCAATGAGCAGTTGAAGTAAATAGAAAACTCGGCTCATACAAGGAAGCAGTTATTGCATGGATGAGCAAGAACAATGCAAGTGTCTAAAATGCATGCACACAATTTAATGGTATACCTTGCCCTCTTTAGCAATGCAGTTAAACTAAATGTATGAAGCAAACTTTGTACAAAGCTTTATTTTAAGGTGTCTTTGTTACACTGTAATTATACATTTAAGTACTGAGTAATATTAAGTAACTACATGTACTTACTATAGGGTTAGGATTAGGGTTTGGCTTGGATTAGGGTTAGTTGCATGTAATTATGCATAATTTATAGTTATTACTATAGTAACTAGTGTAACAATGACACTGTAAAATAAAGTGTTACCAAATAACCTCAACATTAGCAACAACAGTGAAATAAGATAGCATGATTTTTCTGACAATCGGATGCACGTAAAAGTGTAGTTCGTTACTATAGCAACAGGGGGCTCACGGCACATTTCCGGTAGAATGGAAAAAAGCATTATATTTAACATATTAACCTGTACCCTACTTTATTTATTTATTTATTTATTTTTACTGGCACTTTTCTATTCATACTGTTTTAATCCCTCATTTCTTTGATCAGACCTTTGTTCTTCTTAAAAACATTCAAATGATCTTACATGGACTTACTTTTCAAAATTAGTAATAAAACAGTTTGCTTAGCATAGCGTCAAACACAACAATTTATGAGATTAATATCATGTTTTGCTCCAAAATCACTAGGCCGATATAGCCTATCTACATATACACGTCAGTCGTGTTTGAAATAACTTCTGTGGTCCCATGTTGCTTCTTTACACACAGTGACACAGAAAATATATTAGGCTATGTTATAAAATTCTATGATACAGGCTATGTCGATTAGTGTTGTTGTGTATATATATATATTATAATATATTATATATTATTGTATACGTAAGCAATAAGGTACGAGAGGCTGTGCTGTATCGCGGAGTGCCTGCAACCCCTTCAGCCGTGACTTATTCACGATACAGCACTAGCCTCAAGTACCTTATTGCTTTTATAAAACGGTTACCACACAATACAAATATTAAAGCCAGAAATATGTATCAATGCAACTTTCATGATGTAAACTTTTTTCTAAAAGCCTTCCTTCCGCCGGAAAAAATAGTCCCTGACCATGAACAGCAACAGAAGTTACATTTTCATGCCATTAGATGGCGGCAAAGACCGTCTTTATGAGCGTGTCAGTCAGTAGCGAAGACTTTTACACTGAAAAGACTGAATTGTTGTGAACACCGAACAAGACGCAACTGACAAATGCTTTGACCAGCGCTGTCAGTCACGGGAAAACCCCTTAACTGTTAAAAGGACAAGATAATACATTGGACATTTAAACAGATTTTTTATTACGAACATAGGACTGACCTGAAGGAAAATGCTAAATTTGAATGCAGGTAATAAACTCGCTCACTCAATCTTTTTCTCACAATACTCTTCTACATAATAGAGTAAGCTTAAATGAACAAAATCAATTGAGAACAAGCAGTTTATGTTGCTAAGAGTGGTTGCTAAGGGTGTTGTGTAGTGATACACAGAACAGTTGGGTGAAGCGGTCATAGAACACAGCTATTGACCAATCAAAATTAAGGACAGGAACTAACGTTTTATAAGTTGTGTATATATATATATATATATATATATATATATATATATATATATATATATATATATATTATTAGCTTGAATGCGTCAGGATATTTATTCATTAATAACTCCGATTGTGTTCATCAGAAAGAAGAAAGTCACATATACCTAGGATGGCTTGAGGGTGAGTAAAGCTTGGGGTAATTTTCATTTTAAAGTGAACTAATTCTTTAAAATCATAAAAAGCATATTTTATGCTAGTCTTCCCAGGCTTCTTATCTAGGTAACCAGCAAAACATCTTTGGCTGACCAGATTCACCAGAAATACTATGCTGATGGTTGAGAAGCCTTTTTTACTAAATGGCAGTAATAACTCTGAGATGTGCTGAGAACACATTTACAGATTGTTAAATACAAATTGTACAAATTAGCATTAGTTAATATATTATGAATGAACATGAATTAACAATAAGCAATAAAAATTAATTGTTAGTTCATGATACCTAATGCATTAACATATTTAACTGTATTGCAGCTATAGTCTTTTCAGCAGGGTATTTAGTCCTTTTTATCTCAAACTGAGTTTATCCTCCTTTTAAAGATTGTAAAAGTTTTAAAGGAAGATTTTTGAGAAAAAGTCATTCAAGGGCATCTTCCACAGCTATGCTAAAAAAAAAAAAAAAAAAAAAAAAAAAAATGAAAAGGTGTCTAACATTTACAAGCACTTCCTTTAACACTAAAACACAAAACAATGCAATGCGTAATTCAAAACACGGGGAAAGCAATCAAGTATTCCTTCATATTAACACCTCTAATGCAGCATATCTTTCAGGAAAAAGAATACAGTGCATTCATGTGCGGCTGTTAATACAGTTACTTTGAAATGCATCTTCATGAAAAATTGACCATGGTCTTAGAAAGAAGATGGAAAGGGCTAACAAAAATAGATCAAGGTAGACCCTTCACTCTGAGGGTAACAGACATACGGTAAAAGTAGTGCTTATCTCAAATAGAAGAAGAAACGAAGCATATGTGCCATAGCCTCTCTCTTTGTACATGTCTCATTCTCTCTCTTACTCTTTCCGACTGCTGACAGCTGCACTCTAGATCCCTACTTCTGTGGAGTCAGGAGACTTTGCATGATTACTCTCTGATGGAGTGCCCCTGCTGCTCTTTGTAGTGGCCCAGAAAGTTAGGGTGGAGGCGGGGCAGGTGTTCATAGATAAATACTGAGATGACTTTGAAAAACTTTATACACCTTTTCATTTTCATTTCATGTGACTTCAGATGTCCTTCATGACCATGTCTCCAGATAGAAAGACTAAAACTAAATGCAGCTGCCTTGATGATTTGCTACTTACTCATTCAGTCATATGCACCGATTTATGTTTCTGCTGGTGGGTGCCCACATTCAGTGCAGACCATCTATTTGTCTGCTGGTTTGAGTCCTTGATCACAGATACATTATTCAGGGTTTCTTGTAGGGTAGAGATGTATGAGTCACATCAGCTAACCACTGGAATGCCCCAGGGTTCGGTGTTTGGACCTCTCCTCTTCTCAAAATATGTGATATTCCTTCATCTTAGCACATGGATATGGTCAAGGCTACATTGCACTGACACACAGCTCTACTGGATCTCTTTTTGTAGGGTTAGTAATATCAAGGGTTTTAAAAAACACATACTAGTCTTCTGATTTACAGTATCCAGCATCAAGCTAGGACAAGCAAGGAAACAGTGAAGTTAACATTGCACATTGGGGGGAGAGTTAATGTGCCTCTGTGAGGACTTTTACATGGAGACTAAATTAAATATTAACCTCAGTTTGCTGGTTTTATCTCCAAAGTCTGTTTGGCTTGTCCTGAGTTAACTTGATCATGAAATGCATAAAGCAGATCCCTTAATTGGTTCTGACAGGTAAGTGTGAGAGAGTCCCTGCATTTTCACGACTACATGGGGAAGAGAGTATTTAATGTGGAAGTAATGATTGCAGGAGAAGGCCGATAGCCTTAGGGTGAATGGAGAAAATGAACGTGTGCGCTCCATTTATTCATGTGTTCTCTCTGCATTCACACTACCAGGCTTTCTTACACAGTGTTACCAAAGTTATACTGTAGAATGGCTGTATAGTTAGATATATTTGTGTGTATATATGACATTATATCACATCGAAGCCACCACTACTTTATTACATTATGATTTGATGTAATGACTTTGGATCATATTTGAATCTTTGTATAGTCTTAAGAGATTCTTATATGTTCCTTTTAGGATTAAAATTCCATTAGCATTCTTTTATTTATGATTTTTTCACTACTCTTAGTAGGTAGTTTTCCATTTGCATTCCCATTAACCTCACAGGTAGTTGCTCAGCTGCCACAGGCCCCTTATTTTAAAATGGACTGAGTAACTCCGGTTGGAACAGGAACATGTTCCACTTGGGTAAATAACATTGTGCAACATTTGGAAGTTAGGAACCGCAGACGGTCGCCACTTCACTTCAGATGGTCTCCATTCAGCCTGTTCATGTCTCAGCACTACTCTAATGCATTTATAGAGAAAACCGTGTCCCCATACACCTCAAACCTAGCCCTTCCATTCTCAGACTACTTACAGAGAGAGAGGTGGAGAGAGCCTGAACTCATCAGATCAGGTTGTCCTAGAAACATTTCTGTTCCATACTGCGAGGTCTTTCGGGACAGTCGTGTTAGTTCAGTCAGTGACCATAGAACACTTTAAAATAGAGAATGAGAGCCTTTTTAAAAAAAAAAAAAAAAAAAACAGCATAGGGCTGTTTACCAGAAGAGTCATAGGAGAGAATAAAATAAAATTTTAAAATAAAGCCTGTCAAGAACATGTCTGGGTCATATTTAACCTAAAAAAATCTAAAGATTTTTGCATAATTATATTTTACATATTTATTTTATTTTTATTTATTTATTATTTTATTTTTCTGCCGGCCACAACAGCCTGCCAAGAACATGTCTGTGTTATATTTAACCTCAAAATCTAAAGAAAAAAAAAATGAAATTTTTATTTTGTTTTATTTTAATTTTATTTATTATTTTATTTTTCTGCCTGTCACAAAAGCCTGTCAAGAACATGTCTGGGTCATATTTAACCTCAAAATCTAAAGAAAAAAAAAATGAAATTTTTATTTTGTTTTATTTTAATTTTATTTATTATTTTATTTTTCTGCCGGCCACAACAGCCTGCCAAGAACATGTCTGTGTCATATTTAACCTCAAAATCTAAAGAAAAAAAAAATGAAATTTTTATTTTGTTTTATTTTAATTTTATTTATTATTTTATTTTTCTGCCTGTCACAAAAGCCTGTCAAGAACATGTCTGGGTCATATTTAACCTCAAAAATCTAAAGAAAAAAATTGAAATTTATTTTTTATTTTATTTTATTTTATATATTTATTTTATTTTATATTTTTATTTTATATTTTTATTTTATATTTTTATTTTATATTTTTATTTTATTTTATTTTATTTTATTTTATTTTATTTTATTTTATTTTATTTTATTTTATTTTATTTTATTTTATTTATTTTATTAATTTTTTTTCTGCCTGCCACAAAAGCCTGTCAAGAACATGTCTGGGTCATATTTAACCTAAAAAAATCTAAAGATTTTTGCATAATTATATTTTACATATTTATTTTATTTTTATTTATTTATTATTTTATTTTTCTGCCGGCCACAACAGCCTGCCAAGAACATGTCTGTGTCATATTTAACCTCAAAATCTAAAGAAAAAAAAAAATGAAATTTTTATTTTGTTTTATTTTAATTTTATTTATTATTTTATTTTTCTGCCTGTCACAAAAGCCTGTCAAGAACATGTCTGGGTCATATTTAACCTCAAAAATCTAAAGAAAAAAATTGAAATTTATTTTTTATTTTATTTTATTTTATATATTTATTTTATTTTATATTTTTATTTTATATTTTTATTTTATTTTATTTTATTTTATTTTATTTTATTTTATTTTATTTATTTATTTATTTTTTTTCTGCCTGCCACAAAAGCCTGTCAAGAACATGTCTGGGTCATATTTAACCTAAAAAATCTAAAGAAAAAAAAAATGAGAAATTTTGTTTTGCATATTATTTTTATTTTTATATTTATTTATTTATGCCTGTCACAAAAGCCTGTCAAGAACATGTCTGGGTCATATTTAACCTCAAAAATCTAAAGAAAAAACAATTAGAAATTTTGTTTTGCATATTATTTTTATTTTTATATTTATTTATTTATGCCTGTCACAAAAGCCTGTCAAGAACATGTCTGGGTCATATTTAACCTCAAAAATCTAAAGAAAAAAAAATGTGAAATTTTGTTTTGCATATTATTTTTATTTTTATATTTATTTATTTATGCCTGTCACAAAAGCCTGTCAAGAACATGTCTGGGTCATATTTAACCTCAAAAATCTAAAGAAAAAAATTGAAATTTATTTTTTATTTTATTTTATTTTATTTTATTTTATTTTATTTTATTTTATTTTATTTTATTTTATTTTATTTTATTTTATTTTTTTTATTTATTTATTTTTTATTTTATTTTATTTTATTTTATTTTATTTTTTATTTTATTTTATTTTATTTTTCTGCCTGCCACAAAAGCCTGTCAAGAACATGTCTGGGTCATATTTAACCTAAAAAATCTAAAGAAAAAAAAATTAGAAATTTTGTTTTGCATATTATTTTTATTTTTATATTTATTTATTTATGCCTGTCACAAAAGCCTGTCAAGAACATGTCTGGGTCATATTTAACCTCAAAAATCTAAAGAAAAAAAAATTAGAAATTTTGTTTTGCATATTATTTTTATTTTTATATTTATTTATTTATGCCTGTCACAAAAGCCTGTCAAGAACATGTCTGGGTCATATTTAACCTCAAAAAATTTTGTTTTGCATATTATTTTTTTTTATTTTTTTTTTTATTTTATTTTAAAATAACATTCATAAATGCACAATGAGGTTTGTTCATGCATTTAAATGTACTTTAAGTAATATATCATTTTTGCATTAAGAAATATGTTATATTGTCATGATGTTAAAATGCAAAAAATGCTTATATATGACCCGGGATATTTTTGACAGGCTTCATGAGATTTGCCCAACACCTTTTAATCAATGACATAGCAGTTGTCTCATCTGTTTGTGTTTGTCAGTATGAGAAAATATAGCTGTTAGTCAAATTTTTGATCACATTAACTTCCAAAAGCATCACTGTAACTGAGATGCATATTTTTCTCTTTATTCTTTAGTAAAGCTTTATTTTATTTATTTATTTTTTTTAGCTGTGCTTTGGTTTTTTGGTAATGTTGCTTGGCAACATTATAAAAAACAGAACAAAAGATCCATGTGCCACCAGTTAGCGCAGATCTATCCGCTTGTATTCATACTGTATTGATTTCGTTTACCAGACATTTACAGGCTTTTGAGCATCTGAGAGACACATTCAATTAGGCCTGTTGGTGAAAGCAATGACAAAGACTTCCATTTCGTCATCTGTCAAGCTTTGATAAGCACAAGCTGATCTCCGCACTAAAACAGAGATAATGAAACTCAGCCTCTGTCAAGAGAAACACAAGCCTAATGAGCTGCTGCAAAATAGACTAACTCATAACAACTGTCCATCCCACAGCCAATGCCCTGAAAAGAAAAAAACAGCCTGTAATTACAGTTGCACAATGCAGCATCCTGGCAAAATAAGATTATATTCAGGGAAAATGAGAGGAAAACCTGCTTAATTGAACAGAGGATTCTACTGCAATGACTCTATATGTATTGTGCTGTTATTAAAGGTTGCTATAAAAAAAAATCTCATCTCTTGGGACAAATGGTGTGAACAGCATATCGTGTAGCCCACAACGCAGTTATTCATGGCTGCGTCAAAAACGTGTCTCACCTACAGACAATTTGCTAATTGCATTTCCATTCTTTATTTAGTTGAAGCTGCTTGAGTTTGCAGTGCCATATGGGCATCTGAACATCCCTGACCATGTTTTCATAACGATTGAGAGCTTCTCAAAGGATTCTTTTGTATTCAGTACTGAAAAGCTGTCAGGGCCTCCTGAGCTTGTTCTTATTTGCTCTTTCTACATTTATTCTTATTTAGTCTCGAATGTTGACGTTAATATGTCTCATTTTGTTTCAAAATGCTTGTCGGTCCAATGCCTTGTGATGAATGGTGCGTGACGTATATTTTTATTTTCCTGTCTTTGGCTGTCTGTGTAATGCATGACTCCACTTCCAATTAAAGGCCATTACTGGGAAAAAAAAAAAAAAAAAAAAAAAAAAAAAAAAGCCTGCCTGCCTCCTTCATGGCCACTGACTGCATTAAGCTCGCTCTTATTCTCATTCTGTTTCCTTCCTCTCTTTTAGTGTCATCTCATCATGCTAGCGTTGTATCTTGTTGGCTGTGGTTAATTAGAGGCCCTTAAAACATCCTCAAATATGAATTTCTGATGTGTTTATTAGTCAGTGTCTGTATTTGCATTGAGAGCATCTGATGCTTCCTAATGCTGCTTTTCCCGAGGCACCGCTCCCAGCTTTCACTGAAGGCACAAGCTGTTTTTTTCTTCTAAATTCTTAGTAAAAGGGAAGTAGTTCACATTCGTTTCATACAAGGTATTGAAATTGCATTAGATTCATTGACCATTACGCTACACTCTCTGTATACTTCATTTAAGCACGTATTAGCAGACTCTTTTATGAGATGTTACAGTATATTATTAAGAATGAGCTTGATTCGCTGTCGTTTATAAAGAAGTGTTGCAGAAGCATTCATCTTAATGATCTAATACAGTCTTAACCCTGCACACGGGCCACCCACGTGTATATTGCACACACAAAAAAACCTGCCATTAATTTGTAGGAATTGCAAGCTCTAATCAGATTGCCTGTATGCATCTTCCTTGAAGTGCACAGATTCTTATCAGTCTGCTGGGAAATAAAAATGTTTCGAAGTTACTGGGTTAATATTAGTAGAGATAAAAAAAGGTCACTGGTTGTGCCCAAGTTTGAAGGTTTGTGCAACTGAATAATTAAAGAATTTGTTCACTTTAAAATGGGGGGGGAAAAAAAACCTCACCCTCAAACCATCCTAGGTGTATATGACTTTCTTCTTTCTGATGAACACAATCAGAGTTATATTAATAAATATCCTGACGCATCTGATCTTCATAATGACAGTGAGCGGGACCAACGAGTATCAAGCTAAAGAAAGTGCATCCATCCATCATAAACGTACTCCACACGGCTCCGGGGGTTAATAAAGGCCTTCTGAAGTGAAGCGATGTGTTTGTGTAAGAAAAATATCCATATTTTACAAGTTATAAATAAAATATCCAGCTTCCGCCAGACCGCCTTCCGTATTCAACTTTATGAAAAAAAGCGTAACTGACGTCACATCAGTTAAGCTTTTTCTTAAGTTGAATATGAAAGGCATAGGATGTAGCGTAAGCGTTTTGAACTGTGAGAGGCGTTACACTCAAACAACCAGACTCCCGACTGTGAACACGGGAAATCTCGCAAAATCTCTTGTGGTCAAACGTGACATTACAATAAACAATCATGGCGGTCAATGGGCAAGAAAAAAAAATGGAGATAATAGTGTTTGGACTGCTTGCTTTTTAAAGAAAATTTGCGGGGAAAAAAATTAAAAGTCGTGTTATGCATCTGTCTTCCATCAGCTTGCTTTCTAATTTGGTATTGTTTTGTTCTACGTGACAATCTGCCATTTTGTGAGTGTTTGTCCTTGGGGTTCCCCCTGCACGAGAGGATTTCTGATTATATTCAATATGTTTGGACATTTACAATTTGAGATCGGTGCGGACCCGACTATCTTCCAAGTAGATTCAATCACTCTTAAAGGTGCCCTAGATTCCAAAATTGAATTTACCTCGGCATAGTTAAATAACAAGAGTTCAGTACATGGAAATGACATACAGTGAGTCTCAAACTCCATTGTTTCCTCCTTCTTATATAAATCTCATTTGTTTAAAAGACCTCCGAAGAACAGGCAAATCTCAACATAACACAGACTGTTACGTAACAGTCGGGGTGTACGCCCCAATATTTGCATATGCCAGCCCATGTTCCCAACATTATGAAAGGCATTAGACAAGGGCAGAACGTCTGGATGTGCACAGCCGAATCATCAGACTAGGTAAGCAAGCAAGAACAATAGCGAAAAATGGCAGATGGAGCAATAATAACTGACATGATCCATGATATCATGTTATTTTTTGTGATATTTGTAAATTGTCTTTCTAAATGTTTCGTTAGCATGTTGCTAATGTACTGTTAAATGTGGTTAAAGTTACCATCGTTTATTACTGTATTCACAGAGACAAGAGCCATCGCTATTTTCATTTTTAAACACTTGCAGTCTGTATAATGCATAAACAACTTCATTCTTTATAAATATCTCCAACAGTGTAGCATTAGCCGTTAGCCACGGAGCACAGCCTCAAATTCATTCAGAATCAATGTAAACATCAAAATAAACACTGTACTTACGCGATTAGACATGCTGCATGACGAACACTTTGTAAAGATCCATTTTGAGGGTTATATTAGCTGTTTGAACTTTTTTATGTTGTTTAAGGCAAGCGCGAGCTCTTGGTGCGTGGAGCATCAGATTTAAAGGGCCACACACCCTGAATTGGCTCATTTCTAATTATGCCCCAAAATAGGCTGTTAAAAAAATGAATTAAAAACATCTATGGGGTATTTTGAGCTGAAACTTCACAGACACATTCAGGGGACACCTTAGACTTATATTAAATCTTTTAAAAAAAAGTTCTAGGGCACCTTTAACACACCTCACACCACAGGAAAACCTGATAAGATAATTTTTAGAACCATCAAGGATTGTCGGAAGGGGAGAATTGGGCCTGACTATCTTGTAGGGCCAGTTGTTCAAAAAGATGAATCTGGATCAGAATTATCTGGATTTGGAAATTCCATGTTTTGCTATCCAGGATCAGATAATCCAGCTTACTTTTGTGCTGGTTTTTCAAAGCAAAATTGGAGTGGATCACTCTGATCCAGATTCACACTTTTTTTTGGGTGTAGTCGTTAATAAAAAAAATGCTAAATGGAAATAGGATAAATGGTGTAAAAAATCCACACATTGCATTTAAATGAACACGCATTTTGATTGGTAACGACAGTCATATGTCATTTCATGACGACAGACGTAACATGACACTGTCATTATTTTTATGCCAGCTAGAGGGCGCATGACTTTAAAACGTAAATATAGGTTGTAATAAGGTGGTTGAAAAACAACCTATAGGGTCGTCTTTTTTTTGGAGGACAGTCTCTCTAATCTGATTTCAGAATCCTTTTTTCCTTTTGAACAACCCATTTTCAAGATTTGATTCAATCCGTTAGCCGAAATCCAATCAGATTACTTTTGAACAACTGGCCCGTAGTGTGTGGGTGCCTTAAATAATGTTTTATTAACAAAGTTCAGGAGGAGCACGTTCAGATAATCTACCCAATCAGCAAGAGATGAGACATCTCTAGGTTCAGGAGCCTTCTCCTCGGACAGCACGTCAAATACGCCCTATATATATTAGTGCAAACTCATGAATAGATATTTACCATAAAAAATTATATTTACCATGAAAAAAAGAAGGACGATGTCTTCACTTCATTCCTCTGTAAAAAAAAAAATGAAGCCAAAATATCCCAGAATTGGCCGCTGACATTGTGTGCCAAATACCTCACTGGGAGCCCGATTCTGTGCAGTAGTGATCCTGAGGTCGAGCCGTGGTGTCAAGATCCCGCCCATACTCCCACTCCCGCAGACTCAATCACAAGCACAGCTGTCAATCATGACGTTACATCCCTTTTTTATAGCATCTAATAACTAAAAGAAATAGCATATTTCTGATCACAATGTTTTAATAAGTGTTCACTGAGACTGTTGTAGTCAGCGATTCTTGGCTAAAACAAGCTGCATCTTATTATTTGCTTTGTTTTACATACTGCTTTGAGCAGTGTCACTTGGGGAATCCATACTGAGAAACAGTGACTCCATTTAGAGCTACACATTTAGCTTGTTATCTGGTAAACTAAATGCATGCCAAGACAGATAGCTTGTTAAAGTAGCATGTGTGTTTTAATGTACAGGGGTATAAATTAATGTACACTCAAAGTCTAAAACATTCTGTAATTACTATGGAGGCCATTATTGTTTTAGTTCATTAAACTTGTTTAAGTTGATCCATCATTGGCTTAATGTAATAAAGGAAGGCACTGTCTTTGGCACACATGTAGATTGCTCATCTCAGCACAACACTGAAATGTTTCAGAGTGCTTGTATTTATAGTGTAAAACTCATACTAATTGCCTAAACTGTCTGATATGCTTTAATAATGTTATATCGCTCTGCTAAAATAGAGAAAATTACAGCCATTCTAGCACCCACACAAACAGTCGGCAGAGTGCTAGATCAGAGTTTTCTAATTAGTAATAGATTGTATTCAGCCAGTAATTATTGGTGATTAGGGTGTCTGGTGCTTAAGTAGTTTCCATAGTATCAGCTGTGCCGAGTCACTGACCTTCGGCTGACCAGCAGAATCATTTTCTGCCTCAGCAAACAAATGGTCTTGTTGGGTCTCTAAACTGTCAAAATGAAGATAATTTGATGGAATTGGGTCAAATGATTCGGCTTTAAATAACATTGTGTCAAGGAATGGCCTCATGTCTTGCACTTAGTAAATTAATTTGTCTTTTAATCACAGAAAGGGATATTTTCCTTTTTTTATTAAATGAAGTGCCTCCATTCGTTTTTAAGACACCATAGATGTCACTGCCTATGATATTCAAGTGTGCCACACAAGTCCTGAAAAGTGAATCCAAAATGTTTCGATAGGCCCTGGTGGTTGCTCCCAGTATACAGTAGATCATAAACCCCGCCCTCTCCATGTAATCTAATAGGACATGAGACTACTAAAAATCAAATTACACTTCAAATGCATTTTTTTAAAGATGGTTTCTGTCATTTTATGTAGTTTTTATCATGCTGATGTAAGTTCATTTTTTAAATTAGTTATATGATGCTATAAAAACGGGGTGTGACGTCATGATTGACAGCTGACAGCTTCTCTGAAGTAGTCACTGAGGCACCAAGAGACATTTTTTTTTAGGATTTTTGTGAGGAGATTGGAGCTTTAACTTTAATTTCTACATTTCCATAACTGTTTATTTCACACCAACATAATGAGTTGTTCTGCAGTAAACTGTACAGTAACACTTTAGTTTAGGGTCCAATTCTCACTATTAACTAGTTGCTTATTAGCATGCATATTAGAAGAATATTGACTATTTATTAGTACTTATAAAGCACATATTAATGCCTTATTCAGCATGACCATATTCTACATCCCGAATCCTACCCAATACCTAAACTGAATACCTTACTAACTAGTAATAAGCAGTAATTAGGAGTTTATTGAGACAAAAGTCATAGTTAATAGTTAGTTAATAGTGAAAATTGGACCCTAATCTAAAGTTTGACCAAGTGTACTAACTGATTCTGTGGGAGCGTGGGCGGGCCCTTGATACCATGGCTCCACCTCACGCTCACTACAGCGCAGACTTGGGTTTCAAGATATCAGCACCATATTGGGACATTGGTGGCTATTTACAGTCTATGATAATATCCCGCAATTCTGTGAATGCATTTCTGTAAAGATAAAAAGATCCCTAGATTGATGTTTCTTATTGTCCAAATTTGTTAAAATCAAACATAGTCCACTCTCAGTGGGCAGTAGATTTTCAATCAGGACAAAAATATTGAGTCAGGAACATGTTCTGCTTCCAGACTGTCCTCCAAAAAAAAAAACAACCCTATAGGTCATTTTTCAAGCACCTTATTAAAACCTATATTTACATTTTAAAGTCATGCGCCCTCTAGCTGGTGTAAAAATAATGACAGTGTCATGTTACGTCTGTCGTCATGAAATGACGTATGACTGTCATTACCAATCAAAATGTGTGTTCATTTAAATGCAATGTGTGGACTTTTTACACCATTTGTCCCATTTCCATTTAGCAAAACTCATTTTTTATTAACGACTACACCCACCCCACCCCTAAACCTAACCTTAGTGATTTATAGTGCATATACACTTTATGAGCACTTGCGTTCCCTGGGATCGAACCCACAATCACATTGCAATACATTGTTATATATTGCAATGCTCTGCCAATTGAGCTACGCAAAACCCGAAATATGACGCAGATAAAAGGGAACAATGCATTAAATGAAAGTGTCCTGTTGTCGATAGGGGTGCAACTTTAGTAAATGCTCCTATGGGTCGTATTTCAGGGAAGTGACAAACGACCTATATAGGCGTATTGGTTGGAACATGTTGTCTGCTTCCTGAGGATAGATTAGACCAATGATGGGTTTGCAAGATACTGTATAGCCTCAGTTCCAGTTGATTCTTTTTGAGAAAACACAATGGTACAAAAAGCTTTATAATTGTCACTGAACTTGGCAAGACCCAAGGAAATAGATTTTTTTCCCCCTAGGTCATTTGGTTCAACAGTTATAAGCTAAAATGCACATAAGAATGTGAACTGTTTGAAATAGAGACCCCAAATTTGGAACTCCAGACCCTGCTTAATCTTATTAGATTGAGTCGGGACCATGTCTTGGTTCCTGGGAATAGATTTGTTTTGTGCTATTCCTTACCCTCGGGTCTGGACACATGTCTATATTGTCTCTAATGGCTCCAAAGTTGCTGACAAGCAAATAGATGCTTAACGTCTCATTAGTGGTTAATAGGCACTCCTGATAAGTGCTTGTGTTCCTCTGCAGAAACATGTTACGTAAGGCTTTCTTTTCCATCAGTCTGAAGAGGGTAGGGACCTATTAAAGACACCAACTGCTCTATCCACACAAACACTCCTTATTGCCATCCAAACATGTGGATTAGGGGGTGTAAATCAGAGGTTTGGGGTCTTTACAATCCACCGTTTGATAATGTGGGTGTGCTTAAGATAGAGAAAAAAAAACTTTAATTCAACTTATTTTTCCAATTATGGGAAATAACTCAAATTCCCTACTGGAGACCAAAAAGTGAAAGTTATATTTCTCAGTGGGTTCGCTAATTAAAGCGTTATGTGTTGTCAGCTGAAAGGAGAGTGGTGGCTGAGCTTTAGTGGAGGAAATGGGTGGAGAGAGAGAAAGGGCCGAGCTACATAAAGCTCAGGTGAGACCTTCATACTGCACACGCTGCACTCTGAGCAGGCACTGATGACAGAGAACCTGCCTCAGCACCAATCTGGGCTTGTAATCACTCCGATTTGTTAACTAAATGAATCGTGTCCGGGCCGGCATCTCCGGGGAGACATTTTTATAACAGAAAAACAGAGAAGCTGGCAGGAAAGGTGGGAGACGAACTCGGCAGCTGTCGGATGAGAGAGTGCTGGAGATTTCAGCTCGCTCGAGTAGATTTCTCATTTTTAAATCTCTAAATATTATGGAAGGGAACAGTTGGGGCATGTATTTTCTTGTGACAAAGACAAATAAGCAGCAGCAGAGAAAGCGTTGTTTCAGAGGATTAAATACACAGCCAAGATTGAGGATTTTTGGAATACCTGGAGAAAGCTACCATTAGCATTCACATTCATCTCAATGGATATTGCTTGGCTGGCAGCAAGAAGTATCTGATTTGATTTCTTATGGGCCGTCAAGTCTGAGCTGGAAATGTGACTATTGCTCTGACGCCACATTGACTGAATGTGAGGTGATTGGCTATAAGAATGACACAGTCACAAGCCTGTCAATAAAGAAAGATGTTGTTTGCAATGAGCTGTAGTTATGGCATCTACCAGCAGGGACTAAATGAAGTTACTAGCCACTGCTAGTAAACTGGGGCCAAGTTAGGCATCCCAATTTAAAACTTTTACATTTATGCATTATTTTATCCAAAGCGACTTATTACAATACAAACATAAACAATTCGGCACTTCGGATGGATGTCGGCAGCTCAGTCCACCAGAGAGGAGCAGAGAAGGTGAAGGTTTTGGAAACTGACTTTGTGCCTCATTAAATAAACAACTGTATGAAGGTATTATTGGAGGAAAACAACTGAGCTCCACTGACAGTGTAATTTGTAGTTAGCTACACATGTGTATCAGTAAATTAAAAAAAAAGAGAAAAATGCTTAAAGGTGCCCTAGAATTAAAAATTGAACTTATCTTGGCATAGTTGAATAACAGGAGTTCAGTACATGGAAAAGACATACAGTGAGTTTCAAACTCCATTGTTTCCTCCTTTGTTTAAAAGACCTCCGAAGAACAGGCGAATCTCAACATAACACCGACTGTTACGTAACAGTCGGGGTGTACGCCCCCAATATTTGCATATGCCAGCCCATGTTCCCAACATTATGAAAGGCATTAGACAAGGGCAGGCAGTAACGTCTGGATCTGTGCACAGCTGAATCATCAGACTAGGTAAGCAAGCAAGAACAACAGCGAAAAATGGCAGATGGAGCAATTTTTAGTGATATTTGTAAATTGTCTTTCTAAATGTTTCATTAGCATGTTGCTAATGTAGGCTACTGTTGGTTAAAGTTACCATAGTTTATTACTGTATTCACGAAGACAAGAGCCGTCGCTATTTTCATTTTTAAACACTTGCAGTCTATATAATTCATAAACACAATTTCATTCTTTATAAATCTCTCCAACAGTGTGTAATGTTAGCTTTAGCCACGGAGTACTATCAAACTCATTCAGAATCAAATGTAAACATCCAAATAAATACTATACTCACATGATCCGAAGCATGCATGCAGCATACATGACAAACATCTTGTAAAGATCCATTTGAGGGTTATATTAGCTGTGTGAACTTTGTAAATGCACTTTATTATAGAGTTGCGAGCTCGATGGGCAGGGAGCATGAGATTTAAAGGGCCAGCAGCCCCTGAATCAGTGCATAGTTAATGATGCCCCAAAATAGGCAGTTAAAAAAAATTAATTAAAAAAAATCTATGGGGTATTTTGAGCTGAAACTTCACAGACACATTCAGGGGACACCTTAGACTTATATTACATCTTGTAAAAAAAAAAACGTTCGATGGCACCTTTAAGGAGTTGCAACAAAACAGTTAAACTTCTAAATTTTTTATTGCACGTTCTGACACCCAATTTCATTAGGGTTATTGGTTGTCATGCTCAGACTTATAAACCAATGAAAGTGGGTGTTGCTTGGGGCCAATCGTCTACGTGAACAAATACACTCATTTCACTGGCCAAAATTCTCTGATCTCTGAACAATGGCCATCCCTGCCTCTACAGGTGACTTCAAATTTACTGATACACTTGTGTGGCTTTCCTCTACAACTAAAAATTCCACTGTCACAGGCATTCAGTTGTTTTGCTCCAATAAAACCTTCATATAACAAGGTGCGAATTGAGTGAATTGAGATGTGCAGTTCCAGTGGCAGTCCTGAAAGCCAGCGTCAAAACCTTATTTTATTCGGGCCACAAATGGAAGCCAATGAAGTGAGATCCGTATAAAATAAGATCTAATGAAAAATAAAACTGCACACAGGATAATCAAAATCAGGCCAAATATTCTTGATCATTGCATCAATCATGATTTGAAGAATCAAAGACATAGTAGATCTTATGATTTTATGGCAGTTATGGCCATATGCTGAATTATTCCTATAGTTTACAATGACTTAAAGGGGTTATGAACTGCATTGTTTTATTGTTTAAGAATGTTTCCTGTGGTGCACTTAAAATGTTAGTATGCTTTTTACATCAAAAACTGTCAAAATTTTTAAATAAAAGGCATTTTTCCTACCCTGATTTTAGCCCTCTGATTTGAATGCTGTTTTAAGGTGCGTGTCTGCTGTGAGACTTCAGTGTAAACGCCCACTGCTGTGATTGGCTGACATATTTGCATATAAAATAGCTAAGTATTACACGTTTAACTCTCTCAAAACCTTTTAGCACGTTTTTACTATTACAGCTCTCAAGGTTAACTAATTGTGTAAAGTGTTGATTATAATTGAGATCTATGCCATTATGTTTAGATCGTGGCATGAAAGGTTGCAGTGATGAACATTGTAGGCGATCACAGACATGCTGTTGAGCGCATGAATGCAGTGATCTCGTCATTGCAACTCAATTTCTGTACACTAACAAATGCTTTCATCATAACTAACGGTACAAACACAGTGTAAAAAAGATATTTGTTGATTATTATGGGAGTTTTGACGCGAGTCAAGATCTCAGCCACAGCATGATAAACTCATGCTGTTTGATTGACAGCTCCAGCGATTGCAAGGAACATTCTATTTATAATTTAATCACTGTTTAAATCACAGATATTTTCATGCTACTAAGAAGAACAATGTGAAGTTGAACCTTAAGTCATCACTGGTTTGATTTACTGGCACAAAGACAAAGAATATCTGACTGTACATGAAAAATTACTAATCAGAAATCACTGGTCACAGATCAGGCATTAGAATTAACATGGTTACTTACATGTTGTCGCATTACTGTCGAGTCCATATTGTAAAGGTCTGTTTGCAAAACCTGTGCCGAAATTGCAACTGATTTACCAGAGAATCCACAGTAAAATGTACTGCATAAAATATAAATAATGCTCAACTGAAACATTCACATTGTTGAAAATAAATAAAATAACTACATTCCTAGCATTAGGATCCTTCGGAAGGTGTTATTTTTAGTCCAGTGAGTGATCCTGTGCTCTTCTCTCTTCCTCATCTCATTAACGCCAGTGGGCGGGGCCGAAGTTGCAATGATGAAGTAGGCGGACTTTCACCATTCTATTACGCCATAAATAGGCACATTCCAGGACGAGTCGTTCGCTGGGTTTGGTAACATTAAAAGCTGCTTTTGGACTAACAAGGAAGTTTTCAGTTCTGAAACTTACAGGATGTTATATATCAAAACCTCAAGGAAATTTTGATTTCTCAGTTCATGACCAATTTAACTCGCTGATTAACGACCAAAGTACGATGCATTGTTGGATAAATTAACTAGTTAGTCACGACTGTTTCCACGACTTCTACTGTACATTCGTCATTCAAGTGAAGTTAGTGAAGTGATTTGTAGCCAATTATGGTGTCCCATTCTTGGAATTTGTGCTCTGCATTTCACCCATCCATGTGCACACACAGCAGTGAATAGTGAACACACACACACCGTGAACAAACACATGGATCAGTGGGCAGACATTTTTTGCTGTGGCGCCCGGGGAGCAATTGGGGTTTGGGTGCTTTGCTCAAGGGCACCTCAGTTGTGGGAATGAGAGTGGAATTGAGCGCTGTTCATTCACTTGAACGCTGTTCATTCACTCGAACCCATGACCTTCAAGTAACAACTCTGACTCTCTAACATTAAGCCACAACTGCCCCTATATTTATAATTATAATGTCAGATTTTTGCTGTAAATAACTAACATGGTATCTGAGGAATGCTTTGCTATTTTTGTTCTCTGTTGTTTTGCTTTATTTACTGATGTTTGATTCAATTGCACATTCCCTCTTAAGTCATACTCCTGGGATCCCATAGGTACTAGAGCATATAAGGTATATATGGATTGAAAGATATAGATTGTACTGCATCTTAGCCTGCTTATTTTCCTCAAGAGCATAAGTCCACATGTCATACTAACAAGAAATTTCTAACCACAGGTCAAAAGCTGTAGTCCCAACCACACAAGTTTGCGAATGTTTGTTGAAACTAAGGTCTGGGGAAACAACAATGCTTTTGGGAAACCCACCTGGTCAGGTACAATCAGGGCTAGATGGCAATTACATTCACAAAGTTTAAATTCAGCATTCCAGAGTTTTGTCAAGATACAGCCACTTCATGTTTCTCAGCTTTGTCACCATTTGTTAAAAAGCTTTATATTATATGTTTATGTAAATTTTTTAATAGCTTTTAATTGGCATGTTGTAAAAATGACAAATTTGTATCTGATTGCACAGTCAAGATTGTGTAATCTGACACAAATTTGGGGATTATCCAATGATTGCTGTAGAATGAATTTGAATAAAAGTTTTTCTCAAAATTTAAAATAGCTGAAATGTTATATAATTGGTCATGAAAAGTTGTCATTGCATTCCATATGACCCAAAGAGTCTAAAGAGAGCTGAGTAAGGAGTAAATTGCTTACAAAGCAGTTTTTGTGATCTAACCAGTAGCTATTCTCCAAAACTGCTTAGATGCCCTGAGGCCATGATAATTACCAAGCTTCATCTCAATGAACTTGAATTGCAAAAACACAGTACTTTTCAACAAAATTCAAGATGGCTGGAAATATAGTTGGGTGGGAGTTTAAACAAATGTCACTTACCTCAACATGACCCATAGGCCATTCAGTTCAAAAGTTATAAGCTAAAATGTTTGTGAAATTTGTGGCACTAGAGGGTTTGAGACTCAATATTTATAGAAGACACTAAAGGGGCTTTCGCACTGGGTAGTTCTAGGAACTTAGTTCTAGGAACTAGCCACCAGGATAGTTCCCTGAGAGCTAATTTCTCCCCCGGGCCATGTTCCGGATTGCATTCGCACCGGAAATAGGAAGTCTGAAGCGGCTGACAGCAGCGTTTTTAAAGCGCGGCATTTAAAAACGTCAAAAACCGGTTGATGGTTGATGGAAATATGTTTACATGGCTTTTTAAAAATGCTGGGTGCCATTGTTTGACATGCGTTTGACCTATCAACGTACACTTACATCACTACCTACTCTGAAGTAAGAGCTAATTTATTTCCCCCAAAAGGAGTTCCTAGAACTGAAGTCATTCCTAGTTCCTCCAGTGCGAAAGCCCCTTAAGATGGCTATGACATACATTTACAAGAATATGACAGTATTTCTACTGTGAATGTCAGTGAGACAGTGCTCATTTGTAGGAGTGTGCATGCTCATAATGGGTACCAGTGAGGTCAGGATACGAGGGCTGGATGTCTGATTGCTCTGTCTACTGGAGGTCAGAGGGGGGACAGGAGAGAGGGTGGCACTCAGGTTTTGTGGAACAAATTGCTTTTTGTGTATAGGATGAAAGAAGACACGGCGGAAAACTCTAGAGAGAGACTAAGAGAATGAAGATAGACATAGAGAGAGACAGGGAATAGAGACTTTTAGAGAGTTCACTTAAAAGAGCTAGCACAAAAGTCTTATCGTGCTTGACAAGCATCTGTCCTGTCAAAGTCAGGTTCCATTTGGTTAAAAAAAAGTGTTTCGGATATATGCTTTAAACAAAGGGTTAGTTCACCCAAAAATGAAAAGTCTGTCATTAAAGGTGCTAAAGAGGATCTTTTCGTTGACTGAGAAACCAAAGACTGTTAGTGAGTTTTTGAAATGAGTGCATGCGTAAGAACAACCCCCCTCTTCACAGCTCATTTCGAGGGAACGCCTCCCAAAACTCGTGCACGAGTATTGGAACACGAGTGTTTACCACCGGCATTCGCTGTGTCGTGTTAGTGGATTCATTATGTCGGACTCACCGCAGGTAACTCATAATCTGCAGTTGTTACTCCTGTCTCCTGACAAAAACATTGCATGCGGCGCCTGTGGAGTGTGGAAAGTTACTGGAGTGCGCAGCCGCGCTCGTCTCTCACAAGGAACGTCACGGCAGTGATTGACAAGCCAGAGGGCCAATCGTTTACCCGATGATCACGTAAACGATTGGTTGATGTTTTTAAGGCCCTACCTCGTGCACAGATGATGTATATTAATATTATTCCTTTCAGTGCACCTAATAAATAGTCTTTTATCAGTTAGTAAAGACAGTTTCAAGTAATATTGCAAAAATGTATAAAACAAAACATCCTCTTTAGCACCTTTAATTACTCACCCTCATGTCATTCCACTCATAAGACCTTCATCTTCAGAGCATAATTAAAATATTTTTGATGAAATCTGAGACCCCTCCATAGATAGCACCACTTTCAAGGTCCAGAAAGGTAGTAAAGACATTGTTAAAATAGTCCATGTGACTACAGTGGTTCAACCTTAATTTTATGAAGCGATAAGAATACTTTTTGTGGGCAAAAAACAAAACAAAAATAACAATAATATCCTCTCTTCTCTTACGCTGTACGTTCAACACTTCCAGGTTGTAGGTCAGAATGCTGGCTCAGTATTGGCCGACGCAGTTCATGTGAGCAGCACGATATAGCCAATAATGAGTCGTAGAACAAAAAATAGCATTATATTCACTACATGCAATCCAGTATAACTAGGCACTATATGTCTCCGTTCTTATTCTCTGTGTTTTCTTTTAAAACATTTGTTCAAGCACATCGATCAAACACTCAGTGTGTATGCGTTACATCTATGTGAAAGTGACTGTGTGTACTTAGCTTACTGACCTGAAATGACCTTGTCCAGACCAAAGCAGCTTTTGTATGCCTGCCAAAACACTTAACAAGCTATATATGCTCATTGTGATAACGGGAGTGTGCTGTCAACATTCATTCACTAAAGATGCACATTAACTCAGAATTCCCCTGACCCTCCATTTGCGTCGGCACAGTAGGGTGTTTGGATAAGTCACCTCTCCCTGATGAGAACATAAACCAGAGCATCACTGCAGCTGCTGTGTAATCTAATCTACATACTGCTTTCCTCGCCTTAGTGCATTACCGACAGCTCTACCTTTTATATGCCAAGACTTAATAGTCTCAAGTACACTCCTTAACCTCTGCCCACTCCTAACCCCCCTTTTTTTCACACAAGAATAGCACACCAATGACTGCGTATGAGCTCAGCAGAGGATGCTTTACTGAAATTGATCTGAAGGGCAGTACATTAACCAATCTATGCCCTCCTTTTCCTGTTACTCTGAATAAGACTTACAGTAGGTCCATTATGAAAAGAATGGGCTTATTGTATGCTATCTGTTATATGACTGGCTGGTGGAAGTGTCCATAATTTTGCGTACCAGTGGTGCTTAACTGCTAATTTTTGGTAACACTTTATTTTATAATGTCCTTGTTATATGTTACATGTACTATAGTAATAACTGTAAATTATGCATAATTACATGCAACTAAAGGCCCGTTCACACCAAAAACGATAACTATAAAGATTACTATAACGATAACTATATTTGCATCCACACCAACGAACGATAACGGTCTGTTTATTCTAAGCTCAAAGTGTGTACAACATGTTTTTGCTGTTCTTGTTGCATTTACATGGCTTTAACCAGCAGATGTCCTCAGTATGCTTTGTTTCAAGTGAATAGCTAGTGTAATCGATCTAATCTAACAGTGAATTTAGCTGACAAAGTCAACATATTGGACTAAAAACAACGCCTAGTTTCACTGCAACTTTAAAGGAAGCTCGACAATGTTGTCGAAACTAGCGCTGGATACCTGAAGTAATTTTATTTTGTACAGTGGTGGGTTTTTCTGGATCTCGACGATTAACTTCTCCACAATGTTGCGCAATGTTAAATGCGCAAGCCCTTAAATTGAAATGAATTCTGACTGGCTGTCAGTGTTTTATCGTTATACAGCTGGAAAAAAATCATTCTGAAAGTGATCCGAACGATATTGTGTTAATGCTAAACTTTTATAATTAGAACGATTTTTAGAACTATCTTTATAGAAATCAGAAATATCTTTATTGTAATCCTTATAGTTATCGTTCTTGGTGTGAACAGGCCTTAACTCTAATTCTAACCTAATGGTAAGACATGTAGTTAATTAATATTACTTGATACTTAAATGTAATTTTGAAATAAAACTTAAAATAATGTATAACCAAATTTTCACTATTTTTATTGCTCATACTGTACTTGGGTTATGGATTTGAACAAATCCCTAACCTTAAGTGTTAACCTTTCTTCTGCCTTATGGTTTGGTATTTAATTCAATCCACAATATTTGCTATGGACATGAATGATACCCTCAAATCATGCAACATGTTGAGTAGACAGGTGCAGGTGAAAACAGGTGAAATTTTAACACTAAATGAGAAACTAAGCCATATTTAGAGACAAGAATATCGAAAAAATAAAATACCCAAATGATACACTTTTGTGTTTTTTAGTTTAGTTCAATTAAAACGAACTCTGCTGTAGTTGCTCTGTTAGTGCGGTTCTTTGAATAAAAGCTTTCCTGTAGCTCAGTGGTTAGAGCATGGCACTAGCAATGCCAAGGTCATGGGTTCGATCCCAGGGATTGCACATACTCAGATACAAATGTATAGTATAATGCAATGTAAGTCGCTTTGGATAAAAGCGTCTGCCAAATGCATAAATGTAAATGTAAATGTAAATGTGAACGCTGCCATCTGAACCCTGGTGTGCACCAAACAAGTGGAAAAAGAAAAAAACCCTGAAAAGACCCCTTTCAATCGAACTCTTGTGTGGTTCTACTAAAATATGAACTCAACACAGACCAAAGACATCTAAACAAACCTAAAACAGGATGTGATGTCACATAAAAGGACAGAGTGCTCAAGTATACCTGGTTCCTCCCATCAGGAGCTGCAGTACGTTGTCCATTGCAGTTCGGTTCAGGAGTCAGAAGTGCCGTCTCTGCTGTTTTGACTCCTTTACACATTTTATAAGCCCTTCACAAGTTCTCAGCTGGTAAAAATACCACTATTTATATGTACGCACATACAACAAGCACATTTAGCCCAGCACACAGCATGGTTATGGATGTTTGGTAAGTTCCGTCGCAAAATATATGTCATAAAAGCCATTTTTTGTTTTGTATCTTTAAGTTCAGTCTTAAAAATAATAGTGTGAATGCTAAGTGAATCAGGATTAAGTACTATATAATTTTTTCTTTTGGTCCAGGTCTAAAGATCTAAGAAAACCAAACTACAAGTGTGAACACCCTTAAAGGTGCCCTAGAACTTTTTAAAAAAAGATGTAATATAAGTCTAAGGTGTCCCCTGAATGTGTCTGTGAAGTTTCAGCTCAAAATACCCCATAGATTTTTTTAAATTCATTTTTTTAACTGCCTATTTTGGGGCATCATTATAAATGAGCCGATTCAGGGCTACTGGCCCTTTAATTCTCGTGCTCTCCACCCACGGAGCTCGCGCTTGCCTTGAACAGTGCATAAACAAAGTTTACACAGCTAATATAACCCTCAAATGGATCTTTACAAAGTGTTCGTCATGCATGCGGCATGCATGCGTTGGATTATGTGAGTATTGTATACTGTTATATTGTTTACATTTGATTCTGAATGAATTTGAGGCTGTGCTCCGTGGCTAACGGCTAATGCTACACTCTAAAAAATGCTAAGTTGAGTTGAAAATGGACAAACCCAGCAATTGGGTTGTTTTAACCCAGCGGTAGGGTTAAATGTTTGCCCAACCTGCTGGGTAGTTTTATTTAAAAATTACTGTATTGCTTAATTAAAATTAACCCAAAGTATGTTGGAAATGAACATTTATTAATGTTCAATGAATAATTATTAAACAATAAACATTTATTAAATTGCTTATTAATAAATTTATATTAATAAACTATTAAACTATTAAATTTATATTAATAAAATATTAAAGCTTATTAATAAACATTCACGTAACAGTCAGTGTTATGTTGAGATTCGCCTGTTCTTCTGAGGTCTTTTAAACAAATGAGATTTATATAAGAAGGAGGAAACAATGGAGTTTGAGACTCACTGTATGTCATTTCCATGTACTGAACTCTTATTATTTGACTATGCCAAGATAAATTCAATTTTTCATTCGAGGGCACCTTTAATTAACTGAAAAAAATCAAGTGTGAAATACTGGACATTTCATGCTTGAAACTGTTGCGGCTTTCCTTATAAAATTCATACCATAGACCAGGGATCTACAAACTCCGTCCTGGAGGGACACTGTCCTGCAGAGTTTAGCTCCAACCCCAATTAAACACATCTGAACCAGCTAATCAACATCTAATTAGGTATACCTAAAAAATTTCCAAGCAGGTGTGTTGAGGAAAATTGGTGTTAAAATCTGCAGGACAGTGGCCCTCCAGGACCGAGTTTGGACACCCCTGCCATAGACGGTAACGTACAAATTGAATAGTGCATCATTTGGGACACAATTATAGTCTTGAGGGTGGGCTTTTTTTGAACTGGGTCAGCAAATAATCTCCTAGTGGCAACATAGAAACCACCCAAAACTCAGCAACTGCATCACGATGCACTAAAAACCACTCAGAGCACCGTAGTAACTGCATGGCTAAACAGTATGAAAGTGAGCTTTGCAGAAGCAAATGCTACTCCCTTTTGTATTCAGAAAATATAACTGACCAGCAGGGTTTTACATGGGCAACATTCAGTCTTGTATTATTTAGAAAATGTAAAAATCTAGTCTAGCATTTACAATTAATCCTAATGGAGTTATAAAGGGTTCCTCCTCTGATCGGCTTACAAAGCGTTCATACGGTTAGAGGAAATGCTGGGTTCACCCCAGTGCAATGGAGGGCTGAGAGGTGCCTGACAGTCTAATCCAAAGAGGCTCAGAAAGACTTCTTGGCATTATACTGCATGGATTTTTGTCATGGTTTCACAGTGTCAGAATTCAGGAATACTGGAGTATTCACATTTTCTGTAGAGGAATGCAGGGATAATTGTAATCAATAACTTGATTGCAGTCAAGCATAATTCAGTCCTCTACTTTCCCCTAAAAATAGACAGTTTTATTAATGATAGACAAAGATATTTTGAAAACTACACTGTAAAAATGATTGTTTTAAATAAACTAAATTTGATTAGATTTTGATTAGATTTAGATTTTGAATGTATTTAAATTGCAAAATAAAAAAAATCTAAATTTTTGGGAGTAAGTAAAACTCAAAAAATCCAATGAAAAAAATAACTAAAATATAATCTTTTTTTTTTTTTTTTTTTTTTTTTTTTACAGTGAAGCTTTGGAAAGCAAGTTATTTTTATTTATTTATTTTTGTGAAAAATGTTCCTTATGTGTATGTGTGTGTGTGAGTGAGTGAGACAGAGAGAGAATGGCAAAGTCCAGTCTTCAGTGTCACATGATCCTTCAGAAATCATAATGTGCTATTATGGGAACTTTCCATAGACATAATTATTTTATGCAAACTGTGTATTCTATCTACCCATCAACTTTCTGCATTTTTACATTTTCAAAAAAAACATAATTTAATATGATTTTTAAGCTGTTTTCCTTAATGGGCACCAAAAAATACTGTCCCCCAACATAAGGATTAACTGAACCACACACACACACACACGCACCTACACACACACACACACACACACACACATTGGGCTTCCATGTTTTATGGGGACGTCCCATAGACATGATTAGATTAATGACTTTCTGCATATTTACATTTTCAAAAAAACATAATTTTGTGTGATTTATAACTAAGCTGTTTTCCTCACGGGGCTAAAAAAATTAGTGGTATTACTATCTTTGTGGGGACATCCCCACAATGTAGGGTTTACCAGGACCACACACACACACACACGGCCACATTATTTATTAATTTATTTTACATTTATGTATTTAACATTTAATTATTTATTTATTTTATATTGAATACTGATTTTTTTTCTAAAGAAATAAGCAAACACCCAAAAGTGTTTTCATTTCCCCTACTCTCCCATCTCTATAGGTTTATTTATGCGTGATGTAGCCAGGTGACTGATTCCTCAAAACCGATTACTCTTTGAGAAGACAGATTTCAGGTTCTGACCCATCTCAGGTTGCCATTCATCTTTTCTGTCACTCCAAATGATTTCAGCCGTGCAAATTGCTTGTGTGGAGCTTCCTTTCAGGCTCAGAGCTCTCTGCCAATGCTATCATCTCAACCCTTCTACCCAAATTAAAGATCTGCTGCTTTGGCTCTGTTTTCTGCTCTTTGATTACTGTTTAAGAATGGGCATGTACTCCACTAATGGTTTTTCCTTCTGCAGCTGTCTTTCTGGTGAAGTGGTTTGTTGTTGTTGTTCATGGGAACAGATCCTACCTTGCTGGTGATGCCTTGTATCCTTGGCTTCCCTTACAAATGGCTATTTTCAACAGAACTCTTTGCATGTCTGTTTGAAGTGCTAAATACAGTTCACACACAGTTTGGTTATGGAAGAGAATGTTCTATAACTGTAGTGACCCCATAAGTTACATTTTCAGAGTCACAGCCAAATTTTGAGAATGAGTCCAGTTGGTATAGTATATGCTGTATGAATGGAAACACACTTGACATCTAGAGGAGCTTTCGCACCGGAGGAACCTTTTCATAGTTCCTAGAACTATTGGCTGAAGTACCCGAATTTTGCCGTGTTCGCACCGCAGGAACTAGGATTTTAGTTCTAGGAACTCCTTTTGGGGGAACTAAATTAGCTCCTACTTCAGAGTAGGGTCTAAACCAGCACTATAGGAATTATCAGAGACGTGAGTGTACGTTGATTGGTCAAACGCATGTCAAACACCAACACTCAGCATTTTTAAAAGCTGTGTAAACATATTTACTTCACGAACATGGAAAACAGTGATAACAGCATTTACCTGTTGTCTGCAGGGTTGTGTTCTTTTCTCCACCTCAATGATATGTATGTATGTAGATTTTGTCTCTTAGCTCCACTTTTTGCTCTTTCAGTCGGTCCCACTTTATATTAAGTGGCCTTAACTACTATGTACTTACACCAAAAAAAGAAGTACAATGTATTTATTGGGTTCATATTGAATTGCAAAACACTTTTGCTGCTATTGAGGTGGGATACGGGTAAGGTTAGGAAAAGCTTTGGTGGTATGGGTAGGTTTAAAGGTAGGGGTAAGGTGTAAGGGATGGGTCAACAGTGTAATTATAAATGAAATTACAAAAATTAATTACAGATGTAATTACATGCTGGTATTTTTAAAATATAAGCACAATGTAAAAACATTGTATGTTCACAATAAGTGCACTGTATCAAATGATTAATTTAAATGTAAGTACTTAATATAAAGTGGGACCTTTCAGTCTTGTAAATTATGCATTTACATTCCATCTCTATTATCATGAAACCCACAACACACAACAAACACAGCTCCGATCACGGCATCCTCCATCCACCGGTTTTTAGCGTTTGTTAATGCCACGCTTAAAGACGCTACTGTCGGCTGCTTCAGAGTTCCTATTCCTGGTGCGAATGCAACCAGGAACATGGCTCGGGGGAGAAACTAGTTCTCGGGGAACTATCCATTAAAACAGCAGAAAATAGTGGTAATTGTATGGTCAATATGTGTTAGGTCACCGTGATTTAGCCAAGTAAGACATGTTTATGGATCAATATTGTTGATCCTGGAACAAAATTTAGTCTTAACCCTATCCCTACCCCTAACCTTAACCCTACCCACAACTTAATCTCAAAAAAACAGAGGGAAATGATAGGTGAATAACACTGATGTATAAACACCTAACCCAGGATGTAAGCCTTAACTTGACATAAACTGTAAACTTGTCCCTCAAATCTGATTGGTTGATTGGAATGTTGTTCCAGGATCAACAAAGATGTTGATTAAGGAACATGTTGTTCTTAGTGAAATCACATAAACCCAATATCAAATCTTAATTTCTGCAAGATTGCTGCAAGTAAACAGTTTGTTGAGGGGGTTTTGTGCTGTTTCCATAGCTAAGGGGAGGAATTAACATTTTTTTGATGCAGATGACAGAATTTTGGGTCAGCTGGGACTGCGTGACCCTAAAAAGGATGTAAACAGATATTGTATGTGGGTTGTGCCACCAGGATGCAATTACAGCTCAAAAAACAAATTAGGTTTGAGTTGCACCTGCTGAGAGGACATCGAGTGGAGGATGATAAGAAGGACAGAACAACCAAACCCAAAAACAGCACAAGAAAACCAGGGACATTTCTAGTTCAGCGATCAATATGTGATAGAAATGATCACTTTTTACCTCTACAACAGGGGGCAGTTACAGTTTTGTGTAATTTGACTATATAAATATCTGTCATACTCCTCTAAATTACATTTAGGCATTAACACAGTTATTAACTGCACTGTTCAGAGTAACTCCAGCTCTCATTCTTGCTGTCGATGAGGTCAACATACATCCAAAACAATGAGCAGACACACATTTGATACATTCACCATTAAAACAAATAAACAATAATCTGAGTGAGAAGTGAGAAGAGTGTAAACAAGACCAGCAGTAGCCAGGAACTAGCTAGTGATGCTAATGGCTATAAGCTAGTAGAGGATGTTGGATAATTTGGATAAAACTAGCATTGCTTTTGATGTAAAATACTATCGGGATATGTTCACCCGCTGTAGAAACACAATGATATAGGTTATAAAATTGATTTTGAGATAAAAACAGGATTACGAATCAACTAGCTGAAAGTGAAAATTATTATTTTGATATTTGAATATACATTCATATGGAATGAGATTTCACCTCTGGCTACCCAATGCAATGCAACACAAATAGAGAAAAAGCAACTAATAAATGTCACAAATGTTTCATTATATTATGGTAGATGTTTTTACCAATTGATCCTTCGCAAAGACCCGCCCCCCTTAGTTACTGTTGCTTTGTCCGACAAGCCATGGCGCTGTCATGCCACACGCAGTGAAAAATACATCGCGGAGCAAAGAGGACACTGACAACACGCCGACAGACAAGACAGAGCAGGTTACTGATATTAAACAAAGTCCCAGCTTTCAAGTTGTGAAATTTGTTAAGAAATTTGAATAGAAACCATTTTGTGGCTCTATAATATGTCGTGACAGATTGCTGTATATAACAGAGATGTTCACGAGTCTTTTATCTGGAGTCCGAGTCAAGTCTGGAGTCTTTTGTCACGAGTCCGAGTCGAGTCTCGAGTCATTAAAAAAAAAAAAAATTCTCATAATCAAATAATATATTTTATCCTAGTTGTATTACATAGACAAAATTATATGATCTTTCTATAATCTGTTTTATTTGAAATTAAGGTCCTATGATGTAAGGGATAATGTACATCCAGTTTGTTACTTTATAATCCATTACAATGTACAAAACAGTCGTCCTGGCAACACGAGTAGTCATTTTCAATACAGTCGCTAAACGGACACAAGATGGCGCCAGTGAGTCACGGTTTGTTATACAGCAGATTGTTATACAGCTTCGTTGTTATTGACGACAGTCATTATCAGAAAATATCAAACCTCGGAATGTTTAAGAATGTCAATTGAAAACTCTACACATGCTGATTGTGATACGTTAAAATATGAGCTTTAAGTAATGAATGGATTAACATCTCTTTCTATCTCTATCTCTTATGGACACACATATAGAAATAGAAAAGTTGCAAATAATACTAAGATTGATAAAACGTAGCGCTAGGTTTAAAATCTAGATTTTTTTTGTTCATATTTTAACAGGCTGGCAATTCAAATGAGCCATGCAGCTACACCACAGTATAATAGCTAGCTGTGTGAGTTAATGTGACTAACCTTTGCGGATGCGATGTCTCATAAAATTTGATGATGTTGTTCCGGTGTCTTTAATTGTTTTCCCACATTCTGTGCGTCTAGCTGATCTGACGTGATAATAAACCCAAACGAAAGAACATATGGCACGGTGGCTCCCGTCATGTTGCATGGGACTCTTATTATGACATTTCGGAGTTTATGCGCACGGACATACGTAATCAAATTCTATGAGTCCAATCTACCACGACACGTAAGGAAATATATGTGACACAGATATTATAAAAACATTTAAACGCAACACAAATTCTTTATGTCAGGGGTCTCAAACTCAAATTGGCGGGGGGCTGTTTCTGTGATTGACACCTCATAGGAGGGCCATATTAACATTCAAGCGCAAGAAAGTGCAACATTTCAGAAAATGTACTTTCCTTTGTATTATTTCTCAATTACTTCAAATTTCATTAGGCCTACTAAAATATTTTTATACCTATACTATAAATATTTTATTTACCATACTAAATGTAAACAGCAGTGTCTCTCATTGTTACAGAGTGTAATATAATTATATAATACTATTACTAATGTAATACTACTAATATACTACTATAATACTACTAATATAATACTATTAATTGCAATAGTCTGGTGCGACTTCTCACATCCAACAAGGTGCATGGAATAAAAAAAATTTGTAATTTAGGAACAAAACCAGCAACACTTGTGGCGTGGAGGAGCCAGAAATAAACAAAAAACTGGAGCTATATATATCAACTTTATTTTGCCAAAAAATAAAAATCTCTCATTGTTACATACATTATTAGTTTTTAACATCTAGTGGAAGTATTTTCCCTTACTTTGTTAGCTTAAATAACATTAAAATCTTGCACTGAACAACACTGTACCGAACAAATACAATCCCTGAATACATTTGTACACTCCTCTGTTTCTTGACAGACACGTGGCAGCGCTTGTGCTCACACAGCTGACACACATTTGTCCAAGATGCTGTTTGAGCATCGGTAACGTTTAATGGTTTCATCGGACGCGTTTCGGTGGTTTAAATCGGCGCTCGTGACTTAAAGTCGAGTGCTTTTACTGTAATTTAGGCAAGCGTGCTCATAATAGAAGCGACGCGGTTGACGCCACTGGAGCGAAAGCGCATTGGAAAGGAGAATGCGGCGTGGCCGCTTATGTGACGCGATATGTGAATGCCCTCATAGAACGGCGACTTTTTCTTTGCATATCAGACAGGTAGCAACTAGAGAATAATAATTTAGCGGGCCGAATTATGTTTTATTTTTGAGATCAGTTGCGGGCCGGGTAGAGGGGGAGGGCGGGCCGTAAATGGCCCGCGGGCCAGCAGTTTGAGACCACTGCTTTATGTATTATATCAGTAGTTAAGGGTAAAAGACCTGAGTCATTTTAAAAATATTCAGAGTCGAGTCAAGTCTGAAGTCATTTCAGGTCGAGTCCGAGTCCGAGTCTGAAGTCTGTTAAAATGCGACTCGAGTACGACTAGAGTCCGAGTCTCTAACTCGAGTGCCCATCTCTGGTATATAAGTGTTGAAGTGGCTCGTGAACCGATCATCTCTTCCTACTAGTTAATTTATAGCATAAAATAAACATGAATGAACATAAGAAGGAATGTTGTTTCAAATGTGGAAAGACGTAAATACATACCATTTTTCAAGTTCAAGTCCACCGAGGTTAATCATCTAACTCCTGACTGCTTTGTCGGACAAAATGGCAGATTCGGCGTTATGATTGGTTAGATCGCTTGTCAATCAAACTCCCGGCGAAGGGTCAATTGCAGTTTTTGTTTTTGGCAAAGTCATAGCTGTCATAACTCAGGATAGTCACTAGTGAATGGGTTTGTGAATGTATGTGTTCTTTTGATCAGTATTATAATTTTATATGGTTCCAAAATGATTAATCGCATGGCATTAACGGCTTAGGTGATTGGCTCAAAACACCTGGCTGCAGAACCAAGCAGCCATGAGCGAAGATGGCAGATTTCAAATCACATAATTTCAGGAGGTCTTGGATCAGATGCCATTGAGATGAGTGGAAATGCTTTTGGATAGCTTTCTCTGGGTTTTAAAGACTTCTTTAAAGATTTAGTTGGAATACAGAGGTAGGGGAGAGGTGGACCAAAAGGCACCATCAACAGTTTCCCTTATGCCTACATTGCTTTTTTTGGAGCATGTGGGTGTTTGTCAAGAAGAGAGAGAACATTGGAGGATGTTTATTCTCTTTCTCTGTCAAATAGTGTTTCCATATGTTAGATCAGATGGTATTGAATAAGAGCCTGTGTAGTTTCTGTGTAACACAGCATAAGGATTTGACATTCTCCCACATGGTTGCAATGTCTTATCATATTTGAGCTGTCTGGAACACACACCTCAGACAGACTGATCAAATTACTATAAATTTCTATGAAACTCCCAGTGTCTAATTCACTTATTTGCACTCTGTCATAAAGAGTTCTCTGTTGTTCTTCAGTGTGACTTTTGCTCCAGTAGCAGTGGTGGTTTACTTTGTAGAGCAAACATAACAAGTAAAAAACAGATTACCCATGACACTCTGTGACTCCCTATCACTGCAGCGCTGTGAAAAGCAGCAAAGCAGTGGCTTATGTTAAAGGAGTAGTTCAACAAAAAAATAAAACTTCTGTCATCTTTTACTCTCATGACTTATTTCTTTAGTGGAACACAAATAAAGATATTTAGCAAAATGTCTAAGCTGCTCTTTTCCATTGAATGAAAGTGAAAAGCTACATTATGATGATAATTTAGTGATTTGATGATGAGTATTTGATGAGGAAAAAACACTCATCATCAGCACTCAATCATCATTATTTTTTGAAAAACAAATTTAGAAAGAACATGATTGTCTGATAACCCAATCATTTTGAATAACATTGTCACGGAATATTTGCTTAAATTTAGCCTTTCACTAATTAACTAAAATGTTGTTTTGATGGAATATTGACTAATTTTAAAGGATATTTTAATCAAGAGTAAATTTGTGAAAATTAACTCTGCATCCAATCAAGCATATGCTGTAATCACTACAGTTTAGAACCGTTTGCGTGTTCATGAAAGAGTTGTGTTCCAGCGTATGATGTAGGATGTAGGAGTAGCGTAAGCTTAGGTGAGAGTAGACGTCTCTCGCCTTAATAAATAGGGCTGGGCAACAAACTCAAGCTCCTCCCACATTTCTCTTTAAAATTTCTTATTTTAGACTTCTAATTCGTGATTGGTGTTTTGTTTTGCTCTATCCTCTGTGCATCCACGTTCGTCAATACGCCATGTGTTGGGTCAGAGGTCACTCTTCAGCCGGAACTAGACTTGCGTGGCAGTTACTGTAAGCCAGTGAATATATTCAATTAAATTCAATTCAATTCACATTTATTTGTATAGCGCTTTTCACAATACATATCGTTTCAAAGCAGCTTTACAGAGAATGCATGTCAAAATTACAATATTAGAAGAATGCAGTTAGCAAATAATGTAATAATTTGTGCAATTAATTTACAAACACTGTTAGCATTTAATTTTAAGCTAGAAGCAATGAGCTCCTGGAAAAATGAAATACATCAACAATAATTAGGATATATAGAAATTTAGGAATGTGCATGTTGCATCTTCTGAGGTCTTCGCAGGAGTTGGCGCCGTTTCTTCATAAGTGTTGGTCATCTGAGGTCTTCTTAAGAGGCTGGATCCAAACTGAAGCTGATGTCCTCTCTAGTCACCTCGGGACGGGTGTCCCGAGGTAAAACAGAAAAGCAAATAGAGAATAATTAGCGTAGCTGCTGTTCATAACATTAAGCAAAGATACGTGCAATTGATCTGATATGAGATGCATTATGTGAACGCTTGGCTAAAGAGATGCGTCTTTAATCTAGATTTAAACTGGGTGAGCGAGTCTGAGCCCCGAACATTATCAGGAAGGCTATTCCAGAGTTTCGGAGCCAAATGTGAAAACGCTCTCCCTCCTTTAGTGGACTTAACTATCCTAGGTACAACCAGAAGTCCAGAGTTTTGTGACCTTAGAGAGCGTGAAGGATTGTAGGGCGATAGAAGATCAGTTTAGTACACAGGAGCTAAACCATTTAGAGCCTTATAGGTCATTAGCAATACTTTATAATCGATACGGAACTTAATGGGTTAAAATTAAATGCTAACAGTGTTTGTAAATTAATTGCACAAATTATTACATTATTTGCTAACTGCATTCTTCTAATATTGTAATTTTGACATGCATTCTCTGTAAAGCTGCTTTGAAACGATATGTATTGTGAAAAGCGTAGAGATGATAAAATTGGTGTTATATGATCATATTTTCTTGACCTGGTAAGAACTCTAGCAGCTGCATTTTGTACTAATTGTAACTTATTTATTGAGGAAGCAGGGCAACCAGCTAATAATGCATTACAGTAATCTAGTCGAGACGTCATGAAAGCATGAACTAACTTTTCTGCATCAGAAATAGATAACATATTCCGTATCTTAGCAATGTTTCTGAGGTGGAAGAAGGCTGTTTTTGTAACATATGAAATATGATTTTCAAAGGACAAGTTGCTGTCTAATATAACACCCAGGTCTTTAACTGTCGAGGATGGAGTAACAGTACATCCTTCTAAATGCAGATTGTAGTCTGAGAGATTCTGTGTACAGGTTTTTGGCCCAATAAGTAATACTTCAGTCTTATCTGAATTTAATAGAAGAAAATTACTAGTCATCCAATGTTTTACTTCTTTAACACACTCTGTCAGATTGGATAATTTAGAGATTTCATCTGGTTGTGTTGAAATATATAATTGAGTATCATTGGCATAGCAGTGGAAACTAATTCCATGTTTTCTTATAATATTGCCGAGTGGCAGCATGTAGATTGAAAATAGCAGAGGGCCTAACACTGATCCTTGCGGCACTCCGTAATTTACTATCGTTATATTACATTTTTCCCTGTTTAGATTGTGACGGTCTGATAGGTACGACCTAAACCACCGTAATGCCTGGCCCTGAATACCAGTATAATTTTGTAGTCGGTCTAGGAGTATTTTATGATCTATAGTGTCGAACGCAGCACTGAGATCAAGTAACACTAGTATTGAGATACAGCCTTGGTCAGAAGCTAGAAGTAAGTCATTTGTAATTTTAACGAGTGCAGTTTCTGTGCTAAGATGAGATCTGAATCCTGACTGAAATTTTTCATAGATAGCGTTTTTTTGCATATAAACGCATGCAAATATAGTAATATAAATATAGTTATATAGTTTATAAAGTTATAAATATGGATATTTTTCTTACAAAAACAGATCGCTTCACTTCAGAAGCCCTTTATTATATCTTGCAAGTAAAGATTATTTTTTATTGGATTTCTTTTATGATGGATGGATGCGCTTTTTTGGGCTTAAAAAAAAATAAAAAATAAAATAAAATAAAATAAAATAAAAAAATGGTACCATTCACTTCCAATTTTAAAGCTTGGAAGAGTCAGAATATTTTTGTAATATAACTCTGTGTTTGTGTTTGGCTGAAAGAAGAAAGTCATATACATCTAGGATGGCTTGAGGGTGAGTAAATTATGGGAAAATTTTCATTTTTGGGTGAACTAACCCTTTACGCACACTTAAGCCTTGTATTTCATTAAAGGGTTAGTTCACCCAAAAAATGAAAATTCTGTCATTAATTACTCACCCTCATGTCGTTCCACACCCGTAAGACCTTTGTTCATCTTCAGAACACAAATTAAGATATTTTTGATAAAATCTAATGGCTCATGTTCATGTGACTACAGTGGTTTAACCTTAATGTTATGAAGCAATGAGAATACTTTTTGTGCGCCAAAAAAACAAAAAAATGACTATATGTATATCCAACTATATCCAACTATATGTAGTGATGGGCGATTTCAAAACACTGCTTCATGAAGCTTAGAAGCTTTACGAAACTTTTGTTTCTAATCAGTGGTTCGGAGCGCGTATCAAACTGCCAAAGTCACATGATTTCAGTAAACGAGGCTTCGTTAAGTCATAAGTGTTTCGAAATTTCAATGGTTCACCACTGGGGGTGTGACTTTAGCAGTTTGGCAGTTTATCAAAAATATCTTAATTTGTGTTCTGAAGATGAACGAAGGTCTTACGGGTGTGGAACGACATGAGGGTGCGTCATTAATGACAGAATTTTCATTTTTGGGTGAACTAACCCTTTAATATTATATTATCTGCAAGTACAGTTTTTTTTTTTTTTTTTTTGTAATTAATTAATTTTGGAACTCTTCTTTTTCACTAAGGCCCTTGTTACACATTCACAGAAAATAACAACTGAATCATACAAAAATGCTTCTGGATTGTCAGAGCCCAAAACATGGTATAGTGCGATGCCCCATGAGGAAATGGATCATCAAAATGTCACTTGTTTATGACTGATTCATAGAATTGCATAGATTCTCTAGTGAGGCATGATCCACAGGGTACATCACAACATTCAAACCCCCCTCACCCTGTGATATTCTAACGGATGCAGAGCTTACACAGTAGGCTAATTGTAGCACAGCAGTCCAGACTCTATTTTCAGCCATCTCTAGTGAGGAGCCAAAGCTTCTCCAGCCTGAATATAGCAGTAGTGATTCCCATCAAGGGGCCGTTGCTGTCTTGAAACTAGCTGCTCTTGAAAAGAACTCAGAATAGAGCAGAATATGAGGTTCTTGTCTCCCGAGAGTACAGTTAACTGTGCCACAGGCCTTCAGAGGGGAGCGGTTGAATAAGTGAGATCTGAAAACAGGTGCTCTGTGTTTGTAACATGTTTCAACTCAGAGAGGTGGACACAGATGTTGAGAGCTGCTTCGGCACTGTAAGTCTGAAGTTTAATCATAGATCTGCAGAAGTGGAATATATATATATATATATATATATATATATATATATATGTGTGAAATTCAAATAGAAAACAGATATTTTAAATTGTAAAAATATTTCACAATATTACTGTTTTTTTCTGTGTTTTGGATCAAATAAATGAAGCCTTGGTGAGCAGAAGAGACTTCTTTTAAAAACATTAAAAATTCTTACAGTCAAAAAACTTTTGACCGGTAGTGTATATAATGTCTTACAAGAAGAATTCTCATCTTAAAATTGTTCAGCGAGTAAGTAAGTCAAATATGTGTTAATTCTGGGGTGGCTTTCTGGTTATTTAATGCTAAAAGCTAATATTTGTTAGGAGGCACAGCTTGTTTTGTGATCAGCCATCTTTGGTACCTCATGGTTAAGTCTAGAAGAATTAAAGTGGTTTTAAAGATGATCAGTAAATAACCTGCACCATATCAGTTAACTGCTGACAACTTTGATTTTTATGTATAGTAGAAATTGCATCAGCTGCTATTGGATATTTATTATATAAGTTACCCAGGTGAAAAAAGTACACTTCTATAATGTACTTAAAGTGCTCTATTTTCGCATACTAATTTTGTACTTAATATACTTAAAATTCTTCTTTAGTACTTCTTAAGATAATCTTCATAATATTCAAGTGTACTCAACTGTGCTATTTTGAGAAATCATGAAATATGAACTAAAATGTCCTTTTAATATGTTATCTCTGTATTTAAAAAATGTATTTAGAGACTACTTGTAGTACACTATGGGTTCAAATGTACTATAAGTGGTATCTAAATATATTTTTAAATACAGAGATAGTATATTAAAAGCACATTTTAGTTCATATTTCATGGTGTCTCTTATAATAGCACAGTTGAGTACACTTAGATGTTCTTTAGATTATCTGAAGAAGTACTAAAGAAGAATTTTTAGTATATTAAGTACAAAATTAGTGCACTTTAAGTACACTATAGAGCTGTACTTTTTTTCACCCGGGTAGTTTAGTTTATTACCATTTTGTGCGTTGATCAATGTTTAGGTGAATAAAAACCTACATTAAATCTGCTCATTATATAAAGTGATCGTGTCTCTTCAGAAAACTTCATTTATTAAACTGCTTTATTTATTTAAACATGACTTGATTAAACTGCTTGATTCATATGGATTACTTTTATGGTGTCTTTTTGAAGATTAAAAGTTTTGATGGAATGGTCTATCAATGGAGGGACAGAATTCTCTCAAATTTCATTAAAATATCTTTGTTTGCATTTCAAAGATGAATGAAAGCCTTATTGGTTCGGAAGAGCATGAGAGTGAGTAGTTGATGTGAGAAGTTTTATTTTTGGGTGAACTGTACCTTTAATGACAGCGTACACGACACGTTTTACTACTGTATTTTCCTGAATAATAATCATGTTTGTTATCATCTGAAACATGTCCGACTTATATTCCAAAGCGACTTTTCATGAATCAATTAATGTTAAACATGTAAAGTGCACACAGTTGGATTTATGCCGAATGAGAGAGATATGTGAGCTTAAGTTTATTTGTATAGCGCATTTAGTTTCTGTTTTGCTTTAAATAAATTTATTTAGGCTTGGTGTTTGTTGTTTATAATGAATGACATTATAATTTGATTTATATATTTTTCATTGTTTTGTTCTGAATATTGTTAAATTTAAAGGCACAATATGTAATTTTCGCCACTAGAGGTCGCTTATTCAAAACATGCGTAACTTGATGACGCCTTGATTTAATTTAAATCATGGGAGGTGTTGTCTTCACGTCTACAGCCGGTGGAAAAGAATCCGATGGCAATCGTGCAGAAACCATGTTCATGGATGAGCTAATGTATCAAAGATTTATTAACATTACTGTATGAAACAAGGGCGGAGCTACGGGTGGTGACAGCTTGCCCACCCAGTCAGATCCAGGGAAATATATATATTATATGGGCGTCGGAACCATTGTAACCATTGTACTTTTTAAGACCAATATTGGACCCACTCATTTTTACCGTCTCTAATTCAGCATTTGTCTAATCCCCCCAGGTGATGCTAGTCCACAAACCACCAACAGAACATAAAAAATATAAAAAAATAAAGATCGTTTTTAAAACATCGCCAAGTAAAACGCGTTTATAAAGAAATGTCTCTTTACGACCACAACAAACGGGATACTTTTCAGACGCGCATTCCACCTTCGCCTCAGCGCCAGGCGCAAGTCAAACGAGCGCGGAAAAGCTAGCTTCAGTTGAACAACAGTGAACTGCGGTCAGATGAGATGTTGTCAGGCTATATCAGTAAAGCTCCAATCAGCCGTTAGGCTATAGCCTACTGTGCTCGAGGCGCGAACTCAAGAATTGCTCGCGCAAATGCGGTGGCGTGCGCTGCATATTACTTTAATTATATCTTAACTAAAGCGCAAAAGAAGCTACGGGCATGCACCGTCGTTATTTTGTTGTAAATGAAGTCATGAAATGACCAAACATGCGATTAAAGCTGCTTCAAAACTGTGCATGTATGTATTTGTTGACATGGTTTTAAAGCTATTGTTATCCAATTTGTTGGCCTTAAAACGTCTTAAAATGCATATATGTACACCAAGGAATTCAAAATTTTCATTTTGTAACCTCAGTAATTATGAAACCCTGCGTACGGCCCTGCTTCTTTTCTATCGAACGAAATCAAAGGTAAACGTGTATTCCTCCAGTTGTGCGCGCTTTGGGACTAAACTTTGTATGCACTGTGTGATCAAAGTGTGAAAATAAATGGGAGCAAAAATGCGACTGAATGTAAAGGTTTGTGTCTCGTTGTTCTATTAAAAAAAATCAATAACTACCGATTGATTGGCATTTTATCTATCTATCTATCTATCTATCTAGTGTTGCACGATATACCGGTACTAGAAAGGTATCGCGATACCCTGCTTTTAAAAACGGTACGGTTCTTCATTTTATTAGTACCGGTACTTTGAGTGCCAGCTGTATTTCCTAATGTGCGACAGCAGGGGGCAGTGTGCGTGCAGCGCGCTGCTTCAAAGGCACATTGTGTTTATTCCTCTCAACTGCGCAACGGCTTTAATGGTGACGAAACGAGAGGTATGGTTGCAAATACAGGTGCTTTTGCAGACCGTCCACAAATTGTTGAGAAAGCAGATGCACAAAGCAAAATATGGCATTATTTTGCTTACATTGCCGACAGTCAGGGCAAGCCCACGGACACCACAAAGCCCGTCTGCAAAAGATGTTACAAAATAACGCAAGCGAAGGGAGCATCCAACTTGGCAAAGCATCTCGCCGACAAACATCCCGATTTGTACAAAGAATTTAAAGAGCGACAGGTTAGTGAATGTGATACCAGCATTATGTTTATGCTCTCAAAAATTAAATGAGTGTTATTTATATTACTCATGCAAGCAGACATCCGCAAAGAGGTGTATTATTGAGTCTAAAAAGTGATATCTGGTTGCTAAAATAAAATTAATTTTAAAAAACATAAATATGTGAAGGGAATATACAGTTATATTAAACCAATTTATGCTTTAATAACATTGCTCTAATTACATTATATTATTGCTCTAATTCCAATCACACAATTCGTTATTTACGTGCAGTTAGTGAAGGAGGGATAGGCGGAATTGCGCTGAATGACACACAACAGAAGCGCTCTCTCTCTCTGTCGCGCGCGCGATCAGTTCTCCTCGCGCCTGAATAGTCAAATACACGTGCACACAGATGTCTAAATGTCCATCGTGTGGAGTATCTCGCGTGAATACAGTCGGTTATGGCTTAAGTGGACGTAAACAGGTGGGTAATAACTGGATATGCGTCAGTTACGTCCATGCATTCAGCAGCCCAATTAAATAGGCCTGTCCATCATTAATGTTAATCAAACAACAAAAGATGTTAAATAAATGTAGGCTATATGTTAAATAAACCTAGTGTATCTGAAAAAAGATTATTTTTAATTTACTGTTGTTTTTGTAATTTGCTTCTTTGTTCTTTTATATAGCCTAACACAAATAACTTGCTTACATGTATAAAAAAAAAACAACAAAACAAAAAAAAAAAACAGGAAAAAAGCATAATAGCACATAATTTACAATTTTACTGAGCATGAAAATAATAAAAAACATATATATATTAAATCTAACTCTAACTTCATGGCAATGAAGCTCAAATCCAGAATTTTCAGCTGCACACTGGTGAAGAAAGAAGTTCTGTCATATGTTATTTATTTACTTTTCCTACTGTTTTAGGTTTTTGCCATAGTATCGTTTAAGTATCGGTATCGTGATACTGAAGTTGGGTATCGTATCGAAGTCAAAATTTTGGTATCGTGACAACACTATATCTATCTATCTATCTATATATAAATTGCATAAACAAAAATTTGGAGGGAGGACCCACCCACATTATTTTTGCTTCCAACGCCCATGGATCGCCTCTTTTTAACACAGACACGAATTTCTTATCGAATGGAGATGTTTCTTTCTTTTAGGTAGCCTACAATTATTCGCGGTGTTCATTTTTGAGACGTTTCAGAAAGATTCTCCCAGAAAAAGCACCCTGTTTTTTATTTATTTTATTTTACAAAGGTACAAGGTTTTGTTGTTATTGTGAGCGTACACGAATAAAAGTAGACCATTTGTAGTCTTGACGAAAGACTTGTTGTTTCTTTCATGAGGAAAAAATCCATCAGAACGCGCCGGCGCGTTCGTCGGCCAGAGTGATAAAAATGGCCAATTTAGTTTCATATTTATATTTAAATATTAGGCTATAGAGCCTATATTATTTGTTAAATTTCACCTATGTTGATTATGAAAAGTGAATAGCATGACGGATGCGCAATGTCGGGAGACATGCAGCTGGTCAGACATGAGTTTGACCACTTCATTAAGTTTTGTTTTATAGTAAGCCTTTCTTTAATGTGAATTTCGTTTTGTAGAAATTGTATCTTAATTTCAATCACTGTTTCATCAACCAATTGCCTATATTTAATAAATAGGAAGAAAACCAAAAACGTCGGGTGGAATGTATTGAAGTGATCAGGTTAATGTGTGAGCGTTTGTCACAAGTTTCAAATCAGTATTGATTTTTTTTTTTTTTTTTTTTTTTTTATCGTAAGCTGACTTTTTTGTTATTTTTATTTATCCATATAGCTGCCTGTTACCATGCCAGGTTATTTCCAAATATGTGATTATTATTATTATTAGGTTATTTTTTTAATCGGTTGGTGCTGTTGGTTCAGGTTGTAACTGCAGTTTTGTCTTGTTCTTATCTCGTAGATTTACTTGAATTGATATTGTCACGTAATATTATATTAAATAACGTAATTTGAACTTGCCATACCTTGACTTTTTGTGAATTGACACCACTTAGAGACTGTCCATCATTTTTTCCCCCTCCCAAATTAAGCCAGTTGAAAAACATGGGATGATGCGAATTATTCTGGCCCACCCACACTTTTAGAGGCCCACCCACCATCCACTTTCTGCCTCCGCCACTGGTATGAAACAGGGTGCGGCTGAAAGCCGTTGGAGCAGAACGAGGCCGTTGGAGAGATTGCTAATGAGAGACAAGTGCGACACGCAGCTCGAGAGAAGTGGAGCTTTTATTATGACACAGACGAGCGCTTTATGCTTTTTCCGGTCAAGCGTATGTGGGGTAACACAGTGCATATTAGACATATTTGTGTGTTGAAAGTTGTTATAATGCTACTCTGTGCATTCGTTTGGCAGCCGCTATGAGACACTTGTTGCACACTGCAGTAAACTAGATTGATATTAGTCATGGAAAAACATGGCGGTAAATCAAGAAAACGAGATTTAAACAATAATGCTGCGTTCCAGGCAACCCGTAACCTGTATTTTTCCAACCTTCTACCCGTGAAAGTGCACTGGAACGACAGTCAAACCCGTGACTAGGGCTGGGCGATATATCGCATGCGATTGTCACGCGCATTTTGTCAGTAAAGCCGGTTCCCTGATTGCCGCTAAATCGCCATCACCTGCTTTCAAATGGAGCGGCATTTAATAGACAGAGCCGTAGATCACTGATAAGCCACGCAATATCGCGTTCATATCGCAGATATATCGCCTTCGATAATGAACGCGATATTGCGTGGCTTATCAGTGAACTACGGCTCTGTCTATTAAATGCCGCTCCGTTTGAAAGCAGGTGATGGCGATTTAGCGGCAATCAGGGAACCGGCTTTACTGACGAAATGCGCGTGACAAAAGCATTCGATATATCGCCCAGCCCTACTTCCCACCATGAACTCGTAATAGATAGATGTACTCCCAGTTTTACGTTATTTTACCGTGCACTTGAATAAACACCGCACCTGTATGGGGCTGCCATTGTTGTTTCGCGGGTTATGCACAGGAAGTACATCTATCTAGTACGAGCGCTGGTGTCACATAGCCTGCGAAACAACAATGGCAGCCCCTACAGGTGCGGTGTTTATTCAAGTGCACGGTAAAATAAAAGGTATAACAGCTTCTCTTGCCTTATGTGCTGATTTTCCTCCCTTTCCCTCAAATAAGCAAGGAGTAAGCACCTTTGGCGATAGAAATAATTGTAACTGAGCATAAGCCCCGTATGGTCTGCCATGCTGGTTTGTTTACACTCAGGCAGTTTGGCGTGAATTGCCTGGAATGCAACAAAGTCGTAAGTCGTGGTTTGAAGTCGCAACTTACGGGCTCAAAAACTTGCCTGAAACGCAGCATAAGACTTACTGTGTTGAGCTATATAACATGATTAGATTTCTGTCGATGAATGTATCCAAACAGTTGCTCACCTGTCTAATAAAGCACAAAATATATTAAAGTGTCTTTTGCGTTTCCATGGTGTCTACAAAATAAAACTGGAAATCGAGAATGATGTCACTGATAGGCGATGCACAGACACGGTCCGTGTCCTGGTTAAAATTGCATATTTCTTTGGATTTAAAGGGGTGGTTCAGTGGTTTTTTTCTAGGCTTGATTGTGTTTTTGGGGTGCAGTTTTACATGTCTCAATGCTTCGTTTTTTTGAAAACGCTGTATTTTTCATATATTTTAGCTTTATTCTACACCTCTGTTTCCACTGTCATATGAACGGCTCGTTTGACTTCCTGCTTCTATGAAGCCACTCCCTCCGAAATACGCTATGTGCTCAGATTGGTTAGCGGGCCCAGTGTAATCCAGAGCCATCGTGATTCGCTGAAGCGTCCGGAAACGCCACGCCCTTTACCATTTGTTACCGGTTACGTGCACTTCAGTTATATTGTATGCTCAATTTGATTATATTGCTGTATCAAACTGAGCCCGAATCAGACCCAGATGAAGAGCAATCGTGGCTTTTAAAGGACGTTTATGAATGGTATTTCATTTAGCATTTGTGTCAAAGTGTTTAGATATGCTGTCACTGCTGCTTGTTAGCTTTCAATATACAGTTTTATCCTGATTAAAGCTTTACTGTACACTGTAAAAAATGACCGTGATTTTAACAGTAAAAGACTGTAAAAATGCTGCGGTGAAAAACTGTTGATTGGTTTACAGAAAGTTTCCGTACTATATACGGTGAATAACTGTAATAGATCTAATGGTACATTTAATGTAATTTTACGGTAAAATACCATTAAATTCACAGTTTTTGGAAGTGAAAAATAACAATTCATTGTAAAATTTACAGTGAAAAACCGTATATTGACATTCCCACAATTCCCTGCGTGATACTTCACATTTGATATATTTTCGTTGAAATAACTCTGTTTCTTCTTAGTTTTTCTCATTTTTTTCTAATCAGTTATGTACATTAGGGTTTTATGTTACATCTAATGTTGTTAAATTAATGTTTATTGCATTTTTAAAATTTCATGCATGTTACCATGATGGTGTTTAGTGTGTGTGTGAATGACACTGTGTGCACCTTCTATATATTAGTATTGTGCTTCTCAGCTTGTGGAAAAGCTGCTTGTGATGAACTTTGATTCATCATGTGACTCTCATCACCACTGTGTTTGGTGACTGTCAGTGTATTATAAAGGTACAAAACAGATATTAGTACTTCATTAGGTTGGTAAATTAACATTATATCAGGTAATGAAATACGTTATTTTACCGTAAATTTAACAGATTTAAAATGTAAAATTCACATGTAACTCCGTAAGTATGTTTACGGTTTGATGTCATTTTTACAGTATTGTTCTGGTAACCACAGCTGCCGGTATTTTTCCGTAGAAACAACGGGATTTTTTTTACAGTGTAGCCGAATACATGACTAAGTAGTCGCATTTTTGTAAAGGTAGTGTTTAATTTATAGCATGAACAACTGTTTGTCTGTGAACATAGACGTTTGTTGGTGTTTGTTGGAGAAGTATGCACTATAATACAGCTAACTGGCTAGCGAAGCAAAAACAAGTTGCTCTTTGTATATGTCCTTGATGCAACCAAAAAATAGCAACAGAACAATATGTTTAAAAGACATGTACAAACAATAAAACCTATCTACAGTTTGAAGCCAATAAACAGCAGCTTCTGCTTTTAAAGTGGGAACTGCTCCATCTTTCAGTAAAAGCCTAGCTTTGTGCAAATCCAGCATTGAACTCGTGTAGATTCTGGACGCTGTCTTCAGCGCCGCATCCAGTGTAGAAAATATCACAGATTATAATGGGTTCTATTATCTTTTGACGCGCCGCTCGTGTCTGGTGTACACAACTCTTCCGCTTTCATTATGCTGTGCCACATGGCCTCGCCCACTTTGTTGCGTGTTCCCGGGGGCGTGTTTTGCAGGGTTTATGATGTCACCAACCCGGGATGAAGCTCGTTGTAGTCCAAACCAGTCGTTTTTGTAGGCAATAAACTGCCATAACTTTAAAAGACAATATCTCCGTTTGCATTGAACTTTCAGCGCTGTAACTTTGTAGATATTGTTTATGCTCAAGCAGCAACATTACACATTAACTAAAGTTAAAAAAGTGAAATCGCATTGAACCACCCCTTTAAACGTTCTTGGAAACATTTGGGATAATGTAAGTACACAAGTCAACAAAATATATATCATTGTTCTAGTGGCTTTTGGATATTTTAATCCAAAAATCAAACATATTGTGCCTTTTAAAGGATATTTAGTGAAGTGAGAAAAAAAACACATTTATAGTTTGTAAAGGTTCCTCTTTTTACCGGTATTTTACATTATTTCTGAATGTTTTTTCATTCATCAATGCAACTTTGACCTAGAGTGACTTATAATAATCAAGTGCGACTTGTTTTCCAGAAAATACGGTACTTTATTTGGACTTCTTTCCACGAGAAACACAGTACCATTTGGTGGGAATTGATTTTAGCCAGGATTTGACAGGAGGGGGTGAAAGATAGGATATGATATACAGTATTATTAACTAAACAGGCATGTTTGTGTGTGTTCTGTGATGGTGCATTTGTGACTCTCAGTGGCATTGGGGTCAGTTGGCAGTGATTCATTTGCAGTCACTAAGATAGAACGGAACATCAGTGACTCACAGCAGGGCACTAACACATAACGTCACAGTGCATGTGTTACAGAGAGACTATTTTGAGGGGCTGACTGCGTTGTCTGATTGTGTTTGGGAGGATCATTTTGCATAGTACTGTGACAAATATATTTCCTGAACGACAGATTTTGCACCATCATTGCCAAGGCTGGACTGTAGGAGCCATGCATGCACAATGTTCAGATTTGTCTTAGATTAACTCGCACAGGATTTCTGTTCACCTCTTTTCTATTCTCTCGGTGTTCTTGTCCTCATGAGACTTCCAGCTCATCCTTCTCTCAGTTTGCTCTCTTTCTCTGCTTTGCCTCATTCTCTCTTCCTCTCGCTGACTGTGTCTTCTCGCAGTATGGGTGATTGGAGCTAGTCTGTCTCTGAGCGGGTTTGTTTGCGTATTGGGGTCTGTTCTCCCCTCTGGTCCTGAAAGACCTTTTCACAGAATCGCACTATGATGCTTCATGTCTGCAATGCTGAATGAGAAATGGCTTGTTTGCATTGTGAGCTCTCATGTTTGATATTTCGAGTGCTCTCATATCATCATTTTTTCAATTATTTTATTTTTTATCTTTTTCCCTGAGGACCACTTATACTGTAAAGTTAGGTAACAAGGTTTTACATGAATATTTTCCGCCTTCTCTGTCTGGCTCTTGAAATGATAACGGCTGTTGTTTACTACTGTACCTTTAAGACTTCTATGCAAATGCTCTTTTTTATGTGAATAAGTAAAGAAAAAAGCCTTTCACGAATGACTGTCCTGCTAGTTTGTGAACTGTGGCATCTAAAGCAGCAGACAGAGAAATATAAGTACATTTTATGCTTTTAAGAGCCTCCCAAAGTAAGTAAATCCTGTGAACACTTAATTGTACTGAATATGCACTTCTAGTGTACTTCAGACCTTGAAAGTTATTTCCTAAGCTGTTTTTTCGTTGTCAGCTCAAAGAGTCAAGAAATTGGGAAGCCTTCAAGCTTTCAGAGATCCTCAACAACTTTCCTTGTGATTGGAAGATTGGATTTTCTTCTGAATGGGTGTTTAGACATATATTCAAATATTTGTTGTCTATTGTGTGACATGAAGGAATTGGCTTCAGAGAAATCATAATCAAATACATTTTTCCTCTGAATCTTAGATTTATTTTAACAGTTTATAGGGCAATTCAGAAGTGTTGGTCGCATATATTTTTAACAGTCAGGATGTGGCTTGAAGAAAAAGAAGAAACACAGCAAGTTGTGAACAGCATGAATTATTCAAATAGTGTAATTTGCCATAATAAAATCAAAAACAAAAACAGTGTGCAACAGAGATTCAGAGTAAAATAATGAGCCTTTAGAACAAAGGTCTCTGTTTGTGTGTTGGACACCACTGAACAAAGCTAAATATTGTCTGGCCCTTTACAAAGACTGTATACACACAAAATAACAGCTGCACAATGAGGGAAAATAAAACATAAAAACAGAACATAAACTCTACTGACTGAACTGAACGCTTAACTACTTTAATTTGCACAAACAGTCCAACGACACCTACTTTGGCATGTTTGGCACACAGTAGACCTTATTTTGTGGATTTTATTACAGTTACAGTACATCTGATGTGACTGTTGTACCCCCAGTAAACGAATACCATGGTATTTAAAATTCAATGCTGACTATATCAATGATTTAAACTCTATGCTTTGATAAACTGATACATGAACATGCTGTTCCAGCAGCTAAAATATCATGAATCATTTGGATGAAAACACAATATACAACACCTAGTGAAACCTGAGGTTGTTGGAGTGCAGCGTTTCAGTGGAACGAAATGATTTTGTGACATTTCTTTATCTCATATATTATTTACTTATTTATTCATGGCCTGGCACATTGAAATGGTTTACTATAGTCACACCAGTGATGGCTGGTGCTTATCAAGTGGGGGGAGCCCATGTTACTTATGAATGGAAAAATTGCATATACATACAGTATATCTCTCTCTTTTTTTTTAATTTGTTGCATGCAATGTTGCTTCTAAAGCATCTGCTTCTCAAACTCTGAAAAGTGAAATTGCTTAATAAAAATAGTTGACCAAGCTCAATACTGTATTTAAAAAAATATTTACAGACATGCAAGAAATAAGATTATGGACAATTAAATGTGTTACGACACCGTCTAATTGCTTGACTATATCTGAGGACTTTCCTGGCTATTGATTATGTTAATAATTAATTGATTCTATTAATTTTATATATATTTATTTATCATATAATAAATCATGTAATTTATTTATATTCATCATTCAAAAGTTTGGGGTCAGGAAGATTTTTGTATTTTTAAAGAAATGGATACCTTTATTTAGCAAGGATGCATTATATTGATGAAAAGTGATTAGGGCTGCAACAACTAGTTGATAATGAAAATCATTGACAACAAATGTCATTAGTGATTAGTCTCAACTGCCAACCTTGCACGCAAAACTTCCTCTAGTCGCATCAAATTAGTAATTACAAGACTGAATAATGATTTCAATGGACAAAATGCATCTAAAAATAGTGGAGGCAACAGAAGGAGCTGCTGCGGGAAAGGTATGTGTTCCAAAACATGAGAATTCTTTATTTTAAGCTTCAAGCTAATGCATTAGTGTAATGTTTAACATGGCTTGCCCTGTCAGGCGCTTTGACAAATGCGGGTGCTGTTCAATAGTTTGTAAGTTTCTAAACTTTCATTTTACCATTATAACCTTATCTGTAAGCACTCAAAAAAAAAAAAAAAGAATTGTTGGATTTACTTAAAAAAGAAGTGTCAAATGGTTCCACGCAACTATATTGAGTAATTTGTACAAATAACAATTTAGTTGCACTCAAAAAATAACTCATTGAACGAACTCAGTTGAATTGAGAGCAGGATTTCTATCCTAAACTTTCATATATGAGGCTCACAGCCTAAACACGACAACACTTTTCTGCATAATGGTAACCACAAAATTCAAAAACATTACAGAAACTCCTCTAAATGTCCAACATAAATGATCATTAAACACTAACATAAACTAACAACATCTTTCCCTTTACTAAAAAACACTCAAAATAACACTTTAATCCCTAAATTTACTCTCCTAATACAGTCCCTTGCAAAGCATGCTGGGAACTACGGATCCACTGCCCAGTTAGTTATGTCAACATTAATTTGTGTGTTTCACTCAGCAATGTTAAGTTGACTGAACAAACACTTACTAAGTAAAGCTGACAATACTCATTTTTAGTAGAAACAACGCAGTTAGATTACGTTCATGTAGTTACATGAGTTTTTTTAAAGGTGCCCTAGAACCAGTTTTTACAAGATGTAATATAAGTCTAAGGTGTCCCCTGAATGTGTCTGTGACGTTTCAGCTCAAAATACCCCATAGATTTTTTTTAATGAATTTTTTTAACTGCCTATTTTGGGGCATTATTAACTATGCACCGATTCAGGCTGCGGCCCCTTTAAATCTCACGCTCCCCGCCCCCGAGCTCTCGACTATAATACAGTGCATTTACAAAGTTCACACAGCTAATATAACCCTCAAATGGATCTTTACAAGATGTTCGTCATGCATACTGCATGCATGCGTCAGATCATGTGAGTATAGTATTTATTTGGATGTTTACATTTGATTCTGAATGACTTTGAGGCTGTGCTTCGTGGCTAAAGCTAACATTACACACTGTTGGAGAGATTTATAAAGAATGAAGTTGTGTTTATGAATTATACAGACTGCAAGTGTTTAAAAATGAAAATAGCGACGGCTCTTGTCTCCGTGAATACAGTAATAAACGATGGTAACTTTAACCACATTTAACAGTACATTAGCAACATGCTAACGAAACATTTATAAAGACAATTTACAAATATCACTAAAAATATCATGTAATCATAGATCATGTCAGTTATTATTGCTCCATCTGCCATTTTTCGCTGTTGTCCTTGCTTGCTTACCTAGTCTGATGATTCAGCTGTGCACATCCAGACGTTAATACTGGCTTGTGTAATGCCTTGAACATGGGGTGGCATATGCAAATATTGGGGTCATACATATTAATGATCCCAACTGTTACGTAACAGTCGGTGTTATGTTGAGATTCGCTTGTTCTTCAGAGGTCTTTTAAACAAATGAGATTTACACAAGAAGGAGGAAACAATGGAGTTTGAGACTCGCTGTATGTCATTTCCATGTACTGAACTCTTGTTATTCAACTATGCCAAGGTAAATTCAATTTTTGATTCTAGGGCACCTTTAAGTAATGTGTACAAGTGTGGTTTGAGTGAAACTAACAACAGTGAAAGTTCATTTTTTTGAGTGAGTGTAACAAATTCATGTGAGGACTATTTCTATTTTGCATGAAGGCTCGTCCTGACAGTCTGCGTTAAACTTCAGCGTGCGCATGCGCTTCAAACAGACGGATAATTAGGGACAACAGCGAGTACTATTACTGTGTCCATGACCATACTAGTGAATGTGTGTTCCTGCAGAACATTCCTCTTATCTGTTAACACTGAGTTTGTGTTTTTTCTTTATTATCTTTATCATTATTATCTGTAGGGATTTAAACTGCCCTTTTGCTTTATAGCTCGTTTGCACATAGCTCTTTTGCATATAGATATTCACTATATATGTTTTTTTATAGCATTCAGTTGGCACATTTGCTTGAAGGACACAGCATTGGGCAGCATGTAGAATAGTGTGTTTTGTCAATAAAATAAGAAAATTGGTCTTTTTATCCAATTAATCACAGAAATAATTAGCCAACTTTGATAATCGATTATCAAAATAATCATTAGTTGCAGCCCTAAAAGTGATAGTAAAAACATTTATGTAGCAACATATTTCTAATTCAATTAAAAGCTGTACTTTTGAACTTCCTATTCATCAGAGAATTCAAAAAACATCATGGTTTCCACAAAAATATGAAGCAGCACAACTGTTTTTTTCGACACTGATAATAATAAAAAATGTTTCTTGAGCAGCAAATCAGCATGTTAGAATGATTTCTAAAGGATCATGTGACACTAAAGACTGAAGTCATGATGCTGAAAATTCAGCTTTGATCACAGGAATAAATTACATTTCTAAATATATTCAAATAGAAAATAGTTATTTGAAATTGTAATAATATTTCACAATTATTACTTAATATTTTACTGTTTTTACAGTATTTTAAATACTTTTTAAAAAACATTAGAAAATTGTACAGGCCGCAGGCTTTTGATGTGTATGTTAAGCCAGCTGCTATTAAAACTGCAAATGTCATGAACAATGAACACCTGCAGTGTGTCATGACAGAATATGTCAGTGGCAACTCCATCACATAAGCTGCAGTCAAAAATATGGCAGCAAGTTAAGAAATAGTACCAGTCTATATAAATGACCATCCAGAGTTTCACTCCCAGGAGCCTTAAGTGTCTGAGCAAGTCTTGACAGATGGATTTATGGGTTTCACACTTTCACCGGTAGACCTCGTGTCACCCAGCGTACGGGGCTGAGTTAAGGGTCAGAGGCGTGCAGACCTGACTGCACAAGTGTGAAGAGAAACCCCCTGACACATGCCATGCCAGTTCCTCTGAGTCCTTCTCAGCCATAAGGTTAAAAACAGACCGGCCACAGGGAACTACCATAGCAGTAATTGAAGACCACCTACATAGTGTTGTAAATAGAGTCTGAGAGTTGCTATGGTTATTCAAAAGGTCAGGTTGTGTGGGGAAAGTAAATCTGTTATATCTGTTATAATGATTTGAATAGTACTGCTTTATGCATCAAACTGCCAAGATCTTATAAAGTAGTTGTGTGCACTGTCTGATATGTGACAGGAAGGGAACTCTCCGGTCTGTCTGTGAATGTGATGTGGGGCGTGTGATTGCAAGATCATTTCAGCTGGGAGAGATTGGATCCCTTCACAAATAGCAAAATTTTATTGCTTTTACTATACTAGCCAATTTTATTAACTCAGATGCTGGCCACTACTGTCACATCAAAACTGGGTTGCTGCTGTCAAAGACAAGCCATGGCAACTCACAACAGATGTCATAGACTAGGGGCGTGGCTTGGTGCGGGCGGAAACAAATCCTGATTGCTATTACACATTCATTTCTACACTGTAAAAACAAAGTTGCTGCCTTACATTTTAAAGTACAGTCAACTTGGCTATATAAGTCATTTCAACTTAAATTACATTAAATTGACTTAAAAATTAGTTGAATCTTGTATAACTTAAAAAAAAAAAAAGTTAATATTGCTTAACTTATTTTAATGAGTTAAAATAATGTGAAAAATGTTGTCATAACTTGATTGACAGTGTATGGAAGCTTGTTTCTGCCATGGAAAAAATATAAAAAAGGTAATTAAGACTTTTTATCTCTCAATTCTGACATTTTTCTCGCAATTGTGAGAAATAAACTAGCATTTGTGAGTTATTAAGTCATAATGAGTTATTAAGTCAGTATCTCAATTGCAAGATACTGTAAACTGAGATACTGTAAACTCACAATTATGAGAAAGTACGAATTGTGAGTTTCTCGCAATTCTGGCTTTTTTTGTTAGAAACTCTTTTTTCTTTAAACTCACAATTGCCAGCTATAAAGTCAGAATCGTTGGATCCAAACTCGCAATTGCAAGAAAAAAGTGAGAATTGAGACTTTTTTTCCTCAGAATTGTGAGATATAAACCTATAAATAGAATTGTGAGTTTAGGCTATTTCTCACAATTCTGACTTTTTTTTTTTAGGGTTTTAAAAAAGTAAAAAAAAGTCACAATTACCTTATTTTTTATTCTGTGGTGGAAACAAGCTCTCATATTTCTAAGGGGATGAATACACTGAAACTATTTACTTTGAAACAATTTTCACTCAGAAATTACTAGTAAATTTCACAAATAATTACACAGAAATGGCAAGTAACATGTTGAATTAATCATGGAATTTTGAAGTAGAATGATTGTAATTGTATGTTTTTTTTGTAAAACATACTCCTATACATTTTTGGTGGATTTATTTACTGTTTATTTTACTGTAATACAATATGCAAAACATTCAGTGTGTTATGACATCAAAGGTAGCAGAAGTGAGAAAATCTGAACATGACTTTTAAATGACCCTCAATGAAGAACGATGCCCTTGGTCCTCATTAATGGTGTAGTTTCAGCATCTACCAGTAGGAGCTAACTGGACGATGCTAACCTGCTAAACTTTGACCTCTTGGACTGTAACTATGGAAACGAGTCAAAGGGCACGACACTGTGCCATGGAAACAGTTCATAGGTGGCTTTGGTCTGACATCTGTACAGAATGCGATAGCCAGAGGCATGTTTGAGCTCGGAATGTCATTATCTTTAATGAGACTCGCAAATGTGTTGCTCTTTTCTTAAAGGCTATTTAGTTTAATTGCATTTACACTCTTGGTATTGGTCATACAGTAGGTCAGAGTAAACAATACATTGTTCACTCATAATTCACAACCCAATTTAAGAACTGTGAAATGTTAAAATGTAATATGTGGTGTGGAGAATAAGCAATATTGTGTGGAAAAAGCCATATATAGGCTATTATATGGAATAGAAATGCAATACTTCAAAGGAATTTTCCTGGAATGTCAACTGCATCATAAAAATCTGCTGCTTGCTGTGACTGATTATGATCTTCAATTTGACCCATCTAATTTCAGAGAAAAGCAATATCACATAATATTCCATCTCTTTCTATATGGGTGGACTTTATGTCACTTAAAGTTGCACACTAAACTGTTTTGGTGTTATATTTCTTGGAATTGAGCTATATTCATCATTTTGATATCAGAGTGTTGGGGAAACACAAAGCCATACAGAAACAGAATGAAACCACAATTAAGGCTTATAGGGGAATGATATTTTATGGTCCATGGTGCAAATCTTAGAATTTGTGATAAAAAATCATAAATAAACAATAACTAGCCACTGAAACTAAAATATGCACTTTTAACCTAAAATCTTTTGTTTCAGGAAAAACAAAAAAACACACAAACAAACAACAACAACAACAAAAACAGTCCACATCAAATATATATATATATATATATATATATATATATATATATATATATATATATATATATATATATATATATATATATATATATATTGTATTATATTTAGGGGTCTACTGGTTTATTGATGTGCTGTAATCTTATTAATCACACATTAAATTTTGCTGAGAAATTACCCCTAAAAGATCATTTAAAAATCATTATTGTGTGAAATGTGTCATTATTGTGTCATCATATAGACATTACAAAATGTAGCTGTAGAAAGAAATATTTAATTTAATTTAACAGAATTTATTACACAAACTTTTTGGCTACATGGCCATGATTTTTTTTCTTTTTTTTCAGAAGCTGCATCTGTAATGGTATTTAGATATATTTACAGACCAAAACAGTTTGGTTACCAACATTCTTCAAAATATTTTATTTTATGTTCTGCAAAAGAAAGAAAATCATACAGATTTGAAACAACACAAGGGTAACTAAATGTAAATAAACAGAATTTTCATTTTTGGGCAAACTATCCATACTCCTAAATACTCCTAAACTGTCTAAATAATAATAAAAAAAAAAAACTAAAAACTAAAAAAATAAAAAAATAAAAATAAATAAAAAACTGTAAAGTGAATCATTCATTCATTCAGGAATGAAGAAAATGGCTCTTTTTATGAATGGGCCATTGAATCATTGGTTCACCCGATTAGATGCTATTTACAAGTGACAATAGCAGCATTTTCTTAGTGATATGCTATTTACACCAGGTGAAAATAGAGAGATATTCTATTTACACCATATAAAAGTTTATATTGGCAGATACTATTTGCACCTCTGTATTTTTGTACATTTAACAATAATATCATAGAGTGTAAATGATTATATTTATTAAAATTATTAAATGGATGCTGACGTATTAGGAGAATAAAAACCCTCCCTACACCTTTCCCTAACTCTACCAAATAAACAATTTTAATATTATCAAACACTCGCTCGTAGTTTATTTAGTTTATTGTAATTGAAAATAAATGCAAGCTCGGCAAAAGGAGGATTCGAATCCGCTTTGATCGCATTAAAAGCAAAGTCGGCAAGCGTTACTCGATACTGCTGCGCCACTGAAGACATTGAATTCTGAGCATCTTTTTTAAAACTTGAGTGGCCCAACCAGACACTGGTGGGCAGAGCTAGTGTAAATAGTGTTTGCCAACAAGGGACGCTATTTGCACTTAGTGTAAACAGACACTGTGTTAAATTAATGTGTTAAATCAACAGCCCTAATTATGTTATGTTATATTATATTATTTAAATATAAATAATTAAATATTAAACAAAATATTAAATATTAAATTCTAACTTTACATGCAGAGACAACTAAAGCGAGCCGTTTGTACACAGATTTTCCTAAAAAGGCTCAGTGTTAGTGTGCATGTGCAAATGCGTACGTAAGATCATCAACTTGTCTGTATATCTCACATTTAGATAGTAGGCAACTTCCCTTAATCACAGTTATTGTCTAGTCTGTACTGATACTGTTTCTCTGTGACTTTCTTTGAAGTCGGTCCACTCTACATAATGTTGTTTAGACAAAATGGCCCCATGTCATAAACCGTTGTCATGGGAACACCACATTCGGCCCTGAGGCTTTGTATTATGAAGACGAAGGACAAGAGTACACACTGTGTTGTCAGGTCTGTCTCTTACATAAATGGATTATGCTTTGAATAAAACAAAAAAAAATTGATTACCTTCACTTCACAACAAGAAAGCCAATCATAAAACATGAAGAAAATGTGCAGAGTAATCATACGGCGAGCTAATAATGTTTTCTTGCTGTTCATTTTGGAATCGATTGTGATGGCGTCGGTTTTCGGGCCGTCCTCGGATGAGACTGTGCTCTGACTGAATCTTCTGAAAGTGTCTTTTGTGAGACTGCATGTGTCTTACCTGAAATCCATCAGGCGTACAGACAGAGTGATGCTCATTAAAGATGACAGCTATGTGTTTCTCTGTTCTTAGTTGTCATTTTCAGAGCCCACCACAAATAACAGGAGATGTCGGAGATGTCAATCAAAATGACACGGCGCTACAGAAATATTAATCTAAACCCTCAAAATCTTCAAAAAAAAAAAAAAAAAAAAATCATGAAAGTTTTGCTCAGGCTATAGACTTCACACTGAAGAGAGAAGACATCCTGTTTATTTTATGGCCATTTTTGACACAATTCAACTTTACAAAGCATATGCCCATTTATTTTTAAGCAATGACAGTGAATTTACAAGCACAGTTCTTGAACATTTGACAAATACTATTTTTCTCCAAAATGCAATTGATCAGAACTTTTATTATAGCCTACATTTTTAATCAATTTGTCAAGGTTGCAGTGCAGACCCTTAGTAAAGAGAGACAACATATTCATTTGCTTCTCCCAGACATCAGAGAGCAAATTGCTGCCATTATCCAACGTGATCTTGTGTGTATTCATAAAAAATATCTTTAAAATTGTAAAAAATGTACCTATACAAATATGTACAGATCAGGGTTATTATCGTTAACTGTCGTCTACACGACACAGTTTACAACTAAAAATGGAAGCTTTTAATGCATTTTGGTCATTCATTTACACAACAATGCCGTTTTGGGGGCCTGAAAAATGTAAACATTTGAAAACGGGTTTCAAAGTGCATGTCTTTGAAAATGATTCTGTTATCATCTCTGTAAAAACGGTGACGTCATGTGTGTGTGTGTTATGTTTTCATTCTATAGATGCGTAGTGTTTCTTTACAAAGTGACATCGCCATCTACTGGTCTGGCATGAATAATTATTAGTTGTTTTCGCAGATCCGTGTGAGCAGGGATTGTTTTGACAACATTGTTGACTTTATGTGAAAAACACAAAGGAAAAAACTTTTTAGTACATCGTTGTCGTGTAAATGAATAAAACAAAAACTATTAAAAACATTTCTGTTGAAATAAAATAAAATATAAATTTTAGTTGAAAAACTTAAACTAAATGGAAATTAGAAATGTTGCCTTGCCAATAAATTGAAATAGTTTAAGTTGAAGCACTAAAATTCTTAACTGGAAATAAATAAAAACTATAACTAAACTAAAACTGAACTAAAAAAAAACAAAAAAAACAAAACAAATAGCAATATGAAAAAAAAACCCTAATAAAATGACAAAAACGCATAATGAAATGATTAAGAATTAAACTAAGAATTAACTAAAATTAACATGAAATTTAAAAAATATAAGAAATAATATCCAATTCAAAATATTAATAAAACTGAAATAAAACTGCTACAAATTGTTTCTTCAGCTGTAAATACATAATAAGGTCTATGTTAATAATGCACAATATGTTATATGTTTTAGCATCTATCCCAATGTACAAATACGTGCCTTTTTGTGCTTACACAACATCATTTTCCACTAAAAACAGAAAACGTTTTATGTGTTTTGGCTGTTCATTTACACGAAAATGGCGTTTTGGGAGCCTGAAAACACAAACCTTTGAAAACGGGTTTCAAAGTGAAAGTTTCTGAAAACGATACCATTATCATCTCTGTGTAAACTACAAAAACATGAATTTGTGAAAACGGTGACATCATGCGTATGCTTATTTTGTGTTCAGTCTATAGGCATGTAGTGTTTCTTTACAAAGTGACATCGCCAACTACTGGCCTGGCAGCAGAATACAGCGCTTTTAGTTGTTTTCACGGATCCGTGTGAAAGGGAATCATTTTGATAACATTGACGTCTATACACGAAAAATTGTTTTTAGCACATCATTGTCGTGTAAATCTACTCTAAATCTAAAACTATTGAAAACATTTCTTAAATGAACATGAAAACTAAAAATATAAGTTGTATATATTAATGATACTGTAATAAAACTAAAATATTTACTAAAATAACACTGCTACAAATTGTTTCTGCAGCTGTAAATACATAATGTTTGTTTTAAATGCTGTTATTATGTCATATGTTTTAGCTATCCCAATGATGTGCTGTAAAAAGATTAAAAAGTGATCTCAACAAATGTGCTCAGATTCGCCAAGATACCAAATTCTGAGTTAAAAAGTTTCAATATTTCAATATGAACTCAAATATTTATGAGATATTTTTCAAGACCCAATTATTTGAGCTATGCTATATACATTCATTTTATAGCTCTTTTATGTTATTTGCAACAATTTGCCAACAATTGTCTCAGCAAGTTTCATTTCTCCTAAGGAATTTTAAGAGGAACATCTGAGGCAATTTTAATACTTCACTTGATAGCTCTTTTCTGCCCTCTCTGAAGTCTCCTGAGGTATGAATGACCAACTGGAGTGGCTAGATTTGGCTGCAGACGACCAGTTCTGCGTTTTGACGGTGATGTTTGTAATCTCTCGGATGACTTGTTGATCCTAAGTGGCATACGGTGCTGATGAGGGTCACAATGTCCCCAATTTGCAATCAAAGTCAACTCTTGAGCTGTCATTAAGCGTGTCAGTGTAGCACACAATCAGAGAGCACCCAGCCCTCGAGTGACTGCTGGAGTGAAAGGTGACTGGTCGGACTTCATTTGGTCCCTGATCACTGAATTTTTTACATGCACTTGCTGCACTTTTTATGATAAAAACAAACTAAAATGTCACTTATGCGTCAGACACTGCATAAACACTGTTTTCCTGTGTGATATGGGAACTAGCAAACATGGAACAGGAGATTCAGAATGAGCTTTGAGTGAAGGAAATGGAGGTGAAATTACAGACTGTAATTATATAAACGCAGGAAAATTGTGTTGCTTTTGTGCAGTGGTTTCACTTTCATAGCTCAGGATGAATAATTGAGATTTAAGTTATGTTGATTTAAATCTCTTAAACCCCTTTAGGAGAAATAAAAACACTGAATATTAAAACTCTGATAATTTGGTCTGGGAAGAATTTGATGAGAAATATTTGAGTTGTTATTGAGATCTCTGTTTTTTAATTGCAGATATCAAATCTGTGAGACAATGTTAAGGTCTGTTCTGAAATGGAGACGTGAGATTACTAGGGCCTTTTACTCAGTAGTGGTTGACCTACAGGAGTTGGACAATGAAACTGAAAAACCGGCTAATAACGTGTTGGAGGATTCACGCCTGTATATGCGCGATCTGGTGGCCAATCTTCACTGATTATACATTCCTCAGTAAGAGCAGAGTGTGAAGCTTGAATTAGCAGAGCAATAACACAGCTGTACATAAAATATTGCAATCCACACAGGAGGCATATCAGAGTTCAAAAGAGGATAAATTGTTGGTGTGTATCTCTTTGGCTCATCTGTGACCAGGCCAAAAGTCTTTGTGGCGCATCGAGAGCTATGGTATCCATGGTAATGTCAGCATACCACCACATAGAACAAACCACATCCAACAGGAGTAACTGTCGACGCAAGAAACTAACCTGGACTGTATCCAAAAAACATAAAACCAAAACTGCCCAACTCACTGCAGAATTAAATGCGCACCTCAACTCTCCTGTTTCCACCAAAACTGTTCATCAGGAGCTCTACAGGGTCAATATTCATGGTCGGGCTGCTATAGCCAAACCTCTGGTCACTCATGCCCAAAGCCAAATGTTGGTTTCAATGGTGCTAACAGTGCAAATCTTGGGCTGTGGACAATGTGAAATGTATTGTTCTCTGATGAGTCCACCTTCACTGTCTTTCCCACATCTGTATGAGTTACGTTGTGGAGAAGCCCCAAAGTGGCTAGTCTCGCGTAGCCAGACCTTCAGACTGACGGCAGAAGGTCTGGACTCTGTCTCAGCTTTCACTGGCCAAAGACCTCCCAGAGGCTGTTTGACTGACATGTAATGCAACCAATCACAGTTCGTTTTGTTCCGCATCATGTTTAGGAGCATGAAAATGTAAAGTCAATGTCCCTACAATAACAGACCGGCGTGCATCTAATAAATTATTAATTAAAGAACGTTGTGCAAGTTTACTGCAACAATGGATCCGCGAACTTCACGTACTTTTGAAAACCCAGCGTTTAGTTGATCCTGGTGGATCAATTCAATGGAAAGGATTCCGGAAGAGAATACAATGCTGAATAAAGTCGTAGTTTTTGTTATTTTTGGACCAAAATGTATTTTCGATGCTTCAACCAAATTCTAACTAACCCACTGATGTCACATGGACTACTTTGATGATGTTTTTAGGTCTTACGGGTTTGAAATGACATGAGGGTGAGTCATTAATGACATCATTTTCATTTTTGGGTGAACTAACCCTTTAAGACCTGCCACACTGATTCATTATACTGTTACACATGCATTTACTTTCTCAACAGTTTACTTTCACTTAAAACATAACTGACAGTGTTTACGCGAATACTCGCCAAGACTGGCATTTTGACATTATTTTGTGTGTTTTTGACTGTTTAAGTGCAATAAGCAGTGAAAAATAACTCAATTTAGTACTGAGAGGAGGCTTTATGTGGCGCACTTTGGGTGTGAGCACAAAATCTGCAGAAATTAGTAAAATTATGAGCAATCCCATGCCAAAATTCAAGCCCTGTAACACCAACAATATTGGAGCAAGTGAAACGAGTGAGTGAGGGGAGTTTGTGTGTCAACTTGCTGTCAGAGAGATGAGAGAGCAGGAAAGTGCAGCTGGTATCATGTATCAATTCTGCAGAAAATGAGTATTGGAAGCGTTTCAGATATTTCAGCATTGATATGTATTGAAAAATCTATATTTTTGACAACACTACATTGCACTTAGTTTATTATTTCAGATGCCTTTTTAAAAGAATACAACTGAAAAATGGATATTATAGCCTATATAAAATCCAACCTGCCAAAGTAGCTAGTAGGAGTGATTGCTGAAATCCACCAGCACATGGCAGGTGTTAATGTCAAGAACTCACTCAGTGTGCACAGACTTACCAGATTACTGTTGGTTGCAATCTTTTTATCTGGTTATTTTTTTATTTATTTTAATATTTTTTAGCTCACTTTTGATTGCAGATTTTGGAATCAACAAATCTGAGCAGATTGCTGAGATCTCTTGTAAAACTCTAGAGGAGACAGATATGAGATAACCTGTTATTTCTCTGCAGAAAAATCTTGGAAGCAGGAGACATAAGCAAAAATCTTTTTAATCTCATAGCTGCTTAGATAAACCGTTGCCATACTAAAGACATCTCATTTGTGATCTTTTCTGATGGACACACAAGGAATGTACCATGTGTATTCGAACGTCTCCATCTCTTACCCTATATGTGTGACTGATACTCAAGACTGTCTCAGGGAATGACATACTGTCATGTCACATTTCATGCTCTGTTAGTGGCGCTGCAAGCATCTTTGAGGAGCAAGATCAGATATATAACAAGATACTGTAGACTGTCAGGATTCTGTGATAGATTTGTGTCTGAATGCATGCTGCGATGATGTTTTACTTTTGAATTCAAGCCTAGCACACCTTAATGGATTGAAATGTAAGAAAAGCAATATAAACCACATTAGAGCTCAGTTTATAAAGCCAAGACATGCATTTAAATTTAATTACGGTATATAGTTATTTCTTGCCACTGGTTTGATTGACGTTGTTGATTTATGCACAGGAATCTTTTAAGTATATAATCACATTAGCATCCAAATGAAACCATATTGCAGTTTCTCACAATGAGGAATCTGCCAATTTTTCATCACAGCTCATCAATTATTCATTTTCACTGTTTCAGACTGCATTTGATCTTGTTTTTCAGAGCAGTTCACTAATTTAACTTTGAGAGGCATGTTATCAACTATGAGAAGAAAAAAAAAGTTTAATGTAACCCATTTAGCGTAAGGCAAAATTGGCTGGCATCCGCTGCAGAGAGACAGGTTAAATAGCGTCTTTTAACATTAACTCAGCAGGCCTAAGAAATTATGTGTATAAGTATTCTCAAGCGCTTCTTCAGCAAATGTTGCCTGAGTCATCCATTTTACTTTCTTCCTTTAAAAAATACAGACAGATATTTTAAGAGAAGGGAGGTAACTGGCTTCATGAAAGGATCGTCACTGACCCTGAAACAAACATCATACATTTTCTTCAGAAATTTCATGCTAAATTATTTGTGCACAACCAAAGTATCAAGTGTCAGTCCTCACACACATACACATTTACATTTCACACACAGAGCTGCACATATTTGGGTGAGATTGCATAACCCTATTTTGCCACTGAAGAAGATATTATGCCGCTGTGTTCCTGTCCCCAATTTAATGATAGAGGGAAAGCATTGGGATAAATTTAATTTAAAGGGGACATATCATGAAAATCTGACTTTAAGTGCTATAATCGGCTCCCCAGTGCATCTACCAAACCAGAAAAACGTGAAAAAGGACAACGCAGTAACTTTGTTTTGGTAAGCCTTTCTCTGCAAGCATGTGAAAAAAACGAGCTGCTCAGATTTCACAGTGACGTAGGATGAGGATCTTATTATAATATTATCACCCCTTAATCTGCACGTTTCCACCCTTGGCACTGCCATTTTGTTTTCGCAAATGGTGTACCAGTTCCAACGCCATGGCAAAAGTTCGAGCAAAGCATGCTAACAGTTCTGTTGTTGGCTGCACAGACGAGCACAGAACACGATTTAAAGTCTCATTAGCTTGGATAGCCTGCAAGTTGACCCTGGCAAGCTTGATTGCTAAAAAAGGAGCTTTTCTGTCCGAGGGATATTCTGGAAACTTTTTTTTACACCATTCACAGCATTTGATAGTAATCATAATAAAAGTTAGACTGGTGTGTATGGCTCTGTTTGGCAAACAGGTACGCTATGTATAGTGGGTGTCCATACGGGATTTGTACAAAAGATTAACATGACGGCACATGCTAGTCGATGAGTTGAATCAACTCCACAGCAACTACATAAATATATCCACTATCCATTCAGAAACGTCCAGTTTCATTCTAAAAGTTGTAACTTCTTCCTGAGTCTCTCCATCAGTGTCAACTCCGGTTTGAACAATGTAAGGCTGAACACCGTTACTGACAATCCTCATTTTGGCTGTGTGAGATTCTCCAGCTTTGTTGTTGTTGTTGTTAAAGCTCCGCCCTCTTCTGGAAAGGGGGCTGGGAGCAGCAGCTCATTTGCATTTAAATGGACACACAAAAACTGTGTTTATGCTCACACCCAAATAGGGGCAAATTTGACAAGATATAATAAATGATCTGTAATGACTGAGACAAATCAGACACAATTATTTGTTAGTCAAAGGTGATAAAGAGGATCTTTTCGTCGACTGAGAAACCAAAGACTATTAGTGAGTTTTTGAAATGAGCACATGCGTAAGAACAACCCCCCCCTCCTTTCGAGGGAACGCCTCCCAAAACTCGTGCACGAGTATTGGAACACGAGTGTTTACCACCGGAATTCGCTGTGTCGTGTTAGTGGATTCATTATGTCTGACTCACCGCAGGTAACTCATAATCTGCAGTTGTTACTCCTGTCTCCTGACAAAAACATTGCATGCGGCGCCTGTGGAGTGTGGAAAGTTAGTGGAGCGCGCAGCCGCGCTCGTCTCTCACAAGGAACGTCACGGCAGTGATTGACAAGCCAGAGGGCCAATCGTTTACGCGATGATCGCGTAAACGATTGGCTGATGTTTTTAAGGCCCTACCTCGTGCACAGATGATGTATATTAATATTATTCCTTTCAGTGCACCTAATAAATAGTCTTTTATCAGTTAGTAAAGACAGTTTCAAGTAATATTGCAAAAATGTATAAAACAAAACATCCTCTTTAGCACCTTTAACCAGTAGTTTTAAGCTCACACTGGGGTCTGGCTTCCATCCCCGAGAAGTTCTTAGTTACAAGTTTTATGGCACCGAGGAATGTGGCTGCCGCATGGAGAGCAGAGAAGAGACACACAAAAACGTGCATCTTTCCTGCATTATCCACACATAACACAGACTATCTTGCATTAATGTATAGACAAACTGTTCTATAAATGTATCGAAAAGATTTAAATGCTTGTGTATGTGGTATGTCCATACCTGTGCAACACATCAGTATTACAAGAATCTTTAATAGTTCTTATTCAAAAACACAGCTTGTTAATCTTTCTTGGTCGTAAAGCCCTGACAGGAGGTATGTTGTTGCTCTGAAATACAACACCTTCATTGGCTACATCAACTTTAAGTGGTTGGACTTTGACCAGAGGTTAAAAGCTAGAGAACAATGCCACTCCCTCTCTTTTTCCTTGCTTTGTGGACGACTGAACGGACCTCCTTGCTGCAGGCCTCTCCAGGCTAAGGCCTGGAGGCCTGCCGGCCTCGGCCTACAAACCAGCCATGTGCTCAACATCCAACATAGAAAAGACTGGCAACAACTTCGGACTGAATCCTAAAGATTTCTCCTCAGATGGCAGATCCGATGCTCCTCAGCCTAAAGGCATCTTGCAAGTATTGTACATTTGAGCACTAAACAGCGATTTAGTATCGATTTGTAAAACTTGCCTTTGTCAGCAAAGGTGTTTTATTACTGAGGAAACTGATGATTCTTTTCCAGATTGTCTTTGACTTTTTCCTATAGCTCTAGTAACAGTACCTCTTCCGGTTCAACCCTATCATTACTCATTCTGACCTACGTATGTGTGTGATCTTTGTATACGTTATGTGTTTGTTAGTTTAGTTATGTGTTTGTGAGTTAGTTAATAAAGATTGTGCACAATACATGTTTGGTTCTGACTCCGTCTGCTAATAAATTGCCTCTTAAGTGATTTAGATCCTGACTACATGCTCTAAGTAGCACAGTACAATAAGAATGTTATTTTTCCATAACCTGGAAATGAACATTTCTTAGAATTAATAAACAATCAACACTGAGTGTTCACTGGACGAACAGGTTAATTGATTGTAATATTAAGCTTAATGTAGCTATATCCAGTTAATCTGATTAACGGATTTACATATTCATAATTAATCATAATTAATAATCATATTGAGTTATGAATAATTATTAATATTTCCCCTTTGAGTTAATTCGCTACAGATCTGTGGGGTATTTTAAGTTGAAACTTCACAGACACATTCTGGGGACACCAGCGACTTATATTACATCTTGTGAAAAGCGGCATAATAGGTCCCCTTTAATGCTTTTGCCATAGATAATTTTTAAAGCAACAGTGCTTCACTTTTTTGGCACCTCGTACCCCTAGGGGTTTCCCCACTGAATTATTCAATCAGTGAGCACAGAAGCATGGGTAGCAATAAGTCGTTAAAAAAACGCCCACTCTCCTCTGTCGTTTTCTACCTGAATGAGCGCTTCACTTTCTGTGTTAGGACGCACTCAAGCAAATGGACTGTTTCTTCTGACCGATCTGACCCTGTACCCTCCCTTCTGCAGTTCCTTACAGCTAGTACACTTCAGTGACCGCTGGGCATGGACTCCTCGCTCCCTGCAGAACTGCAGACAAAGCACTTTCAATTAAAGTGAAGTACAACGCCCAAGGAAACCCTTTGAATTTGGCCACAGTAGTGAAGAAAGTATCTGAAAGTACATCTCACTGCTCAAAAATGGATCCACAGAGTTTAACTCTAAGAGGAGGACCTGCTTAAAGGAATAGTTCTCACATGAGCTGTTAATTTGTCTGTGGAATTCAAAAGGAGAATCAATGAAGAATGACATCAGGGATGTCAACCCTGGTGTAACAAATTTGTGCACCATTTTTGACACATAAACATGAATGAGACTACTACTATCAAAGCTAATGTGGTGACAGGAATATGACTTGACCACCTCTTTGACGGGGAAACCAGTCATGTGGTCCAACTAACATGCAGGAAATAAAAACAGGAAATAATAGCAAGGATCCCTGCAGACCCTCAGAATTGGTCTCTTAAAATAGATGATCAGATGATTTGATCTTTTTTTTTACTTTTAAAATGTCATGTGGTGCGACTTCTCAAAAACGCAAAAAATTCATATTTGTAAAAAAAGAGAAAAAATAGCTTGAAAAATATATATTTTCTTTTTAAAAAATTATTGAATACATTGTAGACAATCACATATATTCAATGTGTGAGGAAAATATTTTTACTTAACCTAACAAAGCCACTTACTATGACTCCTAAAAATACACTACAGTTCAAAAAATTGAGGTATGTAAGATTTTTTTTTAAAATGTGATACTTTTATACAGCAAGTGACAGTAAAGTCATTTATAATGTTACAAAAGATTTCAAGTAATTCTTTTGAAATTTTTATCAATCAATGATTCCTTAAAAAAGAATAATGTTTTCCACAAAATTATCAAGCAGCAAAAACGGTTTTTAACATTGATGATAATCAGATGTGTTTCTTGAGCATATTAGATTGATTTCTGAAGGATCATGTGACACTGAAGACTGGGGTAATGATGCTGAAAATTCAGCTTTGATCACAGGAATAAATTACATTTTAAATATATTTCAATAGAAAAAAATAAATTGTAAAAATATTTAATAATATTACTGTTTTACTGTATTTTTGATCAAATAAGTGCAGCCTTGGTGAACATAAAAGACTTCTTTCAAAAATGTGAACAACACCAAACTTTTAAAACACCAAACTTTATGGTGCCTTTTTTTCTTTTTTGAGTTTGAGAGATGTCATTGTATGGACAAAAAGCTGCGTGAAGATTCTTGAAGGGGACCTATAATGCCCCTTTTACAAGATGTAATAGTCCCCAGAATGTGTCTGTGAAGTTTCAGCTCAAAATACCCCACAGATAATTTATTATAGCTTTTCAAATTTGCCCCTATTTGGGTGTGAGCAAAAACATGCCAATTTTGTGTGTGTCCCTTTAAATGCAAATGAGCTGCTGCTCCTGGCCCACTTTCCAGAAGAGGGCGGAGCTTTAACAACAACAAAGCTGGAGAATCTCACGCAGCCAAAATGAGGATTGTCAGTAACGGTGTTCAGCCTTACATTGTTCAAACCGGAGTCGACACTGATGGAGAGACTCAGGAAGAAGTTACAACTTTTAGAATGAAACTGGACGTTTCTGAATGGTTAGTGGATACATTTATGTAGTTGCTGTGGAGTTCATTCAACTCAACGACTAGCATGTGTCGTCATGTTAATCTTTAGTGCAAATCCAGCATTGAATTGACCCTCGTCTGTGAAGCAGTCCGGTGTAAAATGACGGCATGGCAACAACACTCTACTACAACAACTCTTCCTCTTCACTAAAGCAGCCCGACATGGCCTCACCCCCTTTGTTGTGTGTTCTCAGGGGCGGGGTTCATGTAAATTTTAGGGTTAGTGTTGTCACTAACCCAGGAAGAAGCTTGTTGTAGTCCTTACCAGCCATTTGTTGTAGTCCTTAAACAGAGAATTTTTTAAAAGAATCTCCCTTTGCATTGAACTTTGAGCGTTGTAACTTTGCAGATGTTGTTTATGCTCAAACAGCAACATTACACACTAACTAAAGTTAAAAAAGTGAAATCATAATCAACCACCCCTTTAAAAAAAAAAATCTCCTTTTGTGTTCCACAGAAAAAATAAAATTACAACATAGAGTAAATTTGGGTGAACTGTCCCTTTAAAAGAGTTTGCCTGACAGCAAACTTATGCTTGATGGCCGTGTGCAGCCATGCACTGTGCACCTCCTACTGCTACTTCTCCAAGACAGTAGAAATGATTTATTACACAACAACTGCAAATGCTAGAGGACTCAAGGCAGTTGAGGATACCAGTACTTCAAGGCCAAGTAGTGCTTTGAAAACACAGGGGAAATAATATTAGAGTCTCAAGACAACTTAGGCACATTGGAGTATAAGTAGGTCAAATGTCAGCAGACAGCTCATGTGTGCACATACACTTACACATTTATTGACTAATCTGATATGATAAGAGGACTAAAGAGCACAACAGATATTAAATCTGTCCCTGGTAACCAAGCACATTCCCCTGCCTTGTGCACATTCCCCTGCCTTGTGAAATAAGAAAGATACTTTCAGTTGGCAAGTTTTAGGTTGCTAAGTGACAACTTGCTAAAGTGTTTGCAGGTAAAGACACTCTCTCAAATCGAAAACTCTCAGCAGGACCGGCAGTGGTAGAGTTACAAGCTGATTCATTCCTTTTATTCCTCTGTTGCTGTACTGTGGACTCTATCTGATCTATAAGAGGTGGTGAAGTTGACCTTCTCTCGCATTTCTATTAACTTCCTTTCCTCGCTGTAGAGGAATCAGTCTATTGCCCAGCTGATATGTTTTTACACATTTCCAATGTAGAGGTTGGCAGTGTAGATGGAGTATATACTGTGTCCAAGAATGCTTTTGGGTTTTTTTCCTGTGAGAAGGTGTTTATTCACTTCAGTCAAGTCATGTGTAAATATAAGTATAGTCAAATGTTAGTTCCCTATCCAGAACAATCTGGACCCAAGCAGTATAAATGCCAGGAAAAAAGATGTTTTACTTTTTTATGTGGTGTTTACACTTAACTCACATTCGCAGGGCACAGTATGTTATGGTTGAATGCTTATTCTCGTGCACAGTTGGCAGAAAACAAGACATTAAGATTGTTTCTAGATCAACAGTTTTAAACGTTTTAAATGTTTTCTTATAGGATAAAAAATGTGCGCATCTTGCCGTTTCCATCAAGTGTATATTTTTTTTATTCAATATCCCAAAATAAAAATCAGTGGATGGAAACATATAGTAGTTAATTCTGAGAGATGTTTTTAGAGGACAAGATATGGACAAAAAAAAGTAAACATTTTTTTTGTGTGTGTTTCACAGAAGAAAGAAGGCCATACAGGGATGTGTTTCCCATACAAAGATGTAACTCACTGATTAACAACCATAGTACGATGCATTGTTGAAAAAACTAGTTATGACTGTTTCCCAAAACTGTAGCAACATGGTCACACCTCTGTCGTTTGAACCTCATTGGTTAAACAATATAGAAATGCAGGCCTTCACATTAACACCTGCCAAATGCATGGAGATTTCAGCCGTGGTGTGTAACGCAGTCACTAACCATGTTGACGGGTTGAATTTCATAATATATATTTTTGCACAATACAATCTGCACTTTTCTCTCTCGCGTGTTTCTCTGACAGGGAGTTGACTTGACACACAAATTTCATTTCATTTGCTCCAGATGAATATTGTTGGTGTTACAGGGCTTGAATTTTTGCATGGGATTGCGCATTGCGGTTAATTTTACTAATTTCCGTGCGTGCACATAAAGCCGCCTCACAGCACTAAATTGAGTTCTTTTTCACAGCTTATCATGCTTTAACAGTCAGATACACACAAAATAATGTCAAAATTCCGGTCTTGGTGAGTATTCATGCAAGTTATTTTTTAAGTGAACATAAACATTTGAGAAAGAAAACACAAGTTTAACAGTATAACGGTGCATTCACACTGGGCGTCTGCATTAACGCTTCTCATTTACTTTGAATGGGTGACGTCATGCATTGCCAAACTGAATTGTGGGTTTCGTCGCGTCACTTCACTCGCATTGCTCGTGGCAGAAGTTAAAGATTTCTCAACTTTTTAAGCGTCAGCACAGGCATCAACCAATCAGATCACAGATGCTAGCCAATTGCGTTCATGCAATACCAGAAAGTAATGTGATTGGTCACTATGACGGTTGCGTCAGCACAAGCTTCAGACACGCCCTTCAACATTTTATTTACATGCATAATCATCAAAAACAGCACTGATTGATTAAAATGTATATATTTAAATGGAATGAAAGATATACTGAATGTTTTCGTGCTTATTGTGCCCAAGAGCACAATCTGTTTAAGTCCAGATGTCATTTAACAAGAAACTGTTCTTCTAACCACAGCTCAAGAGTTGTAGTTCCAACCACTTAAGTTTGCGATGCTGGCGAATGTTCGTTGGAACCATGGTTTCAGGAAATTCCAAATCGTTGAACTGTGCTAATGACAGAACCTGCTTTCAGGAAATGCACCCCAGGTTTGGAATGACATGAGGGTCAATTAATGATTTTTGAGTGAACTATCCCTTTAAATACTTAAAGTCTCAAGAGGTAGGTAAAGTAAATAATTTAAACCACAGGGGTTCAATTGAGAAATCAGGTTGAGATCCCCTGCAAACCAGCCTCAGATGATTAGAAGGGCCACTTTAAATCACTGTTCCCTAATGGAAACATATATGGTACATAGAGGAAGACTCTATCAAACAGTTTCTCCTTTAAACCCATCAGAACATGAGGTTTGACCTCTATTGTATGATTTCTGCTCACCGTCCACGGATTAGAGCAGCAGCTGCGACAGACTTTTACAATGACCAAATCCGCTTCAGTTTTCGTTTTTTGCACATATTCCAACATTCTTGCCTCATGTTTTCATCCCCAGTGCCTGTAGAGCAATCTCTCAGTCAATTACACTAACTTGATTACATCTGTTCAACCGTAAGTCATTCTGTTCTATCTCTCTACTCTTTCCTAGGCAGACTAACAGATTAAAAGAACAGGCTCTCCGCTCTCCTAATAATTGCTTGTGTTTCGAGAGTTAGGCTTTAAGCCTTACAAATTACTGTTTCTCATTTGTTGCTTCCTTTCACAATAATGTTGAAATTTTCTACTGCAAAAAGCTGGTTTGTGGCGTTTTATTAAAATGTAAAACCCAAAGGCTCAGGCTGCCTTTTAATTGTCTCAGTTCTTAACCAAAGTCTTATTGTCATTCAAATGTTTTTGTTCAGTCAGTGTATTTTTTTAATAGTTAATTAATATAGATTTTCATGAGAATATTTATCTTATCACACTGCAATAAAACATTTTATCAATATATTTTTTATTTTTCTCTTCTAGTAAAATATCTTTAAAGCAAGATAAGTAAAACTGCATTGGATATTAAGACTCGTTTTATGATCATTTATCTTGACCTTAAATGATTTTTCTTACCTACTGGCAAAAGGTTTTTGAATTAGATTTATGATTTAAAAAGAAAAAGAAATGCCAAATAGATAAGTAAATAAACTAAATTAAAAGTCTTAATATCTTATGCAGTTTTGCTTTTCAGGTTGTTTTGAGGATTTTAGTGAAAAATAAGGCATAAGAAAATATTTTTTATGGTCACACTTTAGATTAGGGTCCAGTTCTCACTATTAACTAAATATTAACTATGACTTTTAGCTCAATGAACTCCTAATTACTGCTTATTACTAGTTAGTAAGGTAGTTGTTCAGTTTAGGTATTGGGTAGGATTAAGGGATAGAATAAGGTCATGCAGAATAAGGCAATAATATGTGCTAAGTACTAATATGTTAACTGATATGTACTAATAAACAGCCAATATCCTATTAATATAAATGCTAATAAGCAGCTAGTTAATAGTGAGAATTGGACTCTAAACTAAAGTGTTACTGTACAGTTTACTGCAGAACATGTCGGTGTGAAATAAATGGAAATGTAGAAATTATGGAAATAAAGTTAAAGCTCCAATCTCCTTCCAAAAATCCTAAAAAAATAAAAAAAGAATGGGAGAGAATGGGACCTAAACTAAAATGTTAACATTTTATTTCTGTAAAGCTTATTTTGTCAAATTGAAACTCTGGCTTAACTAATGACTAGGAAGCATTATTTTCTTATTACTTGTTCATAGTTTTATATTTTAAAGCTGTTTTTTGCAATTGAAGTCATCTGCTTACACACCCACTATGGATTATGACTTTTTTTGCCTTAGCTTCTCACTTCCTGCTTTCTGGCCTGATTGATTACCTGTTCTTTTCCGGGCTCAGGATGCTGACTAGAGAATAGGAGGAGGAAAATAGAAGGACAAGCTCTCCTCATTTACCTCTTTTCCTCCAGGGGAGAAACATTACTGGACTTAACAAGCAGTGTAATAGAGCACTCAGGCTTTATTGTATTTTCCTCTGTCAGCACTTTCTCTTGTTACCACAGCATTCATGCATTCATCCATGTTTAGCCACACTCACTGTCCGTCTCCTCCCTCCGATCACACAGCTGTGGTACTTTTGCACAAAATCCTTTTTTACTGCATCCACAAGCGTAATGGTGGAGTGATGTTGGACGGTCCCAGACAGGAAAGTTTGCTAGATCACAGTAGTCTGCTGAATCCTCCAAAACTTTACACTTAGGCATTATGCCGTGCAAATTCTGTTATGCACAGATTTTGCAGCAAGTTTGCAATGTGCTGCAGTTTGCATAATTTAGTGAATTGGTTGTTAAAACAATGAAGACAATTGCATGCAAATAAACAGAGATGTCAACACTGCAAAAACCTTTTTCTTGGTCAGTGTTTTCCATTATATTTATCTGTAATTTTCATCATATATACTTTAGTACTTATTTGTAAATATATATATCAAATCAAATTTTATATATATATATATATATATATATATATATATATAGGCTATATGTGCAAAGCAGGCAAATTACTTTTATAAAAGAAAGAAATGCTTCAGGGTAAAACCCCAAATCAATTTAGCCAAAGTACGATGCATCCATCCTATTGTAGAAGATGGCACTTGATCTGTTCTGTATAAAGTCACTCTCAAACTGAATATCTATTTTATTAAACCTCCAATAGGCCATCTGGATCACATCAAAACATGCATTTAAAAGCAAAAGTATCGGAGGTGTTATTTGAAGCCCTGCCTGTCTGGTTTTGAGATCCTGACTTGCAAAAGCTTCTCTTGCTTCAGTCAAATCAGAGAGTAAGGAGTGCAAGAGTCTCAGTAAGACATAAAAGATAGCTTTGAGGAAACATACCATAACAGCAATGAGTCAAGCTAATCAAATGCTGTCATAGGCGCAGATATATTTTCGATCTGTTATATTTCTTTTGAAAAGTGTCTCCTCACAGCTATATTTTCAGCTTGTGGTTTCTTCTGCAGAGGGAGGATGATTATACAGACAGAAATTCCTCTATTCAAATTGAAGTTTCTCTCCATCAAATTATACACTTGTTTTCCAAATTTTCAGACTGTGGCATGTAGTTATTTGTGTCTACCAATATGACAAAGAAAGGTTTGTTATATATAAATACCTTTCCAGGTTCACAATGTGAAAGACCCTATGAAATGGTGGTAATGTATACACTTGTGAAAAAGAAGGACACAAAGTTTTAAGAAGAGTATTATGGAAATAATATACTTTAAAAGTATGACCTGAATGTAATGTTTTCGGACACATAATTGCATGTTATTTACAATAAATGAAAATGTTTACATTTATATTAACCCTCAGGGGTCTGAGGATTTTTGGGACCCTGGAGAAGTTTTGACATGCCCTGACATTTGTGCTTTTTTCAGTTGTTCATAAACATATTAATGGAAAAAGTGTCATTACACTGTATTCAGCACAAACTAGGGTACAATAATATGTGAGGAACATGTATGTACATGTTTGTGTTTTTGAAGGAATAACGTTTATGCGTGGTTATTGAAAAAACAAAAAAACTTAAGTCACTGAAATAAAGCCAAAAAATATATATTAAATCTTTGTTCACAAGACTTCTGGGTATTGGAGGTTGTAGACTAGAGTTTTTGCTTCAAAATGAGGTAAAAATTATCATTCCTACTCCTTCATATAAAACAATAGAGAGATTTACATTTTCTAAAACATCTTTGGTCAAGAAACACAGTATGCGTGGAGGCGTGAATAATCATGAATAATGGGTGATTCTCACCTGAGAAGACAAAAGAATCACATAATAATGACCTGAAATGATTTGCATATTAATGAGGCCTTTCAGTCAGGTAGGCTGTGAAAAAACCCTCTGTGATCATGATTCAAATCTCATCATGGTGTAAATCAAACATACAGAAAAAACAACAATACTGTGAAATATTATTACAATTTAAAATAATGGTATTCTATTATATACTTTAAAATATAATGTATTTCTGTGATGCAAAGTGTCTGAACAATTATGTTACCTCTATGGCATTTCATATAGACTTTTAGCTTAAAAGCATGCACATTTGGAGAAATATTGATGGATTCTTATATGTTTGTCAATTTTCTATACAGAAGAGTAATATTTATTCAGGATTTATTGTCATTACTATGAGTGCTGGATACTGTGTTTTCAATTCATACTTGCAGCCGGAGGGTGCTCTGTACACCTTTAGTCCACAAATGCCTGAGCACTAAAGAAGAATAGGCAATCCAGGAAATAACTGAACTAACAGAGGACAGAGATCGCTAACTATGGCTATTCAAAACACTTTTCAAGACAATAAATACACGATTGAGACGATGAATGCATGTATTGACTCAGAATTTGCGTCTGAATAGCGCTGGCTCCGTGGGCGTGGCCGCATTAGTGGATAATGAGCTGAATCACAGATTTCTGACATGGCTCTCTTTTCATACAGATTACATAAACACAGAATGTTTGTTTTCGATTTGACTTGCACGATTTAAAACCTGACATTTCAACGTTTTTTTAGACATAAGTCTAATTTTTTTGTGATTAGTATTCACTAAGTTACAGTTCATTTTCTAAGAACTATCAGATTGGACTTCCTTCAGAGGGAGACGAGAGATCACGCATCATGTTAGTTTTCTTTATTTTACAAAAAGCACAACATTTTGTTTTTACTCTGAGTGTACACAAATAAAAGAAGATATTCCACAGATTAAAATGGTGTATAACTCTTAATTGTATGTGCAACATTGACGAGTATTTTGAGTCTCTTTCACACTGGTTAGAAAAAAAACGCGGTGATCACGCCGGCGTGACCGCCGACCCGAGGGAGTTAAATACACGTAAATTGCAAAAAAACGCATTTTATAAGTTTACTTAAAGGATTAGTTCACTTTCAAATAAAATTTCCCTTATAATTTACTCACCCCATGTCATCCAAGATGTCCATGTCCTTCTTTCTTCAGTCAAAAAGAAATTAAGGTTTTTGGTTAAAACATTCCAGGATTATTCTCCTTATAGTGGACTTCAATGGCCTCCAAATGGTTGAAGGTCAAAATGACAGTTTCAGTGCAGCTTCAAAAGGCTTTAAACGATACCAGACGAGGAATAAGGGTCTTATCTAGCGAAACGATCGTCATTTTTGAAAATGCTTTATATAAACAAATGATCGCCTTCCAAGTGGTTCCACCAAAACTGCACTTTCGTATTCTTCAAAAAGCTTATGCTGTATGTCCTACGCCTTCCCTATTCTACTTACGGAACGAACGCAGCGCCAGTTCCATTTTTTTCCGCATGTACAATAGGGAAGGCGTAGGACATACAGCGTAAGCTTTTTAAAGAATACGAAAGTGCGGTGACATGGGGGTGAGTAAATTATCGGGACAATTTTATGTGAAAGTGAACTAATCCTTTAAGTGTGTTAAGAAACAGTCATGAAAGTGCAAACTCCCTTTAAGTACACTAAAGTGGCATTTTATTTAATTAATACTACATTAATGGAAGTACAGTTTTTTTTTTTTTTGTTTGTTTTTTTTTACAAATTTACTTTTTAGGTTTGAAACACACTACAAGTGCACGTTCAATACAATTAAAGGATTAGTTCACTTTAAAATTAAAATTACTCAAGCTTTACTCACCCTCAAGCCATCCTAGGTGTATATGACTTTCTTCTTTCTGTTGAACACAATCTTTAATAATCTTTAATACCTCAGGATATTAATAAATATCCTGACGCATCCAAGCTTTATAATGGCAGTAAGCTTTACCAAATGAGTATGAGCTGAAGAAAGTGTCTCCATCCACATCCATCCATCATAAACATATTTCACACAGCTCTGGGGGGTTAATAAAGGCCTTCTGAAGCGAAGCGATGCATTTATGTAAAAAAAAAAAAAAATCAATTTTTAACAAGTTATGAAGTAAAATATCTAGCTTCCGCCAGACCGCCTTCCGTATTCTACTTATGAAAATATAAAACTCTAGCAGTTCAAAAAGTTTACAGTACGTCCTACGCCTTCCCTACTCAACTTACGGAAAAAGTGTAACTGATACGACACCAGTTTACACTTTCTTTGTAACTTGAATACGGAAGGCGGTTACTGCCATTGTAAAGCTTGGATGTGTCAGGATATTTATTAATATTTCTCTGATTGTGTTCATAAGAAAGAAAAAAGTCATATACACATAGGATGGCTTGAGGGTGGGGTAATTTTCATATGAAAGTGAACTAATCCTTTAAGCACACTTCTTTTTTTTAAAAGGATATCCTATTAAAGTTGAGGTAATGCATATCGAAGGGCCAGTAGCATTTAGTCACTTGCCAGCTTATATGATCATACAAAATTTAAAAGACATTTAATGAACTATAATACTGTATATAAGACTATATAAACCCAATAGTATACAGTTCAATCACAGTGAAATTGCTTTGGAGTCTCAAAGGAGTCAGATTTTGCAGGGGGGCTGAATCTTGTATTACACCAGAAATTAGTGCCTATAAACAAACGGACATCTGAGTGTAATTTTCCTGCTCTAGAGTAATAGTCACATGACATTTCCAGCTCAGTTGATTGGCGTTAAAACAAGATGGCAGATTTCATATGTGCCAGTCAATCAACTTCCATTGAGGTGATTTTCTAATTGTTATAGTTTGAGACAGGTAATAATTTAGGGTGAGTGGTTCTTACTCTACATTCTTAAAAATAAAGGTTCCCAAAGGGTTTTCTTTCCTCAATGATGCCATTAAAGAATCATTTTTGGTTCCTTAAAAATCCTTTCAGTGAACAGTTCTTAAAAGAGCCACTTTTTTCTTTGTGTAAAGAACTTAAAAATCTAAAGAACCCTTTTTTCACTATAAAGAGCCTTTTCTAAAATGGAAAAATCCACTTTAAAATTCCATCAATGCCAATAATAAACTTCAATCATGGGTTCTTTAAGCTGTGACATTTAACTGCAATGAAAAGTACAATCAGCTTTAAAAATAAACATTTTTCATTAGCCATACTTCTGATTGATGCTTAATTATTGGTAGTTTTGTGCCAGTGAAAATCTCTTCTCAGTCACTTTGACGAAATTCAATCTCAGAGGAGAAAAAAACCTTCAGTGATTGAATTTATAAAGTCTGAACGTAAAGGTGAGCTGGAGCTGTTTTTCCGTGAGGAGTTTGCAGTGGATACGTGTTCTGGTCTATGACCTCGCGTGCGTTCCTGCGGTAGTTTTTGTTCTCGAGCGAGCGACCCCTCAGACCCAGCCGAGGCAGGTTTCTGAAGTATTGTTCACTTTAATTCCTCTGATATTTACTTCTGAGCAGTCAGGCAGCAAGAAATCGTTCCCTCTGAAATTGGCAAGCAAGTAGGCCATTTAAAAATCACTTGCCGCATTATCAGTTAGCAAGACAGACAATTAAAAATCGTTATTCATTTTCCTGTGAGCGTCCCCAGTGGAGGGTACAGCCATTTGGATGAAACCTGCCAAAGCGATACAAGAAGGTCTTCATCCCTTGGGTGAAGAACATAAACGGCTTTAATACTAACAGTAGCTTTGAAAGGTGTTGTAAAGCATCAAATCTACTGGCAGATAAACCCGGCTCTTCTGAGAAATGGTCAAATGTTGGCTGATATTCTCTGCTTTGGACTGGAGCTTTGTGAAAGACTGGGTCAAGTTCTTGGCTTCCTAACAAAGGCGTTAATTAAGCAGGGTTAATTAATGTCATACTGGAGAGAGTGGGTTTGGGTTGATAAGATGCTTCCGAAGAGGAAGAGGATTTAGGAGTGCCTTGAATTGGAACAGGAGCAGGAGGAAGGACAGAGAGGACAAAGCAAGGGAGGTTGAGAGAGAGCGAGCGAGAATGCAGATGCCCTTTGCACTCCAGTGATAAGATTCATTCTGGCTTTCTTTTGTCCCATAGCGTCACTTTTCTTTTTTTCTTAAGAGTAAAGTTTTTTTCTGAATCTTAAACTTTTGGATATGTTTGAGTCGATGCCAGCCTTGCACATGGCACAGAGGGAATCTTTCACCCAAAAATGGTTGAATATGCCTACACTGTAAAAAATTATTTTCATGATTTATCACAACATTTTTTTCTTTTATCAAATCAACTTAGATAATTAATGTGGTTCAGATAACATCATTTTTTGAGTTTCTGTTTTTTAAACCAATCACCTTCATTATATTAACTCAAATTTTTAAATTCAATGAACTCAAAATTGTAAAGGATTAGTTCACTTTCAAATGAAAATTAGCCCAAGCTTTACTCACCCTCAAGCCATCCTAGGTGTATATGACTTTTTTCTTTCTGATAAACACAATCTGAGATATATTAATAAATATCCTGACGCATCCAAGCTTTATAATGGCAGTGAACGGGACCAACGAGTATGAGCTGAAGAAAATCTCTATCCACATCCATCCATTATAAACGTGTACTCCGGGTGGTTAATAAAGGCCTTCTGAAGCGAAGCGATGAGTTTGTGTAAAAAAATATCCATATTTAAACAAGTTATGAAGTAAAATATCTAGCTAGACCGCCTTCCGTATTCAACGTACGAAGAAAGTGTAAAACTCTTGCAGTTCAGAAAGCTTACGCTACAGCCTACGCCTTCCCTATTCAACTTACGGAAAAGTGTAACTGACGCAACGCCAGTTTACACTTTCTTCGTAACTTGAATACAGAAGGAGGTCTGGCGGAAGCTAGATATTTTACTTCATAACTTGATAAATATGGATATTTTTTTTTTACACAAACGCATCGCTTTAGAAGGCCTTTATTAACCCATCGGAACTGATGTTCATAAGAAAGAAGAAAGTCATATACACCTAGGATGGCTTGAGGGTGAGTAAAGCTTGGGCTAATTTTCATTTAAAAGTTAACTAATCCTTTAAGGCAACCAAGTGACTTACTTTTTTTTTTAAGTTGTCTACCATTTATTATTTTTTACAGTGTACTTTTGTATACAGTTCTGCATACAGGTTTGGATTAACATGAGGTTGAGTAAATGATGACAGAAGTTTAATTTTCATTTGAACTATTCCTATAACTGGAGGTTTACACTGAATGCACAGATTGTTATTTCAGATAATTTTTCTAATTTTCCACAGATTCAAACCATAGCATTACAAAAAGCCTGCGGAAATATCAAATAGTCTCTGCGGTCATAGATGCAGAATGGGACATCAAAGTTAAGAAGGATGGAGATTATTTTGTGAGTAAGAGGATTAAGGTAATTGAGTATTTGTGGGGCTGGAGACGTGGAGACAGTGCTGGACGGATGGCACCGCATGTGCGTGAGCAGCTGATGGAGCGTTTGCTGGTATACGGCATGAAGCTGTTAAACAGAGATGTTACTCGATGAGAGAATGATCAGAGAGGCGAGGCTGAGGTTACATTAAACAGCAATTTGCCTGAGTTATGACCATCTGTTGAACTGAAAATATCTTATTCAAATAATACACTTTAAAAATGCTCGGTTAAAAACAACCCAAGTTGGATTAAAAATGGACAAACCCAGCGTTTGGGTTGTTTTGACAAAGTGGTTGGGCTAAATGTTTGACCCACCTGCTGGCCAGTTTTCATCTATTGTTTAAAAAATACTATATGGCTGAATAGGTTGGAAATTAAAAATCAGACACATTTTTAGAGGCAACAGTAATAATCAAGAGGTGAACATTTTTTAATAAATGTTTATTATTTAATTTATTATTATTTGTTAAACTTATTAATACATGTTAATTAATTAAAAATATTAATAAATGTTAATTTCCAACCTATTTTGGGTTGATTTTAAGCTAGCAATATATTAATTTTTAAACAATAGTTGAGTTAAATAAAACTAACCATTTAACCTAACTGCTGGGTTTGTCAATTTTTAACCCAACCTGGGTTTTTTTTAACCCAGCATTTTTTAGAGTGTACATTTCTTGGATTTCTAGAGGATTCAATTGTTTGGTCTTTGCTTGTCTGAAGCACCTTTTGTTGTTTCAAAAAAAAAAAAAAAAAAATTGGCTACATTCTCTTTCCCATGGGAACAATTTAGCCATCAATACATTGATCTGACACTAAGATTATGCTTTATAAAGGTGGACTAGGGGAGATAATAAAGGGGCATGGAGATAACCTGGCATAGACAGATAAATTATGCTTTGCTGGTTTTACCAAACATATCTTCCACTGTGCAGGTATAGAATTTTAAGCACAGATCTGTTGAGGTGTGAAATTGCTTGTGTATGTTTAATTGCATTGACAAATGTATTGATCAATCCAATGTCTATGTTCTCTCTGTTTTTCCACTACGGTCATTTGTGTAACAAATCAATAATTCGCCAATTAAGTTATTATTCTATGGGGAATTTGTAAGGGCACTCTGTAACTAACAATTTTCTTTTGGGCAAAGACATTTCCAGAATCATGTTGAAACCAGAAGTCAAAAAACAATGGCGCTCTTTACTAGTTTAAGTAAACTTGCATATTTCTTCCTTGGACCCAGCACTCAGCTCTGCAGCCAGTAAAACAGCTGAACGCAGGAGCAATCAGATGTTGAAAGCTCCCTGTGTGATTGCCATGCATGATTTTTTCATCAGCTTCATTATGAAACATGGTAATCATATAATTACATATCAGGCACCGCATGGATTGGGCATCACTCCAGGAGGGAATCTGGTTCCACTATTTGCATTTTCATAGTGCTATTAACAACATAAAAGGTTGATCAGATTAAATATGGCATGTTGGTGCTTTTTGCCTCACTTGGCATTATACTTAGTGAGCCTCCTAGGTAGGGAGCCTTTTAAGCCGTTATGGGAATTGAAAGCTTTTCCAAAAGGTAGGAAATGAGCTGCAGCTCATTTGCATTTAAAGGGACACACACAAAAAACGGCGTGTTTTTGCTCACACCCAAATAGGGGCAAATTTGGCAAGCTATAATAAATGATCTGTGGGGTATTTTGAGATCAAACTTCACAGACACATTCTGGGGACACCAGAGACTTATATTATATCTTGTGAAAGGGGGCATAAAAGGTCTCCTTTAGCCTAAATGTAATATCAAAAACACACTACAGTTAAAAGTACTTCACATGTGCTTTAGTATGTTAGTCAATGCTTTAAAGCATGACAAAAGATTAAAACATAATGATTTCAAATGTACTTTAAAGTAAAAAAAAATAATTTGACATTATTACAGAATGCACTTTTTAAGTGTTAAGAAACAATCATAAAAGTGTACTCTCTTAAAGTGGCCTTTTATGTTATTAGTATTATACAGATTTTTTAAAATATACTTTTAAGATTTGAAACGCACTACAAATGCACATTCAATACAATTATTTCACTTTTCAGTTTTAAAACTGACATTAACAACAAATACTGTAAAACTGACTAAAACTTAACTAATTGAACCTTATTGTAAGGTTCTCCCAGAATGCACTGCAGCAATCTCAGTGAAGCAATCCATTCAATATGGTGGACAAAGTGAAAGAAATATTGACTATAAATATGATTTATTCAAAATCAAAAAGTTTTTTTTCATAAAAGTATGGTTTTACCCAATATTTGCATATGAATAAGAGAGCAGACAGTAATGATGTTCACTACAAAACCATATCATTCAGAGCCATAGATTGACAGGGCACGATGGAATATATCTGCAAAAAAAGATATCTGACCAAAAATGAGGTGCTTGCAGAACAAAACATCAAAACATTTAAAGCCTACATTAGAAAAAGTCAATATACATAAACTCTTGTTTAATGGCGGAGGACAGATCTTTGTAAAAAATAAAAGAGCAATAGTGCTTTTGTTGTATTCTAAGAGATCACAGTCTCTAATGGTATCAATATCGTTTCACTTCACTTGGGTATCGACAGCTCCCCTCCAGCTCATGCTAATTGCTAATCAGGAATCTCACGAAGCCGGTGATTGATTTAGTTAAGGGGGTGAGAATCGACGGCACGGTGTGTTCTGTGAAGCTCTGATTGTTTGTTTGCGTTTCTTTAAAGCTGTAATTGGGTTCTTGATCAGAGGAAGAAAACACAAAGGAAAGTGGCAGATTAGCGCATGCTTTGTCAAGCACAAACACTGTGCTTTAAGAGTGGAAAGGTTTCTGATTAACTGGGCTCATAATCCCTCTTGAGATTCAGGAAAGGACTGAGCCTTTGGTCCAAACTCAGCGGTGCTGTTCCGGAGGAACTACGTTGACGCTGCATGAGCAGGAACAAGAAAGCCATTAGAGAGAGACAAATGAAGAGAGCAGAGGCAGCTATTAAAGCAAGAAGATAAACAGGAACCGATAGGAAAGCATAGGAAATGAAGAGTGAGAAGCATTTTAAGTGACACGGGAATGAGAAAGACTTTTGCTGAACTGCAAACAGGAACTAACGGTGAACACAAATGTTTATCTTTGACTTTACCTGCAAAATTCCCAGAAGATGTGCAGTTCTATTTTTAACCATTTGGCGATATGTTTTATGAGGCAATGTTTGAATTTTTTTTTTTTTTTTTTTTTCCAATCTCAGCTTGATTTGAAGAGTATATTATAAGTGAGCAATTGTTGATTTCCCAGAAAATTGTAATTAATTATATTTAATAGTAAATGTTTTTTTACAAGATGTAATATAAGTCTAAAGTGTCCCCTGAATGAAGTTTCAGCTCAAAATACCCCATATATTTTTTTTTATTAATTTTTTTAACAGCCTATTTTGGGGCATAATTAGAAATGCGCCGATTCAGGTTGCGGTCCCTTTAAAACGCGCGCTCTCTGCCCCCGGAGCTCACGCTTGCCTTAAACAGTGCATAAACAAAGTTCACACAGCTAATATAACCCTCAAAATGGATCTTTACAAAGTGTTCGTCATGCATACTGCATGCATGCGTCGGATTATGTGAGTATTGTATACTGTTATATTGTTTACATTTGATTCTGAATGAATTTGAGGCTGTGCTCCTTGGCTAACGGCTAATGCTACACTGTTGGAGAGATTTATAAAGAATGAAGTTGTGTTTATGCATTATACAGACTGCAAGTGTTTAAAAATGAAAATAGCGACGGCTCTTGTCTCCGTGAATACAGTAAGAAACAATGGTAACTTTAACCACATTTAACAGTACATTAGCATTATGCTAACGAAACATTTAGAAAGACAGTTTACAAATATCACTAAACATATCATGTTATCTTGGATCATGTCAGTTATTGTTGCTTCATCTGCCATTTTTCGCTATTGTTCTTGCTTGCTTACCTAGTCTGATGATTCAGCTGTGCACATCCAGACGTTCTGCCCTTGTCTAATGCTTGAACATGGGCTGGCATATGCAAATATTGGGGGCGTACACCCCGACTGTTACGTAACAGTCCGTGTTATGATGAGATTCGTCTGTTCTTCGGAGGTCTTTTAAACAAATGAGATTTATATAAGAAGTAGGAAACAATGGAGTTTGAGACTCACTGTATGTCATTTCCATGTACTGAACTCTTGTTATTTGACTATGCTGAGATAAATTCGATTTTTAATTCTAGGGCACCTTTAAGAGTCCATCATTATCACAGGGAAATAATACATCACATTTTTTTTGTGATGATAAATGTAAAGTAGACAGTTTGCCGGTCTGACACTGCACCAATGACAGTATTATGCTGAAGCTTTTCGTCATGATTATTGAAAACAAAATATGACACACAATCGCAAAACCAGTTGTGAATTTATCAAGTTACTCTGCCAAGTATATGATTTAAATATTACGTTTAATGCCTTTATGCAGTGCAATCTCATGACTTAATGTTGAAAAAAGCATCTTATTATAAACAAAGTGTAGGTAGCTTTGTGTCATTACAGTGGGAGAAATGTAGTTTTGTTGCTTTGAGCTCTTAGTGCAAGCGTGCTGAAATCAACACAGACTCTTTTGCAGTAAAGACTGTTTTATTCATTATAATGGGAACCTGCTGATTTGTTGCGTCATTAACTTGTACCGCAGACACAAAAGTACATTTTTGAAAAAATTGTGTCCAGATTGTGGTGGTATAGGCCACTAAAAAACACATGGTGGGCCGAATTTCCCTTGAGAAAAATAAGTTTTATCATACTTTTAAAGTTAAAGGTTTAGTTCACCCAAAAATAAAAATTCTGTCATCATTTACTTACCTTCAAGTTGTTCCAAACCTGTATGAATTTCTTTCTTATAAGATATTGTGAAGAATGTGGGTTACCAAACAGTTGGTGGGCCCCATTGACTTCCATAGTTTTTTCATACTATCAAAGTCAATGGGGCCCACCAACTGTTTGGTTACCCATATTCTTTAAAATATCTTCTTTTGTGTTCAGGGTATCGAATTTGATTTACTTTCACTTTTCGATTCGCAATCACGCATGGCCTATTCTGTGCATAGGGAGTTGCGGTGCTGACCACACATTTTACAAGATAAGATATTTGTCAGTGACGCTCAGGATCAGTTGCGCACCAAATCCTCTGACATCATCCTGTCAGTCATCTCTCCTTACTATCTTCACGTGATAAGTGAAATCTGATTTACTGACCACTGCAGCAAGCCTAACCATGTCCCTTTAGGGGCTCCGTAGAATGCTTTATTAATTTTCCGTGCTTTTCCAAATTTGGAATTAGCCGTCGGGCACATCCATCCCTCGTTAAAATTATAATCAAGTACTTTACATGTGCTTTAGTATGTTAGTCAACACATCAAAATAAGTCTTTAAAAACAAAGTCCATTAAAACATAATAATTTAAAATGTACTTTAAAATAAAACTTTTAATTTGACATTATTACAAAGTGCACTTTTTAAAAGTGTTTAGAAACAGTCATGAAAGTCTACTCTCTTTAAATACACTTTAGTGGCCTTTTATTTCATTAATATTATATTAGTTTGGACTTGTAGGAAGACTGCAAGTGTTTTGGGGTGCCATTTGGGACGGGCCAGAGGCCAGAAATTAAGTGTCCTAATAATATAAGGTAGGAATAATAAAGGGATCATAATGTAACCCTGATGAAGTACACTTCTTAAATAGCTGCTATCTTTCATACTTATATACTCATAAAATCTCTCAAAATATGTCTCTGCATCAGTTTAACTTGCAACAAGGGTCATGTCAGGTGGTGCACAAAATGCTTGAACTGATTTTGCAGATGATAAACCGATAGAGAGGCTTTATTCAACTTATCTCATTGTGTTTGTACCCCTGAATGTGCATTTGTGTAAATGTGTGTGTTTTTGTCAATCTGCACAGCAGGACTCGTTTTCAATCTTCTGCTTTAAGTCTGTAAACAGCTCTCTACCATGTAAAACAGACGCTCTGTGAGAACAAACAACACCTGCTGCGCTTTTCCAGAATCCTATTGTGTGTGTATCATGCTGTAGATTCCTTTAAGTGTGTGTGAACGGAAGATAGCTGAATTCTGGGCTTAAAATGGGCCATAAAGGCTTGATTTATTTGAGAGGCCAGCTTAGAGTCCAATTATTTTCTGCCTCCAACAACAGAATTTAGAAGCAGACCATGCCAAGTTCACTCTAAGTATTACATTGAAACAACTCACTGCCATTGTTGATCAGTTTTAATTGGGGGAAAAAAAATGCTCATTGCTCTTATACATAAAGCTTAAACTAGCCAAAACCAGTCTAAACTGGTCTTAGATGGTTTAGATGGTTCCCCTTTTGTCTAGTTTATTGATTTTAGAGGGTTTTTGGGCATTGGTCGGTCTAGGAGATCAGCTGGCCAACTAGCAAAACCAGCTGAATAACAGCTTGGCTTGGCTGAGAGACCAGCTAAACCATCTTAAACCAGATTAGACCAGCAAACATTCTTAGCCTTGTTAGAAACCAACCATACCAGCTAATACCGGTTTGAGTCCAAACACTATGCACATTTATGTCCAAACACCATGCAAATGTGAATTTTGCATAATAGGTCCCCTTTAAAGTGTGTACAGCATATTTTTGCTGTTCTTGTCGCATTTACATGGCTTTAACCAGCAGATGTCTCACCATGCTATGTTTCGAGTGAATAGCTAGTGTAATCGATCCAATCTAACAGTGAATTTACCTGACAAAGTCAATATAGTGGAATAAAAACAACGCCTAGTCTTTTTCACTGCAACTTCCAAGGAAGCGTTGAAACTAGCGTTAGATACCTGAGGTAATTTTATGTTACGCTGTTTGATAGCCTGGCATAATGATCTCATTGTTAGTACTTCTCACCATTTATTCCAAGGATCTGACCGATTGTTCCATATATCAATTTTCCTTAAAGTATCCACTGTCAAACAGTGATGGCTTTTTCTGGACCTCGGCGATTAACTTCTCCACAATGTCGTCTGCCATTTTACATGTGCAAGCCCTTAAATTAGAATGGATTCTGATTGGCTGTCAATGTTTTATCGTTCAACATCTGGAAAAAAAAAAATAATTCTGAAAGTGATATCATTTCTCTATATCTTTATCGTTATAGCTGTGGTGTGGAAAGTGCCATTCTTTTATGTTTAGAATGATTTTTATTATCTTCATAGTTATTATTCTTGGCATGAACGGGCCTTAAATATGACATAAAAGACAAAAAGGATCATTTGGAGTTCCAGATATTTGGAGTTCAACATTGTTTGCCATTAAAATTGTGGCAACCCTGCTAAACATATCATCTTTAACTAATCTAAGATGGGGTTTTAGCCACTTTTTAGCTGGAGTTAAACTGGCCACCCAGGTAAACCAGCTAAACACCAGCTTGGCCAGGCTAGGAGACTGGAAGATCAACTTAAACCAGTTAAGACCAGGAAGCTAGGAAGGTTTAAACAAGTTCAGGTGGGAATTATTCAGTATACGTCCTCTAACAGTTTCTATTTACAATGCACAATAACACACTGAATTTCTAAGTACAGTTCTCATAAAACATCAAAGTGATTGCTGTCTTTGTTTCTCAATATTTTTCCTGCAGGTCTCTGTAAGCCTCTATTTGTCAAAGATGCCAGGACAACAGATTGTTTTGCACATAGCACAGGACAAAAGGCTTTATTGTGAGAGTTCGGCATGATGGAGTGGAAGGGTTGTGACAGGCCAAAAAATGACTTTTTCTTGGGAACGTCTTTCATGTTGTGGTGACAGTTTGCCAATATAAACTCTTATTTATTTGCTAAAGCATTTTTTCCAGCGTAAATATCGGCTAAACGTCCGCGGTTAGTGTGGATGTGTCTTCTATTCATAGTAACTCTCATTTTGTTGAAAGTAAAGTTAGTGTGTAGTTGTATTGTGGTACTTGCAGTAATGACAGAGGAGGTGACCTTTAGCTGAAAAGGTGATTCCAAGTATTCTATGGTCGAACGCTTGTAAAACCACTCTGAAATGATGGTACATGTTCATCATGACTCTCTGATTTCATCAGATTGCATCTGACGTCTGTTTGAGCTGCTGAAATAATCCATCCATACCGTACATTTTATGGACGACCAATGAATTTTCAGGACCATTTGCTCACAAATTGTACATAAAAATGGCTGCACAATAAAACGATATCTAGCAAATTAAGTATTTTATTACACAGTATAACTGCCTTTATGATGTTATTAATTTCCATGACTTGTCCATGTTTTTTGACCACTGGATTAATCATTCATTCAATTTTAGATTAATCAAAAAAAAAAAAAATAAATAAATAAATTGTGAATCTGTTTGAACATTTCATTGAAAAAAACTGATTTGCTCACAATTCAAACATTAAAGGTACCCTAGAACTTCTTTTTAAAAGATGTAATATAAGTCTAAGGTGTCCCCTGAATGTGTCTGTGAAGTTTCAGCTCAAAATACCCCATAGATTGTTTTTTAATTCATTTTTTTTAACTGCCTATTTTGGGGCATCATTAACTATGCACCGATATATAGGTTGCGGCCCCTTTAATTCTCATGCTCCCCCTCCCCCGGAGCTCGCGCTTGCCTTGAACAGCATAAACACAGTTTACACAGCTAATATAACCCTCAAAATGGATCTTTACAAGATGTTCGTCATGCATGCTGCATGCATACATCGGATCATGTGAGTATAGTATTTATTTGGATGTATTACATTTGATTCTGAATGAGTTTGAGGCTATGCTGCGTGGCTAAAGCTAACATTACACACTGTTGGAGAGATTTATAAAGAATGAAGTTGTGTTTATGAATTATACAGACTGCAAGTGTTTAAAAATGAAAATAGCGACCGCTCTCTTGTCTCCTTGAATACAGTAATAAACGATGGTAACTTTAACCACATTTAACAGTACATTAGAAACATGCTAACGAAACATTTAGAAAGACAATTCACAAATATCACTAAAAATATCATGATATCATGGATCATGTCAGTTATTATCGCTCCATCTGCCATTTTTAGCTATTGTTCTTGCTTGCTTACCTAGTCTGATGATTCAGCTGTGCACATCCAGACGTTCTGCCCTTGTCTAATGCCTTGAACATGGGCTGGCATATGCAAATATTGGGGGCGTACATATTAATGATCCCGACTGTTACGTAACAGTCGGTGTTATGTTGAGATTCGCCTGTTCTTCGGAGGTCTATATAAGAAGGAGGAAACAATGGAGTTTGAAACTCAGTGTATGTCTTTTCCATGTACTGAACTCTTGTTATTTGACTATGCCAATATAAATTCAACATTTAATTCTAGGGCACCTTTAAAATTGCTTGAGCAACAAAAAAGCAACATCTAGCCGATTCCATATTTTCAGACAAAAACTGGAAAACATTCTTGAGAATAATATTCTTGGTTTTCCATGACCATGGGAACCCTGAGCTCTGCATTTTAGTCAGAAGCAAAGACATATTAGCAGTCAAATTTGTGCCACCCTGCAGTTTACCATCTCATATTTGCAAGGCAGATACATCTATTACATCCGAGTGTGTGTAAAGCGGCCCTCTTGGCCAGTAAAAGCTGTCCGCCGACTTAACGGGCCACACACTGAAGGTCTAATGCATCTGTTAGGGAGTTTTTTACTGATCATATGAAACTCAGAGAAGCTGTAATGAGATACAGGAATATGAATGGCCATCTGCCTCCATCTGCCATGACATTCCACAACTCAGATACTCCTCTCCCCGTCTGCCTACGCCGAGAAAACTACACGCACCTCTCGCCATCTACACGTGCCAATAAGTCTCCAACCCACTTCACCAAACTTCTATTCCTCTGCCAAATCCTCGTGGCTGTCAGTGTTATAACTACAGAGATGGCATTATGCTGAAATGAAATGCTTAATTAAAGCGGCGGATGGACCTGTGCCAATGTTCCACAGGACAGTAGATGCTGGATGATGCATTGAGGCTTTTAAGAGGTTTAAAAATTTTATCACTTAAATGAGGGATCAAAATTGTGACTATTAAAAAATGTGCTCCAAGATGGCAGCTCAGAGAAGCACATGCTCCCCTGACAGTGTCGCAATGGGCTAGCAAACTTCAGAGCTGTTTGCAAAGTAAGTTGTACACTTTAAGTGTCCTTGTTGGACCCCACACTGTGCTTCGGGTGTGGACTGCTTACACTATGCTAATTGAGCACTTGGGTAGTGAGATGTCCTTGTGTATTCAGTCTTTCCTCCACTGCATTGCGGGGCTTTTTAAGACCCCTTCTGGCCCGGCTCATGCCCCAGTCCTGCTGGCCTCATTAAACAGAGTTTGACGTAGTTCAGGGTTAGACAACCATGTCATGCGGCTGAATCCCGCTGAGCTGGCGGTGTGATGTACCATTCGATGTTTCCCATATTTTGACTCTTATGAAAAGTATTGCGGGTCTGTGAAAGTAAAGCACAGTTGGTGGTAATGGGAGCATGAAACTGCAAACGCACGCACACACATACATGGACTTACTGGAGAGAGAAATAGAGATGGAACATTTCGCCTGAAATCGGACATGTGGGAATGAGTCATTTCTGTTTTCTGTTG